>JBCAUJ010174845.1:0-21277 GCA_038406275.1 Cataglyphis albicans
GCCTCACAGCGGGGGGTTGGCGCCAAGGGGGAAAAGGGGGGACATTCCTGTCTCACTATAGTGGCCCCTATACTACTGAGACTGTTTATATAATAAATATAAATATGTTTATGTTAATTTTAAAATCATTATCTCTTACTTTTACAGTTTCTTATTCGGTATGTTTATTTTATTATATTTATTTTGGTGAAGTTAATAAAAGGTTTTATTATTATAAAGAAAATAAATTAATAATTTTTTTTATAATTATTTTAATAACATTAAGATTAATTAGTGGGTCATTATTAATATGAATTTTTTTTTTTTATAACTATTTTATACTAATAGATATTGATATAAAAATAATAACAATATTAATATTATTGATAGGAGTAGTTTTAAGTTATTTTGTATATTTTAAAAATTTATTAAATTTATGTATATAGATTTTTTTTTAGTTCTATGTGAATTTAGTTCTATCTAATATGATTTTTAAATTATATATATTTATGAATTTATCTACCATTTACGAATATAGGAATTGAGATTTATAGATTAGATAAAAAATGAATTGAATTTATAGGAAAAAATTTAATTTTAATAGTAATTAAGAGATTGAAGTTAATAAAAAATTATATAAAATTTTTATATTTATTTTCATTGCTTCATTATTATTAATAATAATTTATATTATTATGTAATATTTATTTTAATAAATAAATTTATATAGCTTATATAATAAAGTATAATATTGAAAATATAAGAAAAATAAGATTTATTTATAAATAATATATTGTTTTATTTTATTTTTATTATATTTTTTTATAAAGTAAACATAAATTTTAAAAAAATTAATAAAATAATTTTTTAATTAAATTTATAAATAATTAAAAATTTTATATTATCTTTACAATGAAAATATAATGTTTTAATTTTAAATTATATAAATATATAAATATATAAATATATAAATATATAAATTTATAAATATGTAAATATACACACACATACATATATATATATATATATATATATATATATATATATATATATAAATAATAAGTAAATAACTAAGAAATGAAATAAAATGAATTTAGTTTCATTAAATATTGAATTAGAAGTTCAATTTAAATTATTTTTATAGGTAATTAATAATAAATGAGGAAAATTTATATTGGAGAGAGAATAATTCAATTTTAACTGGAATATAAAAAATTCAATTTAATCATTAACAATGATTAACTTTTAATTTTGGTTTTAGTTAATTATTAAATTATTTTATTTTTCTTTTAGATTAACTAAGAAATAATCAATTTTTAAGTTGAAATTAAATGTAAATATTACTTTAAAAGATAAGATTTATATAATTTTTAATGAAATATATATAATTTTTAAATGCAATTTAAATGTTATAAATTAACTAAAATCCTTAATATAATTAGTTTATTAATTTATTCAATAAATAAATTCTGTCAGGTATTTACTAAATAATCCAATAATTAAAATTATTAAAAATAAAAAAGAAAAAAATATCATAATTTTATTTAAGAAAAAATATATATAAATTAAGGGGATTAATAAAATAATTTTAATATGAAAAATTTTAAAAATTAATCTAATTATAAAAAATTGAATTCTGAAAGGTATTCGTGATTGAGATATAGAATCAAATCCACATTTATAAGGAGAAGATTTTTCTCGATTTTTAAATAGTTTTTTTGAAATGAAAAAATTTACTAATAAAATTATTAAAGATAAAATAATAAAAACTATAGATAATAATATAGAGATAAGATAAGATTATTTATATTAACTTTAAATTAAATTTTTTAATTGAAAATTAAATGTAATAAATATATTATATAAATATTTTTTAGTAATTTAATAGGTACAGGATTTTAAAGTAAAAATTAATTAATAATTAAATAATTTAATTTAATTATCTCCATCAATAAATTGAAATATATAAAAATAATCAAACAACATCAACAAAATGTTAATATCAAGAAGCAGCTTCAAATTTAAAATGGTGTACTCTCCTAAAATGAAGAAAGTTTATTCGAAAAAGACATACTGAAAGGAATAAGGTTCCAATAATAACGTGTAAGCCGTGAAAACCAGTTGCAACAAAAAAGGAAGATCCATAAACTGAATCTGCAATAGAAAAAGGAGATTCAAAATATTCAATGATTTGGAGAAAGGTAAAATATAAACCTAATATAATAGTTAAGATAAGACTTTTAAATCTTTCAGAAAAATTTTTATTTAATATAAAGTGATATGATCATGTAATTGTTATACCTGAGGAGGGAAGAATAATAGTATTTATTAATGGAATATCAAAGGGATTAAATCTTTTAATTTCTAAAGGAGGTCATAATTGACCAATTTCTATTGAAGGGGCTAAGGAAGAATGAAAGTATGCTCAAAAGAAAGAGATAAAAAAAAATTTCAGAAATAATAAATAAAATTATTCCTATACGTAAGCTTTTAAAGACTAAAATGTATGGCATCTTTAGAAAGTTGATTCTCGAATAACATCTCGTCATCATTGATATATACATATTAATGTACATGGAATTGAAAGAAAAATTAAATAATTTATTTTATGAAATCATATAATTATTGAAATTAAATTATTAAAGAGACTAAAAAAAATAATAATTGGCCATGGTCTAACTGAAACTAAGTGAAATGTATGATTTTGATTAATTTTTGTCATATACAATTAATTAATTAAAAATTTAAAATTAATTTTTAAAGATTTTTTTTAAATCTCTCTTCTATATAAAGTTGATAAAATAGAAAAAACATAAGCTTCAATAGTAGAAACTGAAATTTATAAAATAAATAAAAGAATTTGAGAAAAAATTATGTTAAAAAATTAAAATATTGTTAATGACTTCACCAGATGATCCTAAAAGAGAGAGAAGTAAATGTCCTGCAATTATATTTGCTCAGACGAATTGCTAGTGTAAAAGATCGAATAATTAATCTGATAGATTCAATAATAACTATAAAAGGTATTAAAATATAAGGTTCCTTGAGGGGATAGATGAGCTAGTAGTTCATTTATATATTTAAATATTCTATACAAGATTATAGAAATTCAAAGAGTTAAAGAAAGTGAAAGACAAAATCTTAAGTGTCTAGAGGATGTAAAAATATATAAGGAAATAATCCTATAAAATTGCAAGAAATAATTAATGAAAAAAGTCTTAAGAAAATAATTAAATTTGAATAAGAATAATTAATTAAAATTTTAAATTTATTAAATAAAAACTTTAATAATAAATTTCATATTATAATGTATCGTGATGGAATTAATCAAAATTAATATGGAAAAATAAAAAAATAAAATTAAAATTCTTAATCAATTAAGGAAAAATTTAAACTTGTTGAGAGGTCAAAAATTGAAAATAAATTTATTATGATTTTCAAATTCAATTTGATTTATTTTTTATGTTAATAAGTAACTTATTATTTATTAATAGTGGAAGATAAAAAAGTAAATTATTCTTAAAATAATAAATAAGGTAGTTAAGGAAAATAGTGAGAGTAAATATTCATATTATAGGTATTATATGGGAATAAAAGAATATTTTAATTTATAAAAAATATTTTTAAATGACAATTTAATGTCATTTATTTAAACTAATTCTTTACATTAAAAATAGGTGTAAAACTATTATGGTTGATTTAAAAAATCAAAACTTACTTTTTTTCAGTCATTTAATGGTAAAATTTATTAAATTATAATAAAAAAAAGATTTATTCAATGGATATTTAAATGAATGATTTTAATAAATTTTTAAAATTAATGAAATTAGTTGATTCAACAACAATAGGTATAAATCTATGATTTATATCACAAATTTCAAAACATTGTCCAAAAAATAATTCAGGACGATTTATAAATAAAAGAGATTGGTTAAGTCGTCCTGGAGTAGAATCTATTTTAATACCAATTCAAGAGTGAATCACATCTATAAAAGTTGTTAAAATTCTAATAGGATAATTAAAAGGTAAAATACATCAGTTATCTACATCTAATAAACGAAATTCATTAAGTTTAAGATCTTGAGTAGAAATTATAAATGAATCAAATTCAATATTAATAAATTTCAGAATATTCATATCTTCAATATCATTGATGGCTAATAACTTTAATTGTAATTTTATTATTAAATATTTCATATCAGTTAAGTATAAAATTTTGATAGAGGGAATGGCAATAAAAATCAAAATTAACATAAGAGTAACTATTCAAATTATTTCAATTAAATGACCTTGAAGTAAAAATCGATTAATAAGTTTATTGTTAATTAAAGTGAGTATAATAAAAAAATAATAATAATGTAATAAAAGTTAAAATTATTATAGTAAAATCATGAAAAAAGATTATTATATCATAAGTGGGAGAATTTGAATTTTGAAGAGTTAATAATCAAGTATATTAATTTTTAATAAAAGAAAAAAATCTTTATAAATGAAGTTTAAGTTCATTGCACTTTATCTGCCATATTAAATTTAATATTTTTAAATTATATAATTAATTAATATTAAATTGCTGGGATTTCATTATATCTATGATTAATAGGTGGGTATGTTCTTAATTATTTTAAAGAAGAATTTAAGAAAAATTAATTTATAATTATTTGTTTAGAAGATAGAGCCTCTCAAATTAGGAATATTAAAAAAATTAATCTTAATACAGAAAGAATAGATTCAATTGAAGAGACAATATTTCACGATAAAAATGTATCAGGATAATCTGAATAACATCGAGGCATACCTTTTAATCCTAAGAAATGTTGAGAGAAGAATGTTATATTAACTCCAATAAATATAGAAAGAAATTGAATATTTAATAAAAAATTATTTAAAGAATAACTAGTAATTAAGGGAAATCAATGAATAAATCTAGCAATAATATCAAATACAGCTCCTATAAAACGTAGGATAAAACGTAGTGAAAATGAACTGCTACATAATAAGTATCATGGAGAACAATATCAATAGATATCAATAGATAAGTTTGAAAGTATTACTCCTGTTAAACCTCCTATGGTAAATAAAAAAATAAATCCTATAGCCCATCATAAAGATGAGTTATTATTAATTTTTGTTCCGTGTAAGATTGTAATTCATCTAAAAATTTTAATTCCAGTGGGAATAACAATAATTATAGTTACAGAGATAAAGTATGCTCGAGTATCAACATCTAATCTAATAGTAAATATGTTATATGGTGAACTCAGACAACAAATTCTAGAAATCTAATTGCTATGAGTGCGTAAATTATTTCTAAGGCTCCAAAAATTTTCTTTTTTCCTCTTTCATCTATAATAATATTAGAAATTAATCCAAATTCAGAAAGAATTAAAATATAGACTTTAGGATGGCCAAAAAACCAGAATAGATGTTGGTAAAGGATGGGATCTGCTTCTCCTGAGAGATCAAAAAAATGAAATATTAAGATTTCGATCTGTTAATAATATGGTAATAACTCCAGCTAAAACTGGAAGAGATAGAAGAAGAAGAATGGCTGTAATTAAAATTGATCAAACAAGGAAGGGAATTTTATCTATTGAAAGATTCAATGATTATTATGGTGTATATTTAAAATTGTGGAGATAAAATTGATTGCACCTAAAATTGAAGATATCCTGCAATATGAAGAGAAAAAATAGTAAGATCAATAGAAGGACCATTATGAAAAATATTAGAGGCTAAAGGAGGATAAGCAGTTCATCCTGTTCAGATTCCATCATTAATAAAATTTCTTAAAATTAATAAAGTAATTAAAGGAGATAATAATCAAAATCTCATATTATTTATTCGAGGATGTACTATATCCGGAGATCCTAATATTAAAGGAACTAAAAAATTTCCAAATCCAATTATAAAAGGTATAACTATAAAAAAAATTATAATAAAAGCATGACTAGTGACTAAAGTGTTATAAATTTGATCATTATTTATGAACCACAAGCTCTTAATTTAAGGCGAATAATTATTCTTATTGAGGATCCAATTATTCCGGCTCAAATAGCAAATAAAAAGTAAAGGATTCCAATATCTTTATGATTAGTTAAATATAATCATTTATTCATAAATGATCATATATTGAATATCATCAAGAATTTATAAAAATTAATAATTAAAATTTGATGAAAAAGTATTATGTCTGATAAAAGTAATAAATTGTAAATTTATTGACAAAAAAATTAATTTTTCTGATGCTAATAATATATTTTATAGTTAAAAAAAATATTAAATTGCAAATTTAAAAATATTTTTAAAAAATTAAAATATTTATAATTGAAATAATAAGATTTATAAGAAGAATAATTATATGTTAAACTTTGAATGTTTAAAGTTTATTTTAACTTAAAATCTCAAGAGATTAAATAATAAAAATTATTAAAAATAATAATAATTTAAAATATAAATAAACAGATAAATTTTTAAAATTAAAGTATTTACAGTTAATTAAATTATTAATTAATTTAGTTTTTAATATAAAAAAATATTGTTAAATTTATTAAATTAATATAAATATAAATCAAAATAAATGAATTAAAAATTATTAAAATAAAAATTAAATGTAAATTAGAATTAAGAATGAAAATATAAATTCTTAATCATTTTATTTAAAAAAATGATAAAAGAGGAATTCTTGCTAAATTAAATATTAATATTAATGAAATTAAATTAAAATTTAAAGAAAAAAAAATTATTTAAAAAAAAATTAAAAGAAAATTTAAAATAAATTAAAAATAAATTAATTAAAAAAAAGATTAATCTATAAAAAATTAAATAAGTTAGTCAAAATAAATTTAAAAAAAAAAATTAGTATTAGTATTAGTATACATCTAGATTGATTAATGGAGGAGTAAGTTAATAACAATTTAAAAGTAAATTAAGTATTTTAAAAGTAGAAATTATCAATATCTTTATGATTATATTGGATTATCAATATCTTTATGATTACATCAATCATTATTATTATCATTATTATTATCAATCATTATTATTATTATCATTATTAATATTATCACTATTATTATCAATCATTATTATTATTATCATTATAATTATCAATCATTATTATTATCAATTATTATTATTATTATCATTATTATTATTAAAATTACTAATATCAATAATTTTCATTATAAATCATTATTATTGATATTAATCAATAATGTTACTATCATTATTATTATTATTATTATTATTATTATTATTATTATTATTATTAATGTTATTAATGTTATTATCATTATTATTATAAATCATTATTATTATTATTATTTTTATTATCATTATCAATAATCATTATTATTATCATTATTATTATTATTATTATCAAACATTATTATTATCATTAATTATTATTATTATTATTATTATTATTATTATTATTATTATTATTATTATTATTATTATTATTAACATTATTATTATTATTATTATCAATCATAAATATAATTATCAATTATTATTATTATTATTATCAATCATAAATATAATTATCAAATATTTTTTTTTTTATTACCATTATTATTATTATTATCATTATTATTATCCTTATTATTATTATCATTATTATTATTATCATTATTATAATTATCAATCAATATTATTATTATTATTATTATTATTTTCATTATTATTATCAATCATTATTATTATTATCAATCATTATTATTATTAACATTATTATTATTATTATTATCAATTTTTATCTTATTATAAATCATTATTATTTTTATCAAACATAATTATTATTATCATTATTATTATCAATCTTAACTATTATTATAATCACTATTATTTTCAATCATTATTATTATTATCAATCATTACAACTATTTCCATTATAATTATTAACAATCATTATTATTATTATCATTATTATTATAAATCATTATTATTATTATCATTATCATTATCAATCATTGTTATAATAATAATAATAATAATTATTATTATTATTATTATCAATCATTATTATTATTATCATTATTATCATCAATTATTATTATTAGTATCATCATTATTATTATCATTATTATTATCAATCATTATTGTTATTATCAATCAATACTATTTTATTATTTTTTTTATTATCATTATTATTATCAATTAATATTATTATTATTATCATTTGTATTATTATCATTATTATAATCAATCATTATTATTATCAATCATTATTATTATTAATCATTACTATTATCAATCATTATTATTATTATCATTATTATTATCAATTATTATCATTATTATTATCAATTATTATTATTATCATTATTATTATCAATCATTATTGTTATTATAATTGTCATTATCAATCATTATTATTATTATCAATCATTATTACTATTATAATTATTATTATAAATCATTATTATAATTATCAATTATTTTTAATATTATCAATCATTATTATTATCATTATCAATCATTATCATTATCAACATCATTATTATCATCATCATTATCATAATCATCATTATTATCATTATTAATATCCTCATCATTATTATTATTATTAACGTCCATATCATCATTATCATCATCGTCATTATCAGCATCATCATGTTCATTATCATCATCACCTATATCATCATCACCATTATCATCATCATTATTATCATCATCATCATCATTATCATCACCTATATCATCATCACCTATATCATTATCACCATTATCATCATCACCATTATCATCATCATTATTATTATCATAGTTATCATCATCATCATTATTATCATCATCATTATCGTCGTCATTATTATTATTGTTAATGTTTTTATTGTTATTGTTTTTATTAAAATTATTAATACATTTACCTTAAATTTAAAATTAATAAAAATATAGTCCAACATGTATCATTAAAAAAACATAATTTTTAAATAAATAGAAAATAATATTTTTTTCAAAATAATTAAATTCTTGTTGAATATAAAAATATAAATATAAAAAATAAGCTTATATGAAAAATAAAACAAGTAATACCAGAAAAATTATTATATAAATTTTTAATCTAACTAATGTTATAATCATAAAAATTTCTCTAATAAATTTAAAAAAAAATGAAAATGGAAAATTTTCAATACACAAAAAAATCATGAAATTCTTAATGAAGGTAAAATATTTATTATACCCATATTAAAAAATATTAACCGTCTATTTTTTCCGCTCATAATATAAATTCACCATAAAATATAATCCTGAAAAATATAATTTCTGAGAAATAATTAAAATATATGCACTAATAACTTCTATCTCTATTAAAGTTAATATGGAACACATTGAAACGTTTATATGAACTGAAGAATATGCCGCAAGTCTTTTTATATCAATCTGAACTAGAGTAAATAATTTTACAAATAAACATTTCTTACCCTAATTATTAAATAATTATACATAATTCTATGAGTATAAAATATTTGAATAAATAGCAAAATTCTATATCTCCCTAATTCTAAAATAATAGTAGTTAAAATTAAAGAACCATAAACTGGAACTTTCACATGAGCCTTAGATAATCACACATGAAATACAAATATCCCCAATTTAATCAAAAATGCTATAAATATAAATAAATAATTCCAAAATCTTATTTTATATATTATTATTATTATTACTATTATTATCATCATTATCAGCATCATCATTATCATTATCATCTTCATCATTATCATCATCACCTATATCATCATCACTTATATCATCATCACTATTATTATCATCATTATTTTTATCGTTATCAACATTATCATTATGATTATAATGATTATCATCATCGTTATCAACATCATCATTATGATCGTTATTATTATCATCATCATCATTATAATTATTATCATCATCATCATCATTATCATCATTATCATTATAATCATCATCATTATTCTCATCATCATTATTAACATCATTATTACTATTATCGTTATCATCATCATCATTATCATCATCATCATTATTATTATTATTATCATCATTATTATCACCATTATTATCATCATCATCAACATTATTATCATCATTATTATCGTCAGCATTAAAATCATCATCATTATCATCATCATTATCATCATCTTTATTATTATTATCATCATTATTATTATTGTTATTGTTTTTTTAATTATTAATATATTATACTTAAATTTAAAATTAATAAAAATAAAGGTCAAACATGTATCATTTAAATAACATTATTTTTTAAATAAATAGAAAATTTTTCTTCAAAATGTTTAAATCCATGTTTGATATAAATATAAAGAATAAGCCCTTATAAGAAAACAAATTATACCAAAAAATTTATTGTAAAAATTTTTCATCTAACTAATGTTATAATCTTAAAAATTATAATAAATATAATAAAATTATATAATAAAATTTTAAAAAATGGAAATGAAAAATTTTCAACAAACAAAAATCATCAAATTTTTAATGAAGATAAAATATTTTTTATACACATATTAATAAATATTAACAGTTTATTTTTCTTTTCATAAATTCTATAAAATACAAATTCATCACAAAAAATATTCCTGAAGAATGTAATTCATGAGAAATTATTAAAATATATGCACTAATAACTCTTATCTCTATTAAAGTCTCTATTAATATTGAACACATTGGAACATTTATATGTACTACTGAAGAATAAGCAACGAGTCTTTTTACATCAATCTGAACTAAAGTATTTAATTTTACTAATAAAAATCCTATAATTCCTATCCTAATTATTAAATAATTATTCTTAATTCTATGAAGACTTCCGTTTCCGGTGTCAAGTAGTGTGTTTCGATGTGTATATTTTGCAGGCTGTAGGAAGTTAAAGTGAGGAGTGAGTGTGTGGTGTGGAAGCATGAGTGAGAGAGAGCGCGGAGAATAGTGAAAGTTGTGGCAAGGCGTAAGGATGATTACAAGGGTGTAGAGGGAGGTGTGAGGCAGTGACCGTTAGGCCATAGAGTATTGGCAACGAAGAGCGTAGAACGGGTTAGTGGAAGATGACGGAAGTTTGCATAGAGGGCGCGGGAAAACATAATCGCGCAGTTTGCCATAAAAGAAGGAAATGAAAGGAGAGGTAGCTACGGAAATGTGAAGGAACTAATAAAAAGAAAAAGAGAGTAGCCGATGTTGTGGAAGGGGGATGAGGAGTTGTTAAGAAGTAGGAAAAAATCGGGAGTAATAAAAGATGCGGAGTTTGAATGGACAGAGAGAGAAGGGGAGTTACAGCAGCTGATGAAAAGCTACAAATTGGAAATCGAAGAGACAATGAAATAAGAGGCATGAAGTGCTTGAGGAAAGAAATTAGAAATATGAAAGAGGAGAGGTGTAAGGTTAAAGAGGAGTGGAGAGAAGAGATTAGAAAAATGGAAGAGAAGGTAAAGGTGAGAATCAGGGAGCAAGGAGTAAGGGTAAGTGAGGAAATAGAAAAAGTAAGAAAATTTAGGGAGAACAAAAAAAATGGAAGGAAGAAAGAGAAGAACTGAAAAGTCGTATTAGTTGAAGAGAGGAAAATAGAAGAGACAGAAAATCGTGAGGGGAGGGGAAAGGGAATAGGGCGGTTAGTAGAAGAGTAAATGAAGGGATAGGGAATAAGATAAAAGAATTGGAAAGTAGAATGGAAAAGAGAGAAAGGGAGGAGAGAAGGAAAAACGTATTAATTAAAGGAGTGGTGATAAAGGAAGAGAGGAGAAGGATGGCGATAGAGAAGTTGTTCGGTAGCATTGGAGATAAGGCAGAGATCGAAGAAGTAAGAAAGGTGAAGGTGGAGAGAGAGGAAGGGAAATGGTATAAGTAAAACTGAAAAGTGAGGAGCAAAGAATGGAGGTTTGGAATAAAAAGAAATTTTTGAAAGGTAGAAATGAAAGAAGTTTGGAGGATTTAAAGGGGAAGGAAAGAAGAATGTGATGGAGTTTAGAAAATATAGCAAGGGAGAAGGAGAAGAAGGGAAGGAAAGTTTGGTTAGAATATGAGAAAATAAGAATAGATGAGAAATGGTGGAGGTGGGATGAGGAGGAAAAGGTGCTACAGGCAGGAAATGGAAACTTAAAAAAGGGGGAAGGGGTAAAGGGGCGAGAAAAGGATGGAGTGTAGTTTTTTGGAACGTGGCGGGGATAAGAAATAAGGGAAGAGACTTTTGGAGGGGAGTGGAGGAGTGGGATATGGTGGAGATGAGCAAAATTTGGATAAAAAAGGATGGGATAGATCAAGGAGATACTTACCAAAAGGATTTAGATGGGAGGTGCAGTTAGCGGAGAGGAAGAATAAGAAGGGGAAGGCAATGGGAGGGATGCTATTAGGAATAAGAAAGGAATTGGAGATAGAAGAAGTGAAGATAAAAAAGACGGAGTTTAATGGGAGTAGCGTTAAAACTGAAGGGTAGGAAATGGAATGTGATAGGAGTATATGTTAGAGGGGATATGGAGAGGAAGTTGGAAGAGTTGAATGAATGAGTGGAGAGAAAGGAAGAAAATAGTAGCATATTGATTAGAGAGGACTTTAACGAGAACAGGTGAGAAGGGGAGAGTAATAAGAATAGGGCATGAAGAAGAGGAGGGAGTGGGAAGAAGATCAAAGGACAAAAGAATTAACAAGGAAGGGAAGGAATTGATGAGATGGATAGAAAAAGCGGGATGGACAATATTTAATAGATGCACGAAAGAAGATATGAAGGGGGAATGGACGTATACGGGTGGAAGTGGTAACTCAGTAATAGATTATGTGTTGGGGGACGAAGATATAAGGATGCTGGTAAGGATGGAGGTAGAGGATAATATAGACTCTGATCACCATCCAATCACAGTGTGGATAGAAGGAGGGGAAAAGAAAAAGTTAGAAAGAAAGGAGAGGACTAGCAAAAGATGGGTGTGGACGCAAGAGGGTAAGAAAGAAGACGCTAGGAAATGTATATGAAATGGCAAGGGAGGTAAATTAGGTGTGGGAAAATATGAGAGATAAGATATAAAAGGTGATGATAGGTGGATGCGCAATCAAAGGGGGCAAGAAGGAAGAGGGGATGGTAGGATAGCGAGTGTAAGGAGGAAAAGAGTACAGTGAGAAGAGAGCTGAGAAGATGAAGAGAGAAGGGAGGAGATGGGAATCTCTACAGAAAAGCAAAAGTGAAAAATAAAAAGTTAATAGAGGAGAAAAAGGAAGAGAGGGAAAGATGGGAAAGGGAATTGAGGGAAATTAGAACAGAGGGGCAGATTTGGGAGATAGTGAATAGGGAAAGGAGGAGGAAGAAGGCGAACACAGATATAACAATGGAGGAGTGGGATGGATATTTTAGAAATTTATTAGGGGGAGGGTAGATGGCAGAGTAGAGGAGGAGAGAGGGTAGGAACTTGGATGGATGGGGAGGAGGGCTTAAGTAGGAATGAGATAAAATCAGCGATTGGAAGACAAAAGGATAATAAAGCGGTATATTGTGCCGTTATTAAAGAAGGGGGAGGGGAAAAGGGCAGAAAAGTATAGAGGGGTGTCGCTGATTTTGCTCTATAAGGTGTATGTTTCGCTGGCAAATAGACTAAGCGATGAGGTGAAGAAGAAGGGATTGGTGCCGCAGAATCAGAAGGGTTTCAAGAAGGAGTTAAGGACAATGAAACAACATATTCATATTGAATTATTTGGTGAACAAACAGCTGAGGAAGAAGAAAGGTAAATTAGTAGTGTCCTTTATAGACTTGAAAGCAGCGTTTGACTTGGTAGATAAGAGAAAATTGGTAGAAGCGATGAGAGAGAGGGGGAAAGCTGGTGAGGGAAAAGCTGGTTAGAAGAAGTGAGGATATTCTGAAAGAGACTAGAAACAGGATGAAAAAAGGAGAGGATCTGGGAGAAGGGTTTTGGACAGGAAGGGGAATAAAGCAGGGAGCCCTCATTTAATCTGGTGACGGCGGATGTGGAAAAAATAATGAGTAGAGGAGATAAGGGAGAGGTTAAGTTAGAGGAGAGAAAGATCTACACTTTGACATACGGATAATGTAGTCTTAATTGCGGAAGAGGAGAATGGAATGAGGAGTATGATAGAAAAATAGAGGGCTATTTGGAAAAGAAGGGATTAGAGTTAAATGTGAGAAAGTCAAAAATCTTAAGGTTCAGAAAAGGAAGAGAAAAAAAAGGAATGTAAATTGGAGACGGAAAGGAAAGATTATAGAGCAGGTAAAAGAATTTACTTATTTGGGTTATGTAATGCAGAAGAATGGAGGATAAGATGCAGAGATAGATAAGAGATAGGCTAAGGAAGGGTGCCGCTATAATGGGTCAGGTTTGGGGAATTGGCAAAAGGAAATTTAAGAATGATTGGGGAAAAAGATTATGTCTCTTCGATAAACTGATGTGGACGGTGGTAGGGAGATATGGAGTAGAAATTTGGGAGTGGAAAGAGAGAAAAGAGCTAGAGAGGCTACAGGAAAGGTATCTGAGATAGGTATTAGGATTGGATTGGGAAACGCTAGAAGGCTATATAATAAGGAAGGAATTACAGAAGGAGAAATTAAAAGATATGGCCGGCAGAAGGGTGTGGGGGTTCGAGAAAAGATTGGAGGAGGATAGGGGGAGTGAGATTGTGAGGAATTGAGGGAGAGGTGTAGAAAGAAAAAGGAATTATCAAAGTTGGAAGAAGAAAGGTGTGGGCTTTTTGAAGATAGTGGTATGGACATGATGGAGGTAGAAGCAAAAAGATCAGAAGGACTGTTGGACTTCGGTTATTTTGTAAAAAAGGACACAGAGATGGATTAAAAAAGAAAGATGGGAAAGAATAAAAGAATCAAGATACAACAGGAGCTACGGAGAAATCAAGGGGAGTGGGATTCCAGAATACCTGAAGAGTGACTGGGGGGGAAGCAGATGACAAAGGATGGCAAGGTATAAGCTAGGAAACGAAATGAGAAGGTACTGGAAGGATGAAGAGAGCAAAAGCTGTAGGTTATGTGGGAGAGAGGAGGAAACATGGGAGCATGGTTGGGAAAGATGTGTGCATTGGAGGTGGATAAGGGCTGGCAAGAGATGTTGGGAAAGGTGTTGGGGGAAAAGGATGAGGGAGAGGGGTGATTGAGGGAATTAGAGGAATCAAAACGCGGGGGAGAGAATGAAGAGGGGAGAAATAGTCAAAGTGGGAATTAGGTAAACGATAAAATTCAAGAGGAGGAGGGATAGAGAGGGAAGGCAGAAAGAGGGAGAGAGAGAGAAAGAGATTGATGCGGGACGTGGAATGAAGGTGTATGAAAGGAGAAGAAACGTGATATGAATCGGCAAAGAAGGCCCAAAGTTAGTAGGTAAAGTTAAAGTAGGACAGATAGAGATACGTGTATGTGTATAGATAGGTAGAGAATAAGTTAGGTTAAGTTAGAGATAAGATAGTTGTTAAGTTAGAGTTAAGTTAGATGTAAGAGAACTCCCAGGGGAAACAATAAAGCAAATCTAATCTAATCTACTTAATCTAATCTACTTAATTCTATGAGTATAAAATATTTCAATAAATCGCAAAACTCTATACCTCTCTAATTTTAATAAAATAGATGCTGAAATTATGGAATCATAAACTGGCGCTCCGACTGAGCCTTAGATAATTACACATGAAATACATATATCGGCAATTTAATAAAAAATTCTATAAATAAAACTAAATAACTCCAAGATCCTATTTTATATATTATTATTATTATTAAATTTAAATCTAATGATCCATTAAATTTAAATAATTCAATGATTAAAATTAATAATGGTAATAAAATATATATTGTATATATTAATAAATAATATGAAGCTTTTAAATGTTCAAAATTTATTTCTCAATAAATAATAATAATAAATGTAGAAACTAATCTTAACTGAAATATTAAATAAAATACAATCAAATTTATTGAACTAAAAAGTATCACTAAAATTAATAATATAAATAAGAACATCAAAATTTTTTTTGATTGCTTATTTTTATGAAAGAAATCTCCACATTGAATAATCAAAAATATTAATCCTAAAACTCATATTTTTAAAATTAACAAATAATATGAAAAAAAATCATAATCAAATAATATCCTAACAATAATTCAAATTAAAGCCTTAAATACAAATTTAAATTTAAAAAAATAATCTTATAAAAAAACAAATATAATAAAACATAATTTTCAAATTTTTTATTATTAATATAACTTTATAAGTTTTACTACAAAAAAAATTTTATTATAAATATTTTCTCTCTTCTTCTTATTAAATTTTTTAAAATAATAATTTTTTACGACTTAAAAAATTATTTTTAAAATTTCCTAATATTAAACAAATAATATATTTCATTTCCATAAAACAACTAATACTAATAAAGTTAATACTAACGCTCCACTACAAACTCTAAAGACTAAATAATAAATTATATATATTTCTATATTTATTAATCTAAAAATCATATATATAATTAAAGAAATAGTTAAAATTATTAATTCCACTACTATTAATACCAATATAAATTGATGTATAAAAATTAACATAATTAGAATAATTATATATAAATATCTAAAAATTAAAATATTAATATTAATTAAATTTTAAATTTTAAATTTACTTTTTATTTAAATTCTTTATTAAATTAATTATTATAATATTTATTTTTTATTTATTTTAAAAATTAAAAAAATTATAAACAGTTTAATAAAATCACTAATTTTGTAAATTAAAAATAAATTAATTAAATTTTTTAAGTAACTTAATATATATATATATATTTTTTTTTAAAGTTTCAAAAAAATAATTATTTAATTATATTTATAATCTCCAAAATTAATGTTTTTTTTAAACTTTT
Organism: Cataglyphis albicans; assembly: GCA_038406275.1. Classification (NCBI taxonomy): domain Eukaryota; kingdom Metazoa; phylum Arthropoda; class Insecta; order Hymenoptera; family Formicidae; genus Cataglyphis; species Cataglyphis albicans. The sequence continues at coordinate 16,808 of JBCAUJ010174845.1, forward strand.
CTTTGAAATATATTTATTATCTAATTTTTTTTCTTTTTAATTATTTTATTATTATTATTTATAAATATATATTTATCTTAATAATTATTTTTATTTTTAAAATTATATTTATTTTAATAACTAATATTTCAATTATTTACCTAATTATTAAAATAATTATCTTATTGATTTATAGATCCTTTATTTGTAAAAACTTATCAATATGAAAATCAAATTATTTATATTTAATTATATTATTTATAATTATAATTAGAGGTTTATTAATTATATTTCTTTATTTTTCTAGATTAATCTCTAATGAACAAATCAATTTCAAATTTAACAAATTTTTATTTATATTTTTTATTATTAACCAAATAATTTTTTTTTAATTGTAAATCTAATTATAATTTTTATTATCATAAAAAATATAGTTATTCCAAAATTAATCAATTTATAAATATTAATAAATTAAATTTTCAAAATATTTTAAATTCATATAAATATCCTTTTAATAATATCACTATTACTTCTATATTTTATCTTTTAATTACTCTTTTTTCTATTATTAAAATTTGTTCATTAAAATCTATTTCTTTACGAAAAATTAACTATCTTTCTTATATTTCAAATAAAAATTAAATTTCAATTAATTTATGAATAAAAACTTAATAAATATAATTAAAACTTCACTTTTAAATCTTCCTACACATATTAATATTTCTTATTGATGAAATTTTTGATCATTACTAGGAATATTTCTAATTATTCAAATTATTAGAGGATTTTTCTTATCCATACATTATTGCTCAAATACTATAATAGCTTTTTCTAGAATTATTCATATTATTCAAAATGTAAAATTAGGATAACTAATTCATAACATTCATATCAATGGAGGATCAATATTCTTTATTTGTATATATTTATATATTAGACGGGGATTATATTATTGTTCTTATAAATTAAAAAATACATGATTAATTGAAGTATCAATTTACCTTCTATCTATAGCTACAGCTTTTCTTGGTTATGTCCTCCCTTGAGGACAAATATTTTGAGAAGTAACTGTAATCACTAATCTTATCTTTACAATTCCCTATATAGGAAATCTAATAGTTCAATGAGTTTGAGGGGGATTTTTAGTTAATAATGCTACATTAAATTGATTTTATTCGCTTCATTTTATTTTATCTTTTATAATTTCAATAATAGGTAATTTTACATCTATTCTTTCTTCACGAAACTGGATCTTCTAACCCCTTAGGGATTAATAGAAATTTATATAAAATTCCTCTTCATATTTATTTTACTATAAAAGACATTTTAGAATTTAGAATTTCTCTTCTTTTGTTCTGAATTATCAAGAATATAGAATAATTTAGAATATCCTTATATTTTTAGAGATTTAAATAATTTTATTCCCGCTAATCCCATAGTAACTCCTATTCACATTCAACCTGAATGATATTTTCTTTTTGCCTACGCAACCTTACATTCAATTCCTAATAAATTAGAAGGAGTAATTGCTCTCTTATCTTCAATAATAATTTTATATTTTCTTCCATTAATTAATACTAAACTTAATACTAACCTCAATAATATATTATCCTTTAAATCAATTAATATATTAAATTTTTATTAATACATTCATCTTATTAACATGAGCAGGAGCACAAATTATTGAATATCCATATGTAATAATCAGTCAGATTTTATCTTATATTTATTTTTCATTTTCTTTTTTCCTTCATTTTAATAAAAATATGAGATATAATTATATTTAATAAAATTTAGTATAATTAATAAATAAAAATTTTAATTAATAACTATATTTAATTATTATTATTAATTATTATTAATTATTATTAATTATTGTTAATTATTATTAATTATTATTAATTATTATTAATTATTATTAATTATTGTTAATTATTATTAATTATTATTGATTATTATTGATTTATATTAATTATTATTAATTATTAATAATTATTATTAATTATTATTGATTATTATTGATTTATATTAATTATTATTAATTATTAATAATTATTATTATAATTAAATATTATTAATTATTATTAATATTAATTATTATTATAATTAAATATTATTAATTATTATTAATTATTAATATTATTATTTATTATTTAATTGTTATTAATTATTAATATTATTATTTATTATTTAATTGTTATTAATTATTTAATTGTTATTAATTGTTATTAAAATTAATTATAATTCTATCTTAAAAAGTTAATGATCTTGAAATTAAAGTTTATGCCTTGAAATCATATGAAAGAAATTAAAATTTTCTTTCTAAAATTATTAACTTTAATAAGTATTCAAATTCAAAACTATAAACTATAATTTATTTATTTAATTGTTATTATTACTATTATTATTTATTTTTTAATTATCATCAAATAATAAACTAATTAATTATAAATAAATAAAAAATATTTTTTTACTTTACTACTTCACATTAAATTATTATTAACAAAAAAACTTAAATCTTATAATTATCTACTAATAAACTAAAATTAAAGGTAAAATAATTTTTCAACATAAATATATCAACCTATCATAACATATACACGATAATAGTGCTCGTATAAAAATTACTATTGACCTTATTACAATTAGAAAAATAAAATATTTGAATATTGTAATAAATTTGTAAATATTTATACTTTAAAAAGTCTAAAAAAAATAATTATACCATATTCAGTCAAAAAAATTAAAGTAAACCTTCCTCTAAAATATTCAATATTAAATCCAGAAACTAATTCAGACTCACCTTCAACAAAATCTATAGGTCTTCGAGTCTCTGCTAAAACTCTAATAAAATAAATTATAAATAATGGAAAAAAAGTTACTAAATGTCAAATGTAAATTTGATATTTATAAAAATGCAAAAATGAATATCTCACTCAAAATTATTAAAACTAAGATAATTAAAATAAAACTAATCTCATAGGATATTTGAGATTGTATTGATCTTATTATAGAATAAATTGAATTAGCTGACCATCCTATAAAAATTATAATATAACCTCTAATAGATATAAATAAAAATATTAATAATACTGAATAATTTAAAAAAAAAACACATTAATCATGTACGGAAATAACATTCAAATAATTAATATTAAACAAAAACTTTATACAGGACATAAATAAAACAAATTATATATAGATTTATATACATAAAATAATTCCTTATTAATCAAGTTAATTGCATCCCTAAAAGGCTGCAAAATCCCAATATTCCTACTTTATTAGGTCGTTTACGCAATTGAACATACTCTAACATTTTTCATTCTAATAAAGTTAAAAAAGCAATTCCAACTAACAAAGTAAGTAATAAAATATCTAAATTTAAAATATTTAATTTAATATAATCTATAAATTCATTCATAAAAATTATTACTTATATATTTTTATAAATAAATATATATATTATTCTAAATTTAATACACTTATCTGCCAAAGTAATTTTTTTTCAATTATTATTTATATTATTTACTTTCTAAAATAAATAATTTTTAAAAATATTTAACTTTATTCATTTAAAAAAAAGTTATTTTATAACTAGTCTTTTCGTACAAAATTATTTATTTATAATTGTAGATAGAAACTGATCTGGTTCACGCCGATCTTAAATCATGTAAAATTTTAATAGTTTAACAGACTAAAATATTAAATTTCTACATTTAATTTTTATTTTAATTCAACATCGAGGTCGCAAACATTTTTTTCAATATAAACTTTCAAAAAATATAACGCTGTTATATTCCTAAGGTAATTAATTTTTTTATAAATTTATATCTTATAAAAAAAGTTAATAAATTTATTCATTACTTTTAAATATTATTTAAACTAATATATAAAATTAAAATTAATTTAATTTAATTATCCTTCCAATAAACTATAATTTCAAATTCTATATTATATTTTTTTAATAATTAATTAAAAAATTTATATAAAATTCTATAGCGTCTTCTCGTCCCATAATATTATTTAAGCATTTTTACTCATAATTTAAATTTAAATTTTTTATTTTAGACAGTTAAAATCTCATTTATTCCTTCATTCCAGTCTCCAATTAAAAGACAATTGATTATGCTACTTTTGCACAGTCAAAATATTGTGGCTATTTAATTTAATAATCATTGAGCAGAATAAATCTTATATTCATTTCCTTAAAACTCTGTTTTTATTAAACAGGTAAACTTTAAATTTACAATTTTGAATAATATATAAATTTTATTTGCCTAATTCCTTAAATAAATATAACCAAAAAATTATTTTTTAATTTTTTAATTTTAAAATTTTTATATTAATTATATCATTATTAATTTATAATCCTAATTTTTACAAATATTTTTTAAATTTATTAAATATAAAATAATTTTTACTAAGAAATTAATAATTATAATAAATTTTATAAATGATTAAATTTTTTTTTAAATTTAAAATTTTAAT
>JBCAUJ010176093.1:0-20217 GCA_038406275.1 Cataglyphis albicans
AATACGAACAGTTTTTATGGATCCTATGACTTCAAAAAGGCATTGATTCGATTTGGTTTCGCCCGACAAAATACCAGGAAAATCGAACATGTATCCCCCTACATTTAAAAAGAGAACAAAAAAAAATGCGAAAAAAGGGGAGAGAAAAATTCCCTGGTGTACATGAATTTACATAACATCTCACTCATACCAAATTTCCATACTCTTCTATTATTAATATTATAAGTCTAACATATATTATAAGTTTAACACATTAATATTATTCATTAGATGAGCGTTATTTACAATTAAAAACAGAACCATTTTCCTTTCATATTATTTGCATAATTGATTGCATCATCGATTACAGTAAAGAGAAAAAATGCCAGCGTCTCACGCCGACTCCCGAAACTCAAGAGGAAGAACACCGCGATTTCGTAAGGCCGCAAGACCACCCTGAAACCTATGGAGAACTGACAAACTTGCGATGCGTTAAACTACTGGAGAACTTGCTTTTCCAAAACATTAACGATAACAACAACGTCTGCTATTCTTGCTACCATGAAATAACCGATGATTTAAAAAACGATTATTCATTGATGCCGCCGCATAATTTAGTACATAGAATCTCAGCTAAAACGCAAACGAGTTGTACAAGTTGCCGCAAACCAATAATAAGAATAAAACCAGCAAGCGAGTGCAGAGCCTGCATTGTAAACTACCTGATCACTCCAAAGACATATTTGGACAAAGAGTGAGGAACTCTAGTGTACGACTGATGGCCTGAAGAGTATACATAAAAGGCCTTCCTTTTGTACCCAATGGATCCGACATTTATTACTTAACCTTTTATTTTATCTTATATCCTTTTTTTTCTTCCGAGGCGATAATAACAAGAAAAAAAAAATAAACATAAACAAAAAGAAAGAAAAAGCAAGGAAAATGAGTTCTATGCAAAGGTTCATTGACATACATTAAATATACAAACAACATTTAACTTAGGATATATTAAGCGTGTGAAACAAGTATATTTTATTTTAAAAAAATTAGAATTTAAAAATAACATTTTGTTCGAGAATTAAACCTAATAAGCCGAATACTTTAGGAGTATGGGAAAACATATTTAATCATAAAATTAAATATGGATTCTCTCCAAATACATTTAAGTTAATGAAAGGAAACTATCAATAAATTTTCAAATGTTGTGTACCCCCAACATTTGTCTAAGGTGGAAAGTGTTACGTCCGGTAAACTTCACGAATATTTTTTTTTGTGTGTTTCTTTTACTAATATATAAATTATTGCGTCCGGCAGAATGCACGATAGTTTTCTTTCACCGAAAATTTGTTAGTGACATAAAATTTGTTAGTGACATAAATTTACGTTCTAAGAAATAGTCTACGTCTGACAGAAACAATAAGCAAGCGAAGTCTGGGAAAGCGAGACTGTGTAATCTCGCTGTCGAAAGTCAAGTAACGGATAAATAAATTTAAACGTTAAACTTACTCTGAACGCTAGAGAATTTTTAAACAGAAGATAACAGACAGTCAAGCACTAGAAATTTTAAATCATGACAAACAGACAGCGAGATACTCAAGCCCAAGTTCGGATATCAGACCTAAGAATTTTAAATTAAAAAATAAACAGATCACAAAAACAATGATCCACTGATGATTCGGAATTGAAATTCGCAACATTTGACACCGCGTGCTCGGTGGCCAGACCGCCCACTTATGTTATCTGTTTAATATAAATTTTAAGTAAAATGTCAACTTAGCTGATTATAGAACTGAGCATGACTCAATCCGTGAACGAAAGTCTCACCCTTAGTTGATAGCAATTACTTTCCATTGGTCGAAACTCAAAATGATAAACAAAGGTCTTCACCAATACCTACAATGTAAAAATTTAAAGGAACGCCCTAGGGAAAACCGGAGGGCGTGATTAAATAAAACTATTTGTTAAACTAGATTAACGAATCAATGGAGAGGAGGAACAAAGAGGTTAATAAACACCGGAATATTGGTTGCGAGCGTCATTAGAAATTTTCGCAATAATCGTGCGACACTTCTTGTGTATCAGCGTTATATTCGCTCCTGTTAGTAAACGATATTCGTGATTCGTTTTTCTTATTAAATTCAGCTTTCCAAACCAAAGTGTTCACTTGCACAGTGTGAATAGTAATAACTCTATCAGTGCAATCGGCGTGATTAGTGAACCACGAGCGCACACCTGAAGTACATCAACATCGATCAGTAGATCTCTGAGCTAGCAGCTTTGTATCCGAGCTCTGTCATCACAAATCTCATCGCACTCTATAAATAGTGAGTTTATTAATTCCCTTTTTATGTTTTTTTATTTTTTTTACCTGTTTCTTACATTCTCCTTCTGCCCTTTTCTCCAAGGAAAACAGTTATAAAATAATTATTTCTTTTTTTATATTATTTTGTTATTTTAATATTTTCTCTTCCTCTGAATATCCACTCAAGGATAGATGTATTTTTAATTTTAATACTTCTTGATATTGAATACCAAAAATTTTATGTTACTTTTTTTCTTGGTGGATCTGCAAGAGAGTGAATAACTTAAAGATTCGAACATAACGTTCCGGATCAGTTCACACTCAGCTTTAGGTCCAAATGTACCTTTCCTCTCGTGAACCGGCAATTGCGAATAACCCAAAGATCTTTGTAACGAAAGGGATCAGTCTTCACATTTAGCTTTAGATTCACAATACTTATTTTCAACGCATCTTTATTAATAAATTTAATTTTTTTGGTTCCTATTAATTAAAATTTATTATTTGTTTCATCCGCTTCATTGTTCCCTTTTATCTCATTATCTTGTCTTTCAAAAGGAAAAAGGGTAAGAGAGAAGGAGAAATAATTATCAAACTGTTTCTTAAAACTAACAATCACTACTTTATTAAACTTTACATGTGCTCCTGCAGTGGACACAAAAAATCAAACCTACCCCGGCAATTATGGCGATGGGAAAAGAACGCGCGTAATAGGAAAAACAGAACTATCCGGAAACTCCTGGTTCGAGCGTCTGCTGATCCTAGCTTTAAAATTGGTTATAGTAATAGTAGATATAGTAATAGTAATAGTATGGTAATAATAGACTTAAGTTAGATAAGGACGCATTCGAAGCAAAAGCACGACGACTAATAATTAATCAGTCGACACATACAACAAACAATCTTTTCCCCTCATATTCATCCATCTCTTCCCCATCACAATCCATACCTGATGACTTCCCGGAATTTGCGCAACCTTGTAACTGTTCACCACCCTCTAATTATTCTCCAATAGTTTTTGAAGAACCTCAGTGTTCGAGGACTTCTACTCTCCCGTTTGAATATTCACCTCCCTTCAATTGTCAAATCCTCTCCTCTATCAATCTTCACAACTCGCAACTCCCCCTGACCCGTTCGAAAATCCTCCTCCCTATAAACAACCGCAACTCCCCCTCTTTCGGAAAATCTTCCTCTCTATCAACCACTGCAATCCTAAACTCCCTCTCCCCCCTCTCAAAAATCTTTCTCGCTATCAACCACCGCAATTCTCAACTCCTCCTCCCCCTTTCGAAAATCCTTCTTTTAAACAAGCACCTCAATTCTCTACTCCTCCTCGCTCCTCACTTCTCGAATCATCAGACCTCCCAGGAGAGTCAAACGTTTTTGGGAAATTCCGGGAATTCTTGGAAGGGCTACCCGACTTTATAGAGCATGCGCGGGATTTTCACTCTAAATCCTGCTACCCCGAAGAGTGATCGGAGTCCCTCTTCGAAGACCTGGGTCGCGAAAATTGATGTCGCTTAATTAATCTTTTTCCCTTTTCCTTATTCCCCTCAAAAATAAAGACTATCGCGTCGGTCCTGGCATAGTCGACCTCCATCAATTTTATAAAATCTTCGATACTTCTCTTCCTGATTCTATTAGACCTTTTGTTGTTCCAGGTGCCCCATTGTTTATTGCCGTCCATCGTCCGTATCGAGGTCTTCTGAATGAAGTTTCCTCCCCTCCTCTACAGTGGAATTCGAAGATTTTTCATAATTCTTTCCCTCATCACTTCATTTTACTTTTCTTTTTTTTTTATTTAATTATACTTCTGCATTATAGAACCGGAATGTAAATTTTAGTGTGTTTTTCTCGATTCCGGTTGATGACTTCTGCACTCATGTAACACCTGCAAACAAACAATTTCCCACACACACACAAACATTCACACACACTTCTAAATGTAATTCTTTACAATATACGTAAATGTATCTGCAATCATAATTATCGGTTTTTCTTCTTTCTCTTTTGAATAAATATCAAATAATTTTGAATAAAAACAATGTTAACCTTATAATTTGCGTAGCTTAATAATCCGTTTTCTTTCCCATACCCTGATATCGCACAAGGTCCCGTTCTGAGTAATAGGGATTTAGTTTCTTTACCGAAAAGGGGATCACCGAACGAACAGCCTACTGACCGAGTAAAAGCGACCCTTTTAGATCTTGACCTGTCTTAGATCCTGGTCAATTTGTTCGTCTCCAAGACATTCGTTTTCTAGCGTTTATCTAACGGAGTTAGATAGGTTACGTCTTCCCGCTGGCTCTGAGTTTAAAGAGCCTGGGGACGTAACATAAATAAATTTTGGTGGCTCGTCCGGGATTGAAATGTGCGATCTCTAAAAAACGGGAATGAGCTACGGAACGCAAGAAAAAGGTGATAAAGAAGAGATTGAAAACCTTTATAAGCTCGGATTAGAAGGAATTAAAACCAAACAAAAAATTATATCTCACTTCTAATTTATCTCACACATCTATACCAACACTACCCTCTAAATTCACTGGTAGACACATTGATTTTGATTTTAACGAAACTCTAGACAAAACATTAATCGTCAATACGCCGGAGCTAGATTCCGATATTTCGCAAAATACTACTATCACTAAACAAGTTTGGTCATTAGAAAACATTACGACCGAAAAATCAGAAAGCGACTCCGACAAATCTGAAATAATGGCTAATAATCCTTTCGCAACCTTAAAATACGCGATAAAAGCAGTTCCCTTCTTTTATGGGAACAACATTCCGTTAAATTATTTTATCGAGAGATGCGACGAAGCTAAATCTATGTTACCTAGAGAAACCGAATCGCAATTCACTAAAATTATCAGTACTAGAATCGATTGTGGAGACCTGCCGTACTACATACAGTAGCGAGAGGCATAATGGGATGATCCACATCTTTACAGAAGGACTCAATTTCAAATCTTATAGATAAAAACGCAATAGAAAAGATAGCTGTATCTACATGGCAAAAATTCTGGAATAAATTCCTGATTTTCGGTTATGTCAGTGCCGGAATAATGGAAATATATTTAGGCATAAGGATTTTTAAGTTAGTCCTGGACACTATAATGCATGGTTATGCCCTACATACAGTATATTGGAGGTCCATATATTTAGTGGGAGCCATATGGGATTTTTTTACTCAATTATTATTGCATTTAAGACAGAGACGCCCGCCGTCAACTCTAGAGCCTCCAACTCTACAGCTCCGATTCTTAGATGTCAAGATCAAGCGATTTATACTGAAATCAGGAAAGAATCAGAAGGCACTTACCTTTCTCTTGCCACTAAGAAGCCATCTATACAACTCAGAGAATAAAAGGAGTTGGGAAAAAGGAGGAACGAAGAAAGAAGATCATACTCTCCCCCTCCACTCTTTTTCATTTTTTTGTTTTCCTGCCCCTTTAAGAGAAGAAAATAGTATATACATAAGCAAGCATTCCTCATTATTAAAACAAACTAATTCTTTTATAGAAAATGGAAGTAAAACCTATCGATACGTCACGCGTTGCGATATTTGCGAGTGCATCCGTCCGGTGTCCGTCTCACTTCGCGCTTGACTTTTTCCACGGCACGTTCACTCGCGCGTCCATATAACTTTCGCGCACAGATTTAAATAATATTATATGGAGAAAAGGGATAACAACACAAACATTTAACTTTTTGTTAAATAGATACATAAATATATTTATTATTATATATATATTTATTAGTGTAACATTCAACGTGTATATATTATATTATATATTATAAGTGACAACAAATTTTTCCCTTCTATGTTCTTTGGTAAAACTTAATATTGCTTCTAAAATGTAATATCAAAATAAAAACTTCTGCTTACAAAAATAATATGCATACATATGCATATAAATTGATGGTCAGAACGATCTTGGCATTGTCATATGTTGTCATGTTTTAATGGACAATGACCGATAAAACTTTTTCAATCTTGTTCAGAGTCATGACCTTGACAACATATGTCAATATCAAGGTTGTTTTGACCAATTAAATGCTCCTAAAAGTAAATAATTACCGAAAATAAATGAAAACTGTAAAACTTTAACATTAAATATCTCAAAAACTATAAGAGATCGCCGGTTAAGTTACAAGGAAAAGTTACTCAAGGTCATGTCCTTGACAACATATATCAAGATCAAGATCGGTGATGTGTAACCTAATCTGAATATTTAACGAAATAATCTTGTATGTCTTGCCTAAGCATGTGATATATATTTCACATGAATAATATTTTAACATACGTTTATATAAAATAAAAAGATAAATAATATTCTAATAAACATATACATAAAAATTCTTTGTTAAAGGCGCAAAATGTTCCATCTTTATAATATTGCATAAAATAATAAGATAAAATAATATTCTTGTATGCTTCTATCTATATCTACTAATCAGCACTAGGTTCTGTGTTCTCTGTGTCGTTTGTATTATTTCCATTATTATTTCATGATTGCTTTGATCAATCGAGACTGCCTGCTTTTTCTACTTTCGGCTCCTGTTTTTTTCTTTTGTTGTTCGTAGAATCTTCTTCATGTATTTTTGAAATTCTAATCCGCCTCCAACATCCAATCTCCAAATCCGCCTTTATACGTTTCGGAAGATTGTCCCACAAATAATGGACGTGATCGACGTACATTCGCAGCAGAAAAGCTTTCGGCACAAATTGTAACTGTTCCGCGCTTAAATCACAAATATCGGAAGATCACGATAGCAAGATAAACATTTTTACAACTGAGCGATTCGCGAATACGCACATCTATAAATAAGTGCTCGATCCAGCATTCCTCTCAGTCAGCAGTGTGAAAATGAGATTCGTGCAACAAACATTGGCGATAATCAAAGTGACAAATTGCGACAACAAATTACAATCAATGGGATATGATGCGGAAGCTCAAGCATGGTATGATGCTACCGACTATTATACGCGGTATCATTTGCAGTCCTTCAAATTGTGATAAAACCAACGTGTGATAAGTTTGAAAAAGTCCACACTCCGTCCACAGTCCGTGTACGTTTCGAGAACGTGTATTCGAAATCGCTTCAACAGCCGAAATATAGATATCTAGAGAATTTATTGACATCGATCGACGAAATTGATTATTTTACATTCTCCAAAAACAGTGACGTCATTCCGCCGAGCGAAGAGTGTCTAAATTCTATTTTTGTGTTCGATGCGTGACATGCGATAAGCAAGATGCAATGAGAGAGCACTTTTCAATTAGTCGGCACTCGAGCGTCAACTATTTCTATCTCTGTCAGACGTACGCGAGAATACCTAAACATCTTATACGCGACAATTCGAACCTGCTGATCTTCAAACAGGATGGTACTAACCTGAAACACGTGTACAATGATCATGTGAACATCAACATATCGTACAATGAATTTTGTGCGTTATGTCGCTATTGTTAGCAGCACAAGTACGGATTTGTAATGATAAACAAGGACAGCTCGCTCAATGATAGTCAATACAGAAAAGAATTTAACGTGTTCGTGATACCGCAAAATGATTAGTCGCTGCCGATATCTCATCAGGGTAAAACGTGATCGACACTGGTTTTCCGCGGTTGCAACGATGGAAGCGAAAATATTCACGAGTGCGAGAAGATTGAGAGGGAAATTGCGAAAACGAGCGAATCGATTCGCAAGAAACATCGCGCTTTGAAGACCGGTAAGATCGAGGAGGATATCATGTAGGACAGGCACCTCTCATCGGACCGCTATAAAAGATCGTCGATAATTCTAGCTCGATCGTGGTGAAGAATAAGCCAAACAGTAAGGCTGACAAGAAAATTGAAACGTTACCCATCAAGTGGTACGAGAAGGAGGAATATGAAGAGAAAGAGCAGGATGCGACATCGAAAAAAAGGAAACGATCTGACACCAAGTCGGACCGCTCATCAACATCACATAAATCGAAAGGATGTTTTACTGAATGAATCGCCGATAATCTCTACACCAATCGCGACAACGTGCAACGACAATCGTGCAACCTACAATACCCGAATCATTCGCGAGCGAATATGTTTTCGAAACCACGGATGCCTCACTCGTAACGTCCGTTCGAAATCAATTGCAAACGTCGGAAGGTCAAGAAATGCTGCGAGAGCACTTGGGATTACTGAGACAAAAATATCACAATAAAAAGACCCCACTAAAATAAAAAAAATTACGCCAAGTACATAAAAAATATTCCTTGTACATAACAGCAAGTTGAAAAGATATTTATCTCTAAAAAATAACTAATAAAAAATTTTTTCTCTTAAGAAATAAAAAATTAAATAAAATCAATAATTAACTGGCCAAATATTTACAATTAATTCAATTTGTAAAGATTTGTAATTTGAAATAATAGATAAAATTAATTTTTATAAAAGTGTTTTAGACAGATTTTCTCCTCAAAATTAAAACACATTTAATTTTTGTTAACAGAACGGTTTCCGAAATAAGTTCAATTTTGAATAGTATATCACAAATTACAACAATTACATTACTTTAGAGTTTATAAGGAGAAAATTAGGGAGCAAGGGGTAAGAGTAAGTGAGGAGATAGAAAAAGTAAGAAAAGAGTTTAAGGAGAGTGAAAAGAGATTGAATAAAGATGTTATATATTATAATATCAAATCATATTATTAATGTTAAGTGCAATTAGAATTCTTTTGATTTACAAAGTATACTTACAGAATTTGAAAAAAAATTTTTTGTAAACTCTAAGTCGGGTCGCACGTATAAAACAAACTTACAAAGCAAAAGATAAAAACTTGGCGTGCCGGTCGTAAACATAGAACTAGATTTGTGTTATCTATACAATATTGGATGTGGCGGTGTCAGGTAGTGTGCTTCGAAATGGTTGACGTTTGTGCTTGGCAGGTTGTAGAGAGATAAAGTGAAGAGTGGAAGAGGAGTGAATGTGTTGGTGTGCAAGCATGAGTGTGAGAGAGCGTGGAGAAGTAAAGGGTAAAAGTGGAGGCAAGGCGTAAGGGCGAATATAAGGCTGTAAAGGGAGGTGTGGGCAGTGACAGTTAGACCATAGAGTAGAGGTAGCGGAGAGCGTAGAGCGTGTTAATGGATAGTGACGGGAGTCTGCATAGAAGGCGCGAGAAAACAAGATGGCGCAGTTCGCCATGAAAGAAGGAAAGGAAAGGAGAGGTAGCTAGGAAATGTGGAGGAGCTATTGAAAAGAAAAAGGGGGGAGCCGATGTTGGGGAAGGGAGAGGAGAATAAGAAGTAGGAAAAAATCGGGAGTAATAAAAGTCGCGAAATAAGGATGGATAGAGGGAGAAGGGGAGTTACAACATCTGATGAAAAGCTGGAAGTTAGAGGTCGAGGAGTTAATGAATGAAGTGGCATGAAGGGATGGAGGGAAGAAATTAGAAATATGATAGAGGAAGTTAAAGAGAAAATCAGGGAGCAAGGGGTAAGAGTAAGTGAGGAGATAGAAAAAGTAAGAAAAGAGTTTAAGGAGAGTGAAAAGAGATTGAAGGAAGAAAGAGAAAAGCGAAAAAATCGTATTAAAGGGTTGGAGGGGAAAATAGAAAAAATAGAAAATCGCGAAGGAAAATCGGAGAGGGGGAAGGGAGCAGGACGCTTAGTAGGAGAATAAATAAAGGAATAGGGAATAAGATAAAAGAGTTGGAAAGTAGAATGGAAAGGAGAGAAAGGAAAGAGAGAAGAAGAAACGTACTGATTAAAGGAGAGGAGGTAAAAGAAGGGAAGAGAAGGATGGCGGTAGAGGAGTTATTTGATAGCATTGGAGTCAAGGTAGAGATCGAAGATATGAGAAAGATAGGTGTAAAGGAAAGAAGGGAAATGATTGTAGTAAGGTTGAAAAGTAAGGAGAAAAGAATTTGGAATAGGAAGAAACTTTAAAGGAAAGGAACTTTAGAAAGGAAAGAATTTTGGACGTGGAAGGAAAGGAGAATGAGATAGAGATTAGAAGGGATAGCAAGAGGAGGAGAAGAAGGGAAGGAAGGTTTGGATAGGGTATAGAAAAATAAGAATAGATGAGAAATGATAGAGGTGGGATGAAGAGGAACAAAAGCTAAAGGATGGGAATGGAAACTTAAAAAATGGGAAGGGGTAAGATGACGAGAAAAGGATGAAATGTAGTTTTTTGGAACGTGGCGGGGATAAGAAATAAGGGAAGAGAATTTTGGAGAGATGTGGAGAAGTAGGATGTAGTGATGATGAGAGAAACTTAGTTGGACAGAAAAGGATAAGATAGTTCAAGTATCCTACTTACCGAAAGGATTTAGATGGGAAGTGCAATTAGCGAAGAGGAAGAATAAGAAGGGGAGAGCAATGGGAGGGATGGTGATAGAAATAAGAAAGGAATTGAAGGTAGAGGAAGTGAAGGCAAAAAAAAAGAAATGGATTATTGGAAGTAGTGTTAAAAGTGAAGGGTAGAAAATGGAGCGTGATAGGAGTATATGTTAGAGGGGATACGGAGAAGAAGCTGGAAGAATTGAACGAATGGGCGGAGAGAAATGAAGAAAACAGTAATATATTGATTGGGGGGGGGGGGGGATTTTAATGCGAAAACATATAGGGGAAAGCGGTAATTCAGTAATAGACTGTGTGTTGAGGACGAAGATGTAAGGATACAGGTAAGCAGGGTGGAGGTGGGAGATAATGTAGATTCCGATCACCATCCAATCATAGTTTGGATAAGGGAGGGGGAAGAGAAAATGATAGAAAGAAAGGAGAGGACGAGTAAAAAATGTATGTGAACGCAAGAGGGTAAAGAAGAGTTTAGGAAAGCGTTAGGAAATGTAGAAGTAGCAGAGGAGGTAGATGAGATGTGGGAAAATATGAGTGATAAGATAAAGAAAGTGATGATAGGTGAATACACATCAAAGGGAATAAGAAGGAAGATAGGATGGAATAGAGTGTAATGAAAAAAAGAATATAGTAAGAAGAAAGCTGAGGACCTGGAGAGAGAAGGAAGGGGATGGGAATCTCTATAGAGAAGCAAAAGAGAAATATAAAAAGTTGATAGCGGGGAAAAAGAAGGAAGAGAGAGAAAGATGGGAGAGAGAATTGAGAGAAATTAGAACAGAAGGGCAGGTTTGAGAGTTGGTGAATAGAGAAAGAAGGAGGAAGTGTAAGGTGAACGAAGAAATAGCAATGGAGGAGTGGGATGGATATTTTAGGAATCTATTGGGAGGGGTGGTGGATGGTAGGAATTAGGATGGATGAGGAGGAGAACATAAGTAGGAATGAGATAAAGTCAGCGATTGGAAGACAAAAAGATAATAAAGCGGTAGGGAAGAATTCCGTTGGTGGTGTGGAAGTACGGAGGAGAGAACTTAAAGGAATGGGTGTGGAGAATATGTAATAGGGTTTGGAAGGGGATGGGATGGGTAGATGAGTGCAGTGAGGGAGTGATTGTGCCGATATTAAAGAAGAGGAAAAAGGAAAGGGTAGAAGAGTATAGGGGGATGTTGCTGACACCGACGCTTTATAAGGTGTACGCTTCGGTGCTAGAAACTAGATTAAGCGATGAGATGGAGAAAAGGGGATTGGTATCGCGGAATCAGACGGAATTCAGGAAGGATTAGGGACAATGAACAACATATTTGTACTAAATTATTTAGTGATCAAGCAGTTGGAAGTAAGAAAAAAGGAAAATTAGTGGCGTTTTTTATATATCTGAAAGCAGCGTTTGATTCGGTAGATAGGAGGAAATTGGTGGAAACGATGAGAGAGAGGGAAGGCTGGTTAGAAGGAATGAAGATGTCTTGAGGGTGAATAGGATGAGGGGGGGATTTGGGAGCAGGGATTTGGACGGGAAGGCAGAGATGTCCATTGAATCTTTACTTATTTAATTTGGTGACGACGGATATTGAGGAGGTAATGAGTAGAGGAAGACGGGGAGGAGTTAAATTAAGAGAGATGAGGATTTGCACTTTGGCATACGCGGATGATGTGATTTTGATTGCAGAGGAGGAGGATGGAATAAGGAGTTTGATTGAAAGATTAGAGATATCTGGAAAAGAAAGGGTTGGAATTAAATGTGGGGAAGTCGAAAATCTTAAGGTTCAGGACAGGAGGAGAAAGAGAAAGAAATGTAAGTTGGAGATGGAAAGGGAACGTGATGAGGAGGTAAAAGAATTTACTTATTTAGGTTATGTAATGCAGAAAAATGGAGGACAGGAAGCGCAGATAAGAGATAGGGTAAGGAAGGGCTGTAATGGGTCAGGTTTAGAGAATTGGCAAAAGGAAATTCAAGAAAAATTGGGGAAGAAGATTGTGGCTCTTCGATAAACTGGTGTGGACGGTGATGAGGTATGGGGTGGAAATCTGGAGCTGGAGAGAGAGGAAGAAGCTGGAGAGCCTACAGGAAAGGTATCTAAAATGGGTGTTAAGATTGGAATAGGAAACGCCAGGCTATATGATAGGAGAGGAATCACAGAGGGAGAAGTTAGGAGGTAGGATCGCGAGAAGGGCGTGGGGGGTTCGAGAAGAGGTTGGAGGAAGGTAGGGGGAGTGGAATTGCGAGGAGATGTTGGGAAGAATGAGGGAGAGGTGTAAGAAGAAAAAGAAGTTATCGAAGTGGGAAAAAAAGGTGTGGGTTTTTTGAAGCTAGAAGTATGGGCATGATGGAGGTAGAGGGGAAAATATCGGAAAGAATGCTAGACTTTGGTTATTTTGTGAAAAAGGACATAAAGATGGATGAAAAGGAAAGATAGGAAAAGTTAGAAGGGTCAAGGTACAACGGAGAAATCAAGGGGAGTGGGATTTCAGAATACCTATAGAGTGACTGGGGGGAAAGTAGATGGCAAAGAATGGCAAGGTACAGATTGGGAAACGGAATGAGGGGGAACTTGGAAGGATAAAGAGAGCAAAAGCTGTAGATTATGTGGAAGAGAGTAGGAAACATGGGAGCATATTTGGGAAAAATGTGTGAATTGGGGGGTGGAGAAAGGCTGGCAAGAAATGTTGAGAAAGGTGTTGGGGGAAAAGAGTGAGGTAAAGGGATAGTTGAGGGAACTAGAGAGATTATGATGTGAGGAAGAAAATGATGAAAAATGGTCGGATTGGGAACTAGGTAAATGATAAGCGTCAAGAGAAGGAGAGATAGAGTGGGGAAAGCAGAAAGAGGGAGAGAGGGGAGAGAGAGAGAGTGGGCGAGAGAGAAAATTGAAGTGGGATGTGCGAATGAAGGTGTGTGAAAGAAGTAGAAACGTGATATGAGCCGGAAGTGGAGGTCCCAAATTAGGGTGAGGCAGATGGTGGTGTGTGTGCATTTAGGTAGGTAAAATAAGTTGAAGTTAAGTTAGGATAAGTTAGAGTTAAGATAGTTGTAAGCTAGAGTTAAAATAGACGTAAGTGGTTAGAATGTAAAAGTTTATAACTCCAAAGAGAATCAATAAAATATATCTAATCTAATCTATAATATTGCATGTGATATGAAAATTATTTGCATATTATATCATATATTTATTTATATAATAATATATATTTTATAACATATTTTGCAAATCAAAAGAATTCTAATATAATTATTATATTTATTTTATAAGATATATATTTTGCAAATCCTAATATAATTATATATTTTTTATTAGATATATTTTGCAAACCAAAGGAATCCTAATTGCACTAATAATGATAAATGATGCAAGTATTTTTTACATAATATGAAATATTGTACAACACGAATTAATTGTATATGTCCCGGGCACGTTTTGTAAGTTCGTTTTATACGCGCGTCCCGATTGAGAGTTTACAAATAATTTTCTTTCAAATTTTACATCCTGTAAGATATATTTTGTAAATCAAAAGAATTCTAATTGCACTTAACATTAACAATATGATTTGATGTTATAGTATATAACACATTTAATAAACTCAAAAGTAATGTAATTTGTGATATACTATTCAAAATTGAACTTATTTCGAAAATCATTCTATTAATAAAAATTGAATGTATTTTAATTTTAAGCAGAAAATCTATCTAAAACACTTAATATAAAAATTAATACTCTAAATTAATTAATACTCTATAAACATTGATTTTATAATATCTTTTATTTCAAATTACAAATCTTTACAAACTGAATTATTTATAAATACTTGTCCAGTTAATTATTGTTTTATTTAGTTTTTTATTTTTTAGAAAAAAAAATTTTTTTATT
This sequence comes from Cataglyphis albicans, assembly GCA_038406275.1. Classification (NCBI taxonomy): domain Eukaryota; kingdom Metazoa; phylum Arthropoda; class Insecta; order Hymenoptera; family Formicidae; genus Cataglyphis; species Cataglyphis albicans. Next base: position 14,484 of record JBCAUJ010176093.1, read on the forward strand.
AGTTATTTTCCAGAGATAAGTATCTTTTCAATTTTCTGTTATAGTACAAGGAATATTTTTTATATACTTGGCGTACGTTTTTTTACCTTTGTAGTATTTTTTTATGGCGATCTCATTGCTTTTTGTAAAAATTTATATTTTTTTCTGCAAAGAATATATATGCGTTTTTAGCATTTCAAGGTCAACTGCACTTTTGTACTATTAAATCATTTATTAATTGCACTCGGTACCTTTAGCACGTACATTATGCTTGCATAATGTCCATCAGTTATACTTTTTCCTTGATGAAAAATTCCACTAATGATATATATTTTCGTAACAATACTTATCTTTTCCGTAGATACAGCTTTAATTTTTAAATCTGTTACTTTAATAATTTTTGTATCACTAATTTTAAATAACAATAACTGTAGGATGATAATATTTCCTGTTATTATTATATCAGTCTTTTCAAAAACTGAGACAGCATCACAATTGGTACATATCTTTTGAATATTATTTTAATGTAAAGAATTATATTGTATTAATTCTTGTAAAGTATGTAATTTTTTAAATTTATAAATGAACATATATTAATAAATTGAAATTTTAGTAGACCAGTTAATCATCATTATAGTTAATCATCATATCTTTTTTGAAGTTTTTTATAAAATTTTATCAAATTTTGTATAAAATACAAATATTTAATATAATAATACTTTTGTTATATAACATAACAATAATTTTCATATATGGAATATTGTATAAACAAATCTGAATTCATATACACTAAAAAAAATAGAGAACATTTTTCATATTCTAAAAATTTGATTATTTTTATACCTAAATTATACCTAATTTATACCTAAATTACTAAAAAAAAATGGGAAACATTTTTCGTACCTAAAAATTGGACTAGATTCAAACAAAGTTGAAACTCGACGAAAAATCATTTTACATAAAATTAAAAAACTATTTTAAAGCTTGCAGTTTTAACTTTAACGCAACTTCAGTAATTTTTAATATTTTTTTATCTTATTTTTTTTCTTTAAAAAAGAACACATTGTTTGGTTCTTTATAATTACATATTTTTGATACCCTGCAGCTTGATAAAAACACTCTCGAAAAATTCCACTCAAGTTCCATAAACTGCAATATTTTGCCTACAAAATGCTTTTTTTCAAATTTTTTTTACACTTTTTTTTACACGAGTTTGAAATCTATATTTTTTTTAAATGAAAAAATGTTAAAAATTTTTTTAAAATCTTCAATAACGTTAAAGTTAAAATTTCAAGCTTTATAAAATGCTTTCTTCATTTTTTGTCTACGATGATTTTTACGGAGTATCGACATTATTTCTAACAACTACAGTTTAGCTTCAAAATTGTGTACCTTATTAAAAAAAAAGAAAAATTTTTAAAAAAGCATTTTATAGGCAAAATATAAATATTGTAGTTTATGGAACATAAGATAATTTATTTAAAAGAAATTTTATTATTTAGTTGCAAAGTGTCGTAAAAATACGTAATTTTAAAAAACAAAACTATGTATTTTTTTTTTAAAGTACAGACCAAAGAAGATAAAAAAAATTTTTTAAATCTTCGATAGCGCGTTAAAGTTGAAACTTCAAGCTTTAAAATGCTTTTTTAATTTTGTGTACGATGATTTTTTTTGTCAAGTTTCAACGATTTGAAAATAGCTCAATTTTTAGGGTATAAAAAGTGTTACTTATTATTCTTAGTGGTATATTTTAATGTAATCTGAGCATGTCAAATTTTTATATTTTGCTTCGGTATGAGTGTTTTACGCAACATAGAGTATACGAAAAATAGTCTTTCAAATTATACATCTTGAAAGACATATTTTGCAAATTAGAGAAATTCTAAACACTTTCTCTTACTCTCTTTCTCTCTCTCTCTTACTCTCTCTCTCTCTCTTTCTTTCTCTCTCTCTCTCTTTCTCTCTCTCTCTCTCTCTTTCTCTCTCTCTCTCTCTCTCTCCCTCTCTCTCTCCCTCTCTCTCTCTCTCTCTCTTATTCACTCCCTCTTTCTCACTCTCTAATGTTGCTTGCTTGCTCACTCGCTCGCTCGCTCATTCGTCCTCCCACTCGTTCACTCACTTATTCTTACTTACACTGGAAAAAAAGTCTTGTTGCATTATAAAGAATTCTGGTGGATACAACTAGAACATCTGTTCGAAAATGGACGAAACTGAATTCTTATAGAAATTATCAGACGAACATGATAAATTTTCTTAGTTAAATCATCAAGAAATTCCAGTAGATAACTAAATGTTTTTAGTTACGTTATCAAGAATATCTGATAGATATCTAAATTTATTTAGTTAGATTATCAAGAAATAGTAGGTAGATTTAACAGGAAGGAATTTATTTCACTATTAAATTGATTTAGTTAGGTTGATATAACTTTTTAGTTAAAAAACAAATTTTTTGGTTGATATGATTCTTTTATAAATAATAACGTAATAAATTTATATTGAAAGTATATATATATATATATTTCATACAACATTATATTGTGTAAAATTGTTATATCATTATTTTTCGAATACAACAATATACAAAATTTTATTACATACAACATTAATCTGAGTATAATTTGTTAAAATCTGACAACAGCTAAAAGTGAAATCAAATTTTTATATTAAACTTAGAATCAAAATAAATATATAATATTCAAATCATTGATATCTATTTTAAATTTGTTGCTCATCAATATATAATCAGTACTCAGCTGCAAAAGTACACATGCTATTTTTGATTATATAAACACTAAAGTTGTTTATATAATCAAAAATAGCATGTGTACTTTGTGTTATATTTAGCTACATATCTAGCTTCATGAGTTGTTTCCCAGCCTTTATATTCTCAAATGGTTCCTTATGAATGCGTAGCCATTTTAATTGGCCTTTAATATTTTTATTTACAACTGAAATTAGAAGTGTATGTGTTTATAAAAAGAAAGAACATAATTTATTTAAATATTCTTAAAAAATAAATAACTATATACTTGGTGCAGTCTGAGTCTCAATCATATTTCTGGAGAGAGAAGCCAATCCATTATTTCGCAAACTTTGTAAAAAGTTTAAGTATTTATCAGTTTACTTTTGGCATTAGATTTTTTGTTAAGCAATTTTTTGTAGGGAACATAATATGTTTCCTAAAAAAAAAATAAAAAATAGTCTAACATGTAGCAGTAAGAAAATTTGTCTATACAATTAATAAAAAAAACTCTTAATCTCTCCTGGAATGCACTGTGATATTTGTTCAGCTAATTCTTTTACTCGTTCTTGTATCCTAAATATAAAAAATATCAAATATGACAACCAGTTAGAAATTGAAATACAAATATTATATTTATTATAATTATTATATTTATTAAACTTGCATAAAAAAAAAATTTCTTTGTAAGTTCATGTTTTATAATATCTGCAGAAAGTTTAGCTCTTGCTGCATCCTTCTTTTCACGATTAGAATCGTTTAAAACTTGGTACGCAGCTTTTGCATCCAGATTTATTTCAATGATTTTGAGAACATCCTGATTAGACAAAAAATTAAAAGGTTATTTGGATTGAGCACACTAATTATATTCAAGAATATTAAAATATATTAAGACAAATAATTTTAAATTTTTATAAAGATTAATTAATTTTTAAAAATTTTTATAAAAAATGCATATTATTCATACTTAAAAAAAAAAAAGTTTAATTAGTAGCTAATTTAACAATAAAGCATAATATTAAAGATTATAAAATAATATTGAAATATTTTTAAATATTTTAAAATAAAATTTATATTATTTAAATATATATTTGTCATATTTACATTTGTTGTTTCTTTCTCTTTAGTAGTGTATGTGCAAAATTAGATTGAAGACAGTCTTTTTGAATTTTTTCTTCCAAGCTGCTAGAAGAAGGAACATTTTTAATAATATCGGCAGAAGTGTTCAGAACGTGCTGGGATGAGTCATTTTTTCCAATGTTTGATATAACGATGTTTTCAATCTTATTTTCATTTAAAGATAGGATTTGTGGAGAGAAAGTAATCTAAGGAACAATTTAAAAAAAAGAACAGGAATAGCATATTATGTTTTACTTCCCTCATAAAAATATAAAAATATTAGAGCTTATCAACCTAATATTACATATATCAAGCAACGTTACAAAAGTGTTTGTTTTATTTTAAATGCAAAATTACATAAATTAATAAATATAAAGAAAAATCAATACAATAATATATAAATTATTTAATGTAAAATTAATGTAAAAAATTATATTATGTTTAATAATCTTTTTAATGTAAATAAATATTTTTAATACTGCAAAATTACATGTATGCAAATTTATACAAAAATAGAATAATAAATAGGCTAATAGACTAATAAATAAACAAATATTTTAGATATTTCAAAATTGACGCTTTATTGCATTGTCAATATCATTTAAAAATAAATATGGCCATTTCGTTAATATTTGTATACTTATACCTCAAGTGTTACGATTTTATGAGCTTCCAGTTTTTTCAAAATTTTACTCTAGTTCCTGTTTTAGATAAAAGTGATAGTAAATCCTTTGCTTCTAAACAAATGCTTCGTAGTCTATTTCTTGTTCTAAAAAAGAATTTCACACATAATATCGCAAATAATAATAATATAATATGCAAATGTTACGAAGAAATAAATATAATAATCCAAATTAATGTATTACTAACCTTTAAAAACTTCTATATATTTCTCGAAATTCTATTCTCGTAGAAGAGATGAAGTTTTTTCATTTGCCATTCCTTGTTTCCACAAAGATAAACACGACACGAAACAAAATATATGCGTCTGACGCGCACAATAACACAAAACAAAAAATTCGATTATTGCACTGTTTTGCGCAAGTCTGCACAAGTCATGCCAAACGAGCTCGGGCCTCGGTAACGTTCGATAGTAGCGGGAGAGGATGCTACACACAAGTTACATCCGTGTATATGTGCATCACGTACACACTCATAACTTGTGTGTGGCATCCCCTCCCATGCTGGCCGGTCTCACTGAGGCCGGTCTCATTGCGATTAACATCAATATAAATAGAAGTTTTGTAAATTCAACAAAAAATATTCAATCAGATCCTTATAATAAACTCTATCAAACAATGTAGTTATAAAATATCGAATTCTGTCATGATAATCAAAAACTGCTTTGTTTAACAAAAATGCATTCTACCAGAAGCATTTTGTTGATACAACAAGAATATTTTTCTCAGTGTAGTAGAGATTAGTATCGACATAACCTGCCTGTTGTCGTCGCGCTCTCCGTGCCAAATAATATGTAAACATATAACGCGTTTTTTCAAGTGATTAAGTGAATCGTAATGATCTATTGTGAATAAACGCGATCGTTATAATCGTTATAATCGTTAATCAATTTATCGATTCAATGCGTGAGTGTAAAAGTGTAAAAGTATCGATACAAAGTAATCGATAAAAAACTCGTGCTATCCGCAGTCGTGCAGCAATTATTTGTTTAATTATTTTATTTATGTAGAATCTCAAGGTAAGAATAAGTGAGTGAGTGAACGAGAGAGAGGGCGAATGAATGAATGAGCGAGCGAGCAAGCAAGATTAGAGAGCGAGAAAGAGTGAGTGAGTAAGAAAGAGAGAGAGAGAGAGGGATAGAGATAGATAGATAGAGAGAGAGAGAGAGAGAGAGAGAGAGAGAGAGAGAGAGAGAGAGAGAGAGAGAGAGAGAGA
>JBCAUJ010176572.1:0-19841 GCA_038406275.1 Cataglyphis albicans
TATATTTATATATATATATATTACTTGCATTTATATGTTTAGATATACATACAAGAAGTTATGTACAAGAACAAGTTACGTCCAAAAAAGCTACATGCAAGGACATAAAGGAAAAAGGAAAATCAGAAAGAAGAAAGCAAAAAGAAAACGAAATATATTTTAGATTGATCAGTGTTGTGACCATATGTTTATAATGTGGAATTTATTTGGTATCTTGAATGTTGTTTTAAAAGTTGTATTGTCACTTAATATATTTACAAATATATTTTGATCTTAATAATCAAATATATTCTATTTTAAATAATTTAATTCCTAGTTTTACATATATTATGCGTGTTGACAACAAAAAATATTATTGACTAGCAATTACATCAGAATATATATTTAAATATATACATCAGAATTAATTGCAAGTGTGAAAAATCTATTGCTAATATATTTGTAAAAATATATTAATTGATGCACAATTTAATTATTTTTTGATAATAAAGAATTAATATTACATTATTATTTCATGAAGTAAGAATTTATTATCTTATATTATTGATTTACTTTATTAAAATAGTTCTAAATGTGCATCTTAGTAGTATATAGATAGAATAGTTTTCATGTTTTCAATACAATTTTAGGATGACCATTTGCTAATAGTCCTTGAGATTATTTGGATTATATACAGAGTGAATCACTAGAAACTGCCTTCTTAAAACTTAGATGATCAAGATATCTTCATAATTATTTTTTACACAAAAGAGCCATGAATAATTATCTCACAAAAACATTTAAAATAAAAGTTAAATAATTTTAAAGATTGTAGTCGTCTTAGTTTTTTTAAGTGGAAGCGCAAAAGTTAAAAAAAATTTTTTAAAGGAAATCCTATTCTTAATCAACTATAATTATAGAGGATAAAAAGAATCTAACGATCTATAACATTTTGATCACCATGGGGTGATCTTGAAATAAAAAAAAGTTAGAAAAACACTAATAATAGGTAAGTAATAATGAAAAACAATAAAATTTTTTTAAACAAAAAAATTTTATTTTATTTAATCAGATGTTATCTTTTGGAATCATTTGATCAATCTCGAAGATCTAAAACAATGTTTATCCAATGCTTATCCAATGATTAGAAAGATACGTTCCAAAGAATTCGTGTATCTTTTAGAAAATGTATTCAAAAGTGTTATAATTTCAAGGTTACCTTACAATCGAAGTGTTATAGATTGTTAGATTCGTCTTTTCATCCGCTACAATTATAGTATATTAAAAATAGGGTTTCCCATTTAAAAAATCTGTTTCAGATAACTTTTAAAATTTTTTGGCAAACTCATTAAAAAAAGGAAATTAAAACGATTAAAAATCTTTTTAAAATTATTTAACTTTTGTCTTATCTTAGAAGGCAATTTCTAGTAAGTAACCTTGTGTAAACTGCAATTGTTCTTTTTTGTTACTAAAATTTTATATAAACACAAAGTTTTTGTCAACAAATTTATAATGCACAAGTATACATACGTACAGTGTTTTATTTTGTCTGTGAAATTATTACTTATTAAAGTTTTAGATAAATAAATACATAACTTGTTATTTATTGTTTTAATATAATTAAAATTTAAATCAAAAATATATTTAATTTAAAAAAAAAATTATTTGTATACATACACAGAATGTCATATATAGAATGTCTTATTTTTATTCAAATATTTTTGAAATTATCAATTATTAAGAAAAGCGTTTTGAATAAATTATTTAATCTTGGTTATTTTGCAATGACATTTCATTACATAAAAAGTCATAAGATGTTAAGTATTTTATTTATAATAATAATTATATTACGTTTAAAAATGAGAAAAATAAATTTATTATTTATATATATGTAAAGAGTGGTTACTGTGCGCCGATACAAGGCTGCTGTGTGCCTGCAAAGAGTGGCTGCTGTGCATCGATACAAGACTGCTGTGCGCCTGCTGTGCGTCAATAAGTTTTATATATTTATAAAGAAACTATACTGTATTGTATCTTTATAATTATTATATTTATAATTATTATATTTACAAAAAAATTATATTTTAATAAATTATAGCTATATCATTATTTTCGTGATTGTATTACAAATTTGCAATAAAATTAAATTTTCATTTTACGATTAAGGTAGCAAGAAGATTCAAGAAGAGAAGAAAAAGAAAATTAATGTCAGATAATCAAGTGACTGTAAAGGTAAGTATAATTACTTAATCATTAATTTTTTTAAAGGTTGCTGTTGTATGCCTATAAAAAATGATTGCTTATTATTTGCTCACAAAAAGTGGCTGCTGTGCGCCTATAAAGAGTGGCTGCTGTGCGCCGATACAAGGCTGCTGTGCGCCTGCTGTGCGTCAATAAGTTATTATATATTTATAAAAAAACTGTACTATATCTTTATAATTATTATATTTATAATTATTATATTTTTATTAAATATATATAATGTCTGTAAAAACAACAAAATATATAATTTTATCACTTAGGGACAAAGACTTAGTTGTGCGAGGTGAATGGTTAACCGATATACATATGGAATATTTTGATCATTTTAATCATGTTACAAAATTGTTCAGTTTATAGACCTGTCGAAACGTAGCGATTACAATGTCCTATATAATTCAGTCTATACCAAAAGATAAAAAACATATGCAAATATTATATAGTTAGGTCCATTAGATAGATATTGGGTGTGTAATTATTATGATATAAAAAACATTTATATTTATGATTCGTTAAATAGTAAAAAGTTGCACAAATATCATGAACAATTCTTACAAAAATTATTTCCAACATATAATTTTAATAAAAATCGTGTCAAGTTTCCTATTGTACAATATCAACCAAATAGTGACGATTGTAGTGTTTTCGCAATAGTTTTTGCGATTTCATTGTTGTTTAATATTAAATCAGAAAAAGTAAAATATAATCATAGTTTAATACGTCCACATCTTATAAAAATGTTTGAGTCAGGGTAATTGAGCATTTTGCTCAAGATCCACAATATGTTATTTCTCAAAAAGTATTTTCATTAGCAGTGATGAAAACAAGAGAGGCTGAAGCGGCTCGTCTACGTATGATGCATCAATGTGAAACAAAGCAACAGAAATTGAATCGATTAGAAAAAATCACAAAATTCGACAATTTAAGAAGGAATTATATAATTAGTTGAAAGTGCAAAGTGCTCCAAAAGAACAAACAATATCGAATGGTATTCATATTGAACAATTTAATGTTCTCTAAATAATCTTTATATTAAAAATAATATTGACTTCAAAATTAATAATAATAATAATTTGCGTAATAACAGGAAAATGACAGGAAAAATAATATACAACTTTACAATACAAATAAAGATTCCGAAAATATATGTATCAAATGTTCTCAACATGAAAATAATGTTCAATTACAAAACGTTAATAAAGAAGAGAAATTTCAACGAGATTTAGAAAATCGACGTACGAATGAACAGACATATTGTTTGCAGAATTTAAAAAATAATAGAGCAAAAAAACGGCATCAATATGAAAAAAATTCAGAAAAAGAATGTTCTAGAAAGCGACATTGTTATAATAGAGATCTAGAAAATAATCACTAAACAGCGACGTCGATATGAAGAGGATTTAGAAAATTAAAACTAAAAAGAAACGTCGATATAACCAAAATTTAGAAAGTATTTGTGATAAGGATCGAAATAAATATAAGCAAGTTTGTATAAAACAAAGCGCAAAAAAACGTATACGCTATTCTACAAACATCCAATGTGAACGAGAGAGACAAAAAAGATTGGATCCTGATCGTAAATGGTTTTATAACAAACGATATTACGAGTAAAGTAAAAAATCTATATCTGCAATAAATTGTAATACTATCAAAAAAATTACTAAAAAATATGAAAAATTCTGGTCGGCAAATTCTATAAAACTTCGTCATTCTTCAGAAGTGTTTATGAAAGATATTATGAAGAAACTCAAAATTAAAGGCCATATTGAGAAACAATTAGAAGCCGAAAATATCGTACGTTGATTTATGCATACTAGAAACAATTATGTTCGCGATATATACAAAATGTTAAAGTTGATTAAAAAGAAATCAGAAGTGAGTTTGACTCTTGTTGCTGAATGTTTCACAATTAAAGAGAAATTACATGCGTTATGTGAAATATCTGGACATACAGCCTCATCCAAAAATTTTATTGATTCTACATACCATAATGAAATTTTATCGAATTCTTTGATGTTGAATAAGGAAGGACAAATAATAAATACACTATCCTTAATAAAAGCACAAGCAAGAAGATCGTGGTTGTGCAATACTTGTAAAATAAACGATCCGTTTTTAATTGACCGTTACCAAAAATTTCTCGAAGCTATAAATATATGTACTTTAAAATATGTGCCAAAATTGATAGAAAGCATTTATGAATATACTATGAATATACTATGAAAACTTCTAATGAGAAATTGGTTCACACGCGTAGCTGTCATATTGATTTAACACTTTGCAAAGGAATGTTTCTTTCAGTTCAATTATTATCACCTCATTTTTCAAAAGTAAGAATATTATTAAATGTTTTATATATCAACTTAAAAATTTTTATCGAAAGATGGAAGATCTCGATAAAGCATTAGCTCATGCTGATTTGAACAAATTAAATGAAATTGTAAATTCTGCACAAGAAAAAGCAGATATGTATAAACATCAACAGACAGATACATTTCTGAGTGATGATGATATTATTTCTAAATATCGTGAAACGTTTAAAGCTTTGATTAAACATTCAACAGATACAGCACGACATATTTGTGTATTGTGTAAGAAATTATGCTATAAAAGGAATGTTTATAAAGTCAATAATCTTCAAGTACAAATCGATATTAAAATTTGGAGAGATTTAATAGCATATGTTATGTACAACAACAAAAAATTAATGCCAAATATATATGTAATCATTATGCAGATAAATTTCGTAACGATCTAATGCCTGCATATTGCATTTTAAATAATCTCTTCACAGATGATGTGCCTGAAGTAATATCATCTCTTAACACATTTGAAAAAATTCTTATACAGAGAGCTAAAGCATTTCAAACTGTCTTCAAAATGGGAACTGTTATTAATAAGAAGCTACCTCAAAGACAAATAGTACAGAAAATTAAAGATTAGTTGAAGAATTAGAACATTTCATTTACCACTTCCGTTACAGGAGACATTAAATAAATTATGTTCTACTACTGATCAAATAAATGATAATCGCGAATTATATATTTTAATTAGAGATATCCCGACAAAATAAAAGATTATTTGGGAAGAAATAGTTAAAAGTATTTGACGCTTTGGTTAAAGCGCAACAATACTTTATACTCTCATATTATATTGCCAAATAATTACAATAATTTATGTTTGACAAAATTAAAAAATTCAGAATTTCAAATGAAAGAGACAGAAAATACAGAAGAGATGCCATTGAATGACATACCTGAATTATTAAATGATTCCATAGAAGAAATCAATAATAATATAGTAGAAATTATATTAGAGGATCAACAGAAAGCAATGTTAACTCAAGGTACTGATGAAAGTGATGGCTATTACGAACAATATACTATCTATCTCTTACATAAAAAAACAAATAAAACTGCGGCAAACTTATATCAATTGTTAAAAGTTCAGGATTTGCCTTTGGATAATCGTGAAAAATATTTAGATTTAATGTGTTTCCCAGATTTATATCCCTTTGGTATTAATGGACAACATGAGACTAAAGTCAAACTTTTTGATCATAAATTTATTAAATGTCGTTTGATATCTAAACATCCACAATACAGATTAAATCAACAATATTTATTTTATTTATTGAATAATGCAAATATTCGTCAGTTATTAAGTCGTGGAATTTATCATAAAATGAACGTAATTCATCTATGAGTTTGTTATACAGCTGCAGAATACTTAGAAGCAGTGTCGAAAGAATTGTTGTAATCTAATTTAAATACAATATTTATCACACTTCGAAATACAGAGCAATATTGACGTAAACCGAGAAATGATTTAAATTGTATGAGCATTATGGACCTGCGACATGGTTTTTAACATTAAGTCCGAATGAATGGTTATGAGATTTAGGTGAATATATTCATGAGATAAATGAATAGCATGATAATTCTTTATGCGTTAGTGTACTTGTTGCTAGAGATCCTATATTAACATCCAAATTTCTCAATAATAAATTTAGAGCAATGCTTGATTTCATTAGCTCCAAAGATCACTCTATTGGAGAAGTAACACACTATTTTTGGCGACGAGAATACCATGGTAGAGATATACAACATTTCTACTTATTGATATGAATTAAAAATGCACCGATTTTTTGAGAATCTGTTATTGAAGAAGTCTCTAAATTTATTTTACAACATATAAGCTGCAAAATACCTAATCAAAAGATTTCGCCATTATTACATAGGCGTGTTAATCCGCATCAACGACATATACATAACGATTATAGTCTTCGCTCTAAAAAAATAGGACGTAAAATTATTTGTCGTTTTGGCTTTCTTCGTCCTGTTACTGAAACTTTGAATATGAGAAATGTGAACTTCGATAGCAGGTAGAAAACAATTGAAACATAAAAGTAGGTTTTACGATTTTCCTCGAACAGATAATGAAGTTAATATAAATTATTATAATCCTGTTCTTCTTACTGCATGGGAAGGTAATATAGATATACAATTTATTGATGAAAAATCATCGCTGCTTACTTGGTACTATTATATTACTAAATATATGAATAAAGCGGGAAAAAGTGAGTTGTCTAATATTGAGAGTGAGAATAGTAAAAACAAATCATTAGCAAATTATCTTTGGAATATTGCTTTACGATTTACGAATAATAGAGAATGTGGAGCTCTCGAAGCTGCTGATACTTGCTAGATATTCCTTTATATGGAACTGATCGAAACACGACTATTAAGGTCCGGTCCCACAAATTCAAGTTTAAACTAAATTTAAATAAATGGTCGTTATAAGTTTAACACCACAGTTAAACTAGTATTGCGTTTAACACCAATGTTTTAACTGTAGGTTACGTAAACTTATACTCTGTATAAAGAAAGTCTTAAAAATTTTAGTTTCTTCTCAAACATGGAATGTGATTGGTTAATAATTAATGAAAGACGAAAAGATGAAAACAAGCACACTGTGATCTCATGTACAGGTTATGTGTATATTTAACACAGAATTTTATCATTATCTAGGAATCAGTGAAATACAGTAAAATGTCAAAAGTACAATCTAAGAAAACAAGATTACCCAATTTTTCAAATGTAGAAAAAATATAACTAATCGAATTAGTAGAGCAAGAAAAAAATATAATTGAAAATAAAAAGACTGATAACGTAAGTGTAAAAGACAAAGAGAAATGTTGGATAAACATCACAAAAAAATTTAACAGTGATTGTATCTTAGGACTTCGGAATATGGATTGTTTAAAAAATTGTTAGGACAACTTGAAAAAAAAATTCGTAAACATTATGCTGAAATTCGTAGTGAACTTTTCAAAACAGGTAATATATTTTATTAAATATTAATTTTATTTATTTTATTTACATTTAAAAAATATTAATGTAAATCATTGTATACATGTGTCACATAAATTCAATAAATCATACACAAGTGGTGGAAAAATGAATATTATCAAAGACCCTATTGCTGAAATCAAAAATATTATTCAGCCAACGGTTGAAGGTTTACAAAATAGATTTGACAGCGGTGCTAAAATAATTTTATATTTTTCTTAGAACATTTCTAAAGTCAATAGATTTAAAACTTTGTAATTGAAATAAAAGAATATAAATATTAAATAATATTAAGTGATGTATCATAGACACAGATGATCTACAGTACAGCAAAGAATTGAAAAATGAAGACTTATCAAGTTGAAGTATACATATATATTTTAAATATTTATTTATTTCATATATATTTGAAATTAAAAAATTCTTGTTTAAAAATACTTATATTTATTTTATGTACTAGAAGAAGAAAATTCAAATGCAGTAACTTGGGCTGAATGGACACCAGCTGAGCTGAGTTCTGAAAAAAGCAAAGAATTGCAATTTTCAAACAACAATGAAAATAAAGATGAAACTGACAACTCATTATTATTTGAAGATATCGAAACATTCTGTACACAATCTTCTAGTAAAAGAAACTGTGATCCACCAACAAATAATTCATCACAACTAAATTTGAAACGTAAATCAAAACAGCTTGAAGTAATTTCTTCCAAACAAAATGAACAATTTTATGATCTTGCACAATCTAAAGAGTTCAATCTTAGAGTTAGTGGAATTAATGAAAGAAAATTTTCGTAAAATATCGCCAATGCAAATATTAATTTACAAAAAAACAATTAGAAAAAGAAAAACTTTATGTTGAAATGATTAAAAAACAATCAAAATTTTATAAAAAAATTTGTTTCTTTTTTCCTTATTTCTACAGTTCCAATTTGAATCATATTGAGCATGTTCTTATGTTAAAAGTTTTTATATTTATTGGAACTATTATTTTATTTTATACTTAAATATCAAAGAAACTATAAATTTTTATTTTAAAATATCAAAGAAACTGTAAGTTTTTATTTTAAAGTATCAAAGAAACTATAAATTTTTTTTTTCAAGTACCAAAGAAGATTCTTTATTAATTTTTATTGATAGGTATCAGTAAGCATAATATATAATGAAATAATTTATTTTCTGTTAATTAGATATAGTAGTTATATATATTCTATTAATTCTAATTTAAATTATATTTAACGTACATTAAAAAATTTTGATATTTATAATATGCATTTATTAAAATAATTTTGTTATTTTACTTTATATTAAGTACCTATACTAAGTATATTTTATACCAAATTATCTTACATTACGTACCAAAACAAAACTAAATTGTTATTTTAAAGTATTAAAAAAAAACTAATATATACAATATGTAGAAATAAGTATTTATTTTATTATTATATATACATATTGTTATATATATATAAATAAAAGTTTTATATTTGATAAAATTTTTGTTTATTTTTTCTCATGGTATTCAGATAATTTAACTGTGTTAAGATACTTTTTGCAATAGCCTATAGCCCATATATTTTATTATCGGATCATTCAAAATGTAACATTTCTTATATCTAATGTTATTGGATGTTTTGTGACGTTTAATAAAGTCATGATCCGTTTTTACTAAAATGATCTATTCTCGTCAATTTTGTATAAAGGCTATATTTGTTTTAACACCAAAACTGACTACTTTCTAATAAACTGAAAAAATCAATATGTTAAAATAATAATAATAAATTTTTTACTATTTTTTAGATAAATTAATAATAAAGTAATAATTTTAAAAGAACAAAAACTGATAATTTATCATTTTTATAGCCTTAAAAAAGTTACATAGAAGAAAATTCAAAATCAACTTTATTTCAATTTTTTAAAGAATATATTAATAATAATGATAAATGGCATATATTATTTTTACGAAACATTTGTATTGATAATATTATTATTTATTATCATTATAATTTGATGTATTTTGTCGTATTTAATAATAAAATATTGAACAGTTATATCATACAAATATACTATTTGTAAATACGTAACTTACGATAATCTTTTTCTTACCTTTCGAAATAATCGTTGATTAATACATGCCGCATGTTATTATTATCATTTTGACAAGGTATATTTCTATTTTATAAAATATCTTCCCATGGAGCAGGCAATTGTAATGTAGGATCATCTGCTGGTAATGGATTTCCAGCACGTCGAGCAATATTATGTAACACAGCAGTTGCAACGATAATAGGTAATATTTTATCCACTTTTTGAAATCGAGATCCAAGTGCTAAAATAGGAAATCTCCTCTTCCATATTCCGAATACATGCTTAAGAGTATTGCGTGTTCGTATATGCGATTAATTATATAACTGTTTTGCCCGAGTCCGTGGATTTTGTAAAGGAGTCATAAAATATGGACGAACAGAATAACCACCATCATCTAAAAGCAAAGAATTTTTAAACATTCCACCTTTGAATAAGCCTCGTATCCTGGAATTGTTAAATATTGTAGCATTATGCACTGAACCTTGCCAACGAGCCTCAATATCGGTTATCTCTAAATTAGCATTCCAGATTGCTTAAACATTTATAAAAAAGTATCCTTTTCTATTTCTGAAATATTCGGCGTCGTTTCCACCCGAAATAAATAAATAATATCAGTTAATATTTGTAATTAAAAATGGAAAATTTTATGCAACAAGGATCAACGTAAAAAATAAATCAATCTATTATAAAAAATAATGAATAACAAATGAACAATTCTAGGAATGTAGAATGTATTTTCTATAAAAGCATATATTATTCTTTATAAAATAATAAGATAAACACCATATAAAGTATACGTTCGATGGAAAAACACATATTTTAGTGATTAATTAAATAAAAAATTATACATAAGGTAAAAATAAAAAGTTTGTTTTCAAATTCATTAAAAAAACAAAATAATTTTAATTTAAACTATTTTTTAAAATTTTTTCTTCAGAATGTAATTTAAAAATTTATGTGTGTTGTGTGTGCATGTGTGTTTGTTCTTACACAAAAATATGCACTAATATTTTTGTGTAAGAACTTTTGTGTAATATTTTTGCACTAATATAAATGTATATTTTATAAAATATTGGATATTACTCACCAAATTTGTATTTTTATGTGAATACAATGTATGCAACCTATTACTCTTGGGAATCGTGCAATATCGAAAAATTTGATTTGTTTTCTCTTTATTTCTTTGGCAAGCATAGGAAACTTTATGTATCTTGGTCGAAGACGAGCAATAGCATTAGTCACCCGATGAATAATTCTGTGAGAACTTGTTTTGTTCACTCCTGAAAAATCTGCTACTGATAGTAAATGATTCCCAGTTGCATAGAATCTCAATGTTAGAAAGTTCATTGGAGATATGGCATGGTTTCTAGTAAACAAAAGGCAGTTTTTACTATAATTTATATTAATCATTTTATCTCTTGTTTATTTTTTGTGGTAAAATGTAAAGGATATTGTACTAAATAGTGTATACTTGAATATTATCAACTTAAATTTATTAATAAGAATATCAATTATTTTATATTATTGATTTGATTGAATCAAATATTTGACTTCTATTTGTATTGTATTATTGTTGTTCCGTTTTATTGTAACAACATGTATCTGTCAACGTAAAAATCTAATTATGTTTTAAATTAATTTTCTATTTACTGTTCTGTTTTATGAGAAATATCCTGTTCAATTTCTGTTAATACTATAGTAACAGATTCCTTCGATAAACCAAATCGAGCATGAAAATCAATATTATCAAATTTTTCAAAATATGATGGTCGTCTTCTTATTTTTTTTTGAGTGTCAATTTCTTATTTCTATAAAATTTTCGTCTTCAGAAGATAACACATATTCTAAAGCCATTACTAATTCTCACCAATTCTTACCAATTATTTTCGTGAAACACTATTAAAAATTATGGAATAAATTTTCACGCTGAAATCAGTGCCATTGTAGTATTAAACTTCGTTTATATTCTTTAAACACTCAAAATTCAACGTTTAACTTTAACCTCAGGAAATCAATTTTAATCGAAGTTTAAGGCAATGTGGAACGCAACATTTCTTTTAAACCAAGTTCAATGAGTTAAACCCCGGTTAAAGTAAGTTGTGGAACTGGGCCTAAATGATTAGATGTTAACCAAATACGATACAGAAAAGTTAAAAATCGCAAAGAAATTGAAAGTCTTGATGCCGACTATAGATATATTTTATCTTTAATAGATAATCATTAGCCACATAGACCAAATGAACTAGAAAATATATCTCTTTATGAGTTTGCACAATGGTACGATATCTCAAAAATAAAACCAAGAAATAAGAATATTGAATATTATAAAATAGATAATGGTAATTATCTTAAACGACGATAGCGTGGATATCTCATTAATCACAATTATAAATATGATGGTAATACACAGCCAGAAAATTATTTCTTTTTGTTATTACTTATGTTTCAACCATGGCGAAAATTAGAGAATCTTAGAAATGAATGCGACACTTATGCTGAATTGTTTTATAGAGTGAAACTGCATCTTGCAGAAGCATTGCAATATGAAAAATTAGAAGAATTGCAAAAAGTATTTGAAACTACAAAAGAATTAATTCAGCAATACTTAGATGACGATTTATAAAAACAGCAGTCAGGATGATCTTGAAAATGCGATTGGTATTTAAAACATAGAAGCTGGTGAAGCAATGCAAGATTTTAAAGATCTTAGTGATAAAGTAATTCGAAAAATCGATGTATTTGAAATGATAACAAAATATAGATAAAAAACGAGTATTTGATAAAGTTATTAATATTGTAGATTCAAATAAATCAGTATTCCGATTATATGGTAGCGGAGAAAGTGGTATTGGAAAAAGTTTCTTAATTAAGATTATTAAAATGTTGGATAAAACAAAATCTTAACAAAGATATTGCTGAAGCACCTACTGGTATAGCAGCAATTAATATAGATGGTTCGACAGTTCATAAATTGTTTCAATTACTTGTTGAACATGATCATACTCCTAAGTATAAACATTTATCTTATCATGTATTGAAAGTTTTACGAGCAGATCTTAAAGATGTTATTCTTTTTGTAATTGACAAAGTGTCAATGATATCTAATTTGACTTTAATGTATATACATCTTCGATTATCTGAAATATTTGATACTAGTGATTGCGATGATGTTTGGTTTGGTCAAAAACACATTCTTTTATTTGGAGACTTGCTTCAATTACCTCCTGTACTCGAAGATCCTATCTTTATGCATTTAACCGATGAAAAAATTACTAAACATCTTGGTTCCTTAAATGCTGTTAATTTATAGATTACATAATTTATGGATTACATAATTTGATTACGATGAATTAACAATCAATATGCGCCAGCAAGGAGATGATTCTTACCGTGAGTTACTGTCAAGAATTCGTATTGGTTTATTTTCAAAATCTGATTGCAAAATTCTCGAGAATAGGAAAATATCTTTTAAAGAAGATTCTTTCGAATCGAGATTAAACAAATTAATAATTTCATTAACAATTTGCCATCAGATACCATTTATTTACTTACTTGTCGTGTGTGATGTCCTTAATGATGCAATGTTAAGTCATATTGTTTATAAGGAAATATTATTAATTGCTGAAGATACAATTGAATGTATTCCATAAGTAAAAAAGAAAGTATTAAGAGTATTATCAAATAATAATGATGATAATAATTCTAGAACAGCTGGGCTTTCAAAACAAATAGCAATTAAAATTGGAGTAAAAGTTATGATCCGGCGTATTGGATGCTAGTTTGGGTCTTGTAAACAATACAATTGCTACAGTAATTTCAATTGTACAAGATATATCTAATAATTACTTAGAAAAGATTTCTTTTACCGTAAGGTTTAGATTATTTAATTGAAAGAGTAAGTGTTAAATTTCAGGTGATTGATAGAGCGTATGTTATCAGAAAACAATTTCCATTATCTCTGAGTTATGGCATCACTATTCATAAAAGCCAAGGATTGAGCTTGTAAAGTGCTATTATGGACATTGGTAATTCTGTATTTAATTGTGGTCAAATTTACGTTGCATTATCGCGAGTAACATCTCTAGAAGAATTACATTTGATTAATTATGATTTTTCATCGGTAATAGCTAGCGAAGCTATCATCGAATATAATCATGTAAAAAAAATACAAAGAAACCCAAAGAAAAAATGATTACTGTTTCAAAAGAGCGTTATCATAAAGTGAAAGATGTCCTATGGGCATTATCAAAAGTAATTACTTCTATCCAAAAATCACATGAAAATATTCGACAAAATACTGCTTGGATCATACATGGTTTACAAAATACAGACAAGGTTTCATGCTATGCTAATGCGGTATTGCAATGTTTATTGCATTTAAAACTCATTAGATAGTAATTGCGATATATCAGATGTTTTACGTATATTAATGCATCGATATGAAAATGGAATGCGTAATTTAAATACTTATGTAATACGATAATATTTATAATAGAGAACATTTTTCGGGCCTTGCAAAACGAAATGCATCTGATTTTCTTATAGCTCTTGAAAAGCATGATTGTATAAGAAATTTAATAGAATATTAAGTAACTTTCATTGAATAGTAAGTAACTTTCACTGTGCGGTGCAAAATTTGCGGTAATAAAACCACTGTTGATAATAATATTATTATTTCGATTCCTGTTATTAATAATTTGGAAAAGAAAAGTTATACTCTTAATGATTTATTACATATTATGTTTTCACATTTGTCTCAATTATACAATAAATCATGTCAACATTGTACTGGAAATTATATAATATTTAAAAATAAAATAACACTCACAAAAGAGATAATAATTATTCATTTAATACTATTTTCAAAGGATGATAAATTAATAAAAGCAACACACAAATTTATTTTACGTGCTGTCCCAACAACTAAAGTATCAGTAGCTGGACAATTGTATAAAACGATGAATGCTATAGTTCATCATGGTTCATGTATTGATGAAGGTCATTATATGTAGAGAAGGAGTATCTAATATTTGGATCGAAGCTGATGATGCGCAAGTTAAAAAAGGACAATAGCCTAGAGGTGCTAAAGATGTTTATATAATATTTTTACAAAAGATAGCCAATAAATAATATATTAGGTGCGCAAATTAATTCAGTGCCTTTACTTTTATCAATTATAATTTTGCTCTGGTTTGGAGGATGGTACTATAACGCATAAAACTTGTAAAAAATAGTACCAAAGATATCGGAATAATGGTTTCTATCTTATCAATAAAGAACGTTCCGGCCTCCAGTCGAATGCCATCGTGTTCGATGTTTGATTATTTTATGAAGTTATATTGTTAGCTATTAGAACATTTTAAATCTTAAGATTACTACTTTAAAACTCACTAAACAGTAAGATAATATTTGAATTTAAACCAAAATTATTATTGATCAAAGATAGAGGCACCGAATTAATTTGTGCACTTAATATAATTGAATAATATAAAATAAAAAACAGAGTTATATAAAAAATTCTTCATTAAAAATACATTTTTGTAATATCAAATTTGTGATTAATACTTAATCATTTAAGGGACTTCCGTTTCCGTTGTCGGATAGTGTATTTAGAGGTTTGTTGTGTGCGTTTTGCAGGGTATTAAGGGATAAAGTGAGGAGTGGAAGAGGAGTGAGTGTGACAGTGTGGAAGCGTGAGTGTGACAGTGTGGAAGCGTGAGTGTAGGGTGAAAGTGGAGGCAAGGTGTAGGGGTGGGCATAAGGCTGTAAAGGAAGGTGCGGGATAGTGACGGTTAGGTCATAGAGTATAGAGATAACAGAGAGCGGATTAGCGGATAGAGGCGAGAGTATTAGTAGAGAGCGCAGGACAAGATGGCGCAGTTCGCCATAAAAGATTGGAAAAATAGAAGAGGCAGTTACGGGAATGTGGAGAAGTTAATGAAAAGAAAAAGAGAGGAGCCGGTGTTAGGGAAGGGAGAAGAGGATGCGTTAAGAATAGGAAAAAATCAGGAGGAAAAAGATGTGGAATTAGGATGGATAGAGGGAGAAGGGGAGTTAATGAAGTTAATGAAAAGCTAGAAATCAGAAGGAGTTAATGAATGAAGTGAGAGAAAGGGTGGAGGGAAAAAATTAGAAAAATGAAAGAGGAGGTGAAGGAAGAAATCAGGGAATAAGGGGTAAGAGTAAGTGAGGAGATAGAAAAGGAAGGGAGCTTAGGGAGAGAGTAAAAAGAAATGGAAGGAAGAAAAAGAAAAGTTAAAAAATCATATTAAAGAGTTAGAGGGGAAGTTAGAAAAGATAGAAAACTGTGATAGCGGGGAGGCAGAAGGGAACAGAGCAGGTAGTAGGGGGGTAAGTGAAGTGATAGGGAATAGGTTAAAAGAGATGGAAAGTAGAATGGAAAGGAGGGAAAGGGAGGAAAGAAGGAGAAACGTATTGATTAAAGGAGTGCAGGGAAAAGAAGGGAGGAGAAGGGCGGCAATGGAGGAATTATTCGGTAGTATTGGAGTCAAGATGGAGATCGAAGAGGTGAGAGAGATAGAGGGAAATGATGATAGTAAGGTTGAAAGATAAGGACCAAAGAAGGGAGGTCTGGAATAAGAAGAAACTTTTGTAAAGTAGGAAGGAAAGGATTTTGGAGGATTAGACGTGAAAGGAAAGGAGGATAAAATGGAATTTAGAAGGGATAGCAAGGGAGGAGGAGAAGGGAAGGATAGGTTTGGATAGGGTATGGGAAAATAAGAATAGACGAGAAATGGTAGAGGTGAAATGAAGAGGAGGAAGTGCTAAAGGATGGGAAAGGAAACTTAAAAAAGGGGGAAGGGGGAAGGGGGCAAAAAAAGGATGGAGCGTAGTTTTTTGGAACGTAGCGGGGATAAGAAATAAGGGAAGAGATTTTTGGAGAGAAGTGGAGGAGTGGGATGTGGTGGTGTTGAGCAAAACTTGGTTGGAAAGAAAAGAATGGGATAGCACGAGAGGCACTTGCCAAAAGGATTTAGATGGGAAGTGCAATTAGCGGAGAGGAAGAATAAGAAGGGGAGGGCAATGGGAGGGATGTTGGTAGGAATAAGGAAGGAATTGAAGATAGAGGAAGTGAAAGCAAAAAAGAGAGATGGATTAATGGAAGTAGCGTTAAAAGTGGAGGGCAGAAAATGGAGCGTGATAGGAGTATATGTCAGAAGAGATATGGAAAAGAAGCTGGAAGAATTGAACGAATGGGTGGAAAGAAAAGAAGAAAACAGTTGCCTATTGATTGGGGGGGGGGGGACTTTAACGCAAGAACAGATAAGGAAGGGGAAATAATAAGCAAAGGGCAGCAAGAGGAGGAAGTGGGAAAAAGGTCGAAGGACAAAAGAATTAACAAGGAGGGGAAAGAGTTGTTGAGATGGATAGAAAAAGCGGGGTGGACAATATTCAATGGATGCACGAAGGGAGATACAGAGGGGGAATGGACATACACGGGGGAAGTGGGTATTCGGTAATAGATTATGTGTTGGGGGACAAAGATACGAGAATGCAGGTAAGCAAGGTGGAGGTGGGACATAATATAGACTCCGACCATCATCCAATCATAGTTTGGATAAAAGGGGAGAAGGAGATAAGGTTAGAAAGGAAGGAGAGGACGAGTAAGAAATAAGTATGGACGGGGGGGGGGGTAAGGAAGAGTTTAGGAAACTAAGAAATGTAGAGGAAGTGATGGGGAAGGTGGATGAGGTTTGGAAAAATATGAGAGGTAAGATAAAGGAGGTGATGACAGGTGGGTATGCAGCAAAGGGGGTAAGAAGAAAGAGGATAGTGGGATAGCGAGTATAAGGAGGAAAAGATTATAGTAAGAAGAGAGTTGAGGAGATGGAGAGAGAAGGGAGGGGATGGGAAATTTTATAGGGAAGCAAAAGGGAAATATAAAAAGTTGAAGAGGGGAAAAAGAAGGAAGAGAGGGAAAGATGGGAGAGGGAATTAAGAGAAAGATGGGAAAGGAAATTGAGGGAAATTAGAACAGAAGAGTAGGTTTGGGAGATAGTGAATAGAGGAAGAAGGAGGAAGCGGAAGGTGGACGAAGATATAACAATGGAGTAGTGGGATAGGTATTTTAGAAATCTATTAAAGGGGAGGGGGGGTGGATGGCAGAGTAGTGATAGGTCAGAGGATAGGATTTAGGATGCATGAGGAAGCATAAGCAGAAATGAGATAAGGTTAGTGATAGGAAGACAAAAGGATAACAAAGCGATAGGGGTGGATGGAATTCCAGCGGAGGTGTGGAAGTACGGAGGGGAGATCGTAGAGAAATGGATATGGAGGATATGCAATAGAATTTGAAAGGGAGAGGGATGGACAGATGAGTGGAATGAGAGGGTGATCGTGCCGATATTAAAGAAGGGGGAGGGGGAGAGGGTAGAAGAGAATAGGGAGGGTCGCTGACTCCGACGCTTTATAAGGTGTACGCATCGGTGCTGGCAGGTAGATTGAGCGAAGAGGTGAAAAAAAAAGGATTGGTGCCGCAGAATCAGACGGGTTTCAGGAAGGAGTTAGAGACAATAGACAACATATTTGTGCTGAATTGTTTAGTAAATAGGCAGTTGAGCAAGAAGAAAGGAAAATTAGTGGCGTTTTTTATTTAGACCTCAAGGCAGCTTTTGACTCTGTGAATAGGAAATTAGTGGAAGCGATGAGAGAGAGGGGGGTGAGGGAAGGGCTGGTCAGAAAGCGTGAGGATATTTTGAGGGAGAATAAAAACAGAGTGAGGAAGAGAGAGGATTTGGGAATAGGATTTTAGACAGAAAGAGTAGTAAGGCAGGGGTGCTCATTGAGCCCTCACCTTCAATTTAGTAACGACGAATATGGAGAAAGTTATGGGTAGAGGAGGATGGAGAGGGATTAAGTTGGAGGGGGGGCGAAGATTTATATCTTGGCATATGCGGATGATGTGGTTCTGATTGCGGAGGAAGAAGATGGGATGAGGTGTATGATTGAGAGGTTAGAAGGATATTTGGAAAAGAAGGGGCTGGAGCTAAATGTAGAGAAATCGAAAATATTAAGATTTAGGAAAGGAGGAGGGAGAGAAAGGAAGGTAAGCTGCAGGTGGAAAGGAAAGGTGATAGAAGAGGTAAAAGAATTCTCTTATTTGGGTTATGTAATGCAGAGGAATGGAGGACAGGAAACACAGATAAGAGATAAGTTAAGGAAGGGTGCTGCTGTAATGGGTCAGGTTTGTGGAATAGGAAAAAGGAAATTTAAGAACGATTGAGGAAGAAGATCATGGCTCTTCGATAAATTGGTGTGGATGGTGATGGGGTATGGGGTGGAAATATGAGGTTGGAGAGAGAGGAAGGAGTTGGAGAAGCTTCAGGAAAGGTATTTAAAATGGGTGTTAGGAGTGGAATGGGGTACACTGGACTATATGGTAAGGGAGGAATTGCAGAAGAAGAAGTTAAGAGATAGGGCCGGGAGAAGGGCTTGGGGTTCGAGAAAAGGTTGCAGGAAGATAGGGGGAGTGGGATCGCAAGGAGGTGTTGAGAAGAGTTAAAGGAGAGGAGTAAGAAGAAGAAAGACCTATCGAAATGGGAAGAAGAAAGATGTGGGTTCTTTGAAGACAGAGGTATGATGAAAGTAGAGTCAAAAAGGTGCGAAAGAGTGCTAGATTTAGGCTATTTTGTGAAAAAGGGCATAGAAATAGATAAGAAGGAACGTTGAAAAAGGATAGAAGGGTCAAGATACAACAGGTGCTATTGAAAAATCAAGCGGAGTGAGATACCAGAGTACTTGAAGAGTGATTAGGGGGAAAGCAGATGGCAAGGTACAGGTTGGCAAATGGAATAAGGGGAACTGGTACTGGAAGGATGAAGAGAGTAAAAAATGTAGATTATGAAGAAAGGAGGAGGAAACATGGGAGCGTGCGTGGAAAGATGTGTGAACTGGGGGGTAGAGAAAGGCTGATAGGAGATGTTGGGTGAGGTGTTGGGGGAAAAGGGTGAGTGAGAGGGGTGATTGAGGAAATTAGAGAGATTAAGACGTGGAGAAGAGAATGATAGAGAAAATGATCGGATTGAGAATTAGATGAAAGATAAGAGGTAAGAAGAGAAGGATTAGTGAGGAGAAGAGAGAGAGAGAGAGAGAGAGAGAGAGAGAGAGAGAGAGAGAGAGAGAGAGAGAGAGAGAGAGAGAGAG
>JBCAUJ010176679.1:0-14452 GCA_038406275.1 Cataglyphis albicans
TATTATGTTCCTCGAGATGAAATTAAGTCATGCAAGAAACCACTTGATTTGTAAGTATCACAAAATGTTTCATATATTTTTTATGTTTTTCATATATGTTTTTTCCATACTTTTCCATATTTAATTGTATTTCTTTTTTTTCAGACGTGATAAACCTCGTTGTAAACCACGAATTTTGGTACGCAGATTTGCGTTGACACGCACGGCATATAAATACTTGGACATTGGAATCAGCGTGGGACCTGAGTCCTTTGTGGAATTACATCTTGGCAATATCCGAGGAAATCACATAATACTGCCTCATGAAACGTGGGAAATATTCATCAAAAGACGTGTCGATATTGAGTCGATTCCTGCAGTTGAATACACCTTCTTCGCTAAGAATTGAATATCTAGTAATGGAACATGTTAAAATACATAATACAAGTGTTGTTAAACTTACAGTAGACAATTCTTGCTTATACATGAAACCAGCAACTATATTATTTTTATTTGAACTTGAACTTTGCGTAAATCACGAATATTTAAAATTGTATGAGAATACAGAAGACGTAAATGCGAGCTTTGATCAATTTGTTCGGTGTTTGCAAAGTAATATGCCTAGTGCCGTGAGAGAAGATGCAGTCAAAATTTTGCGCGACGTTTGTAATAAAACATCTATTATAGATTGCGAATTAGTAGCTTATGCCGTAGATGAACTTTTGTGTAAAACCGAAACGAAGTGATGTATGGTAATATAAATAAATGTGTTAAAAGAAAATGAAAAAAAATGATTATCTATTTTTTCGCTTCTCCTCCTTACATGTAACACGTTAAAATGTTCCTAACGTAAGATAGATATGTGATAAGATAGGTAACCGCGGCGCGATCGGTGAACGAAGAATAGCGCGATGTGTTTGCGTGGACATGAGAGACAGAGAGAGAGAGAGAGAGATAAAGAGAGAGAGAGAGAGAGGGGGGGGAGAGAGAGAGAGAGAGAGATAGAGAGATAACATTTGCATGCGTAGTGGGATAGGGATAGGGATAAGGATAGGGCGAGGTATCTATAATGCGTGGGAAAACAATAGCGCGAGGCGTTCGCGTGGACGTGTGAGAAGGATAGAGCTAATAAGATTCTTAATATGTAAGAGAAGGATAGCGTGAGGCGTTCGTAAAACGATGCGTTAAAGAGAGAGAGAGAGATAGCGTTCACGTGGGAAAAGGATAGCGCTAATAAGATTTTTAATATGTGGGAGAAGGATAGCGCTAATGATTGCATGCACGTGAAAAATTGTATTAATATTAAAAAAGCATTAATTATTTCTACATCTCTTTTTTTCCTTTTCTCGTCTTTTGTTCCCACCTGCGCCGATAGGCGATTCTTCCTAGAAAAAATTCTCAACGTTCAGACCGCACGTACAATATACGCTATTTGTTTTACGCTTTTGTATACGCTTTTGTTTATAATGTTTATAAAGCAGCATCGAGGCTTGCCTTTGTATATAGGCACCGGTTTAAACATGTCCCGCTCCCACGATACCACTCAAAAAATTCCGTTCACATCGAACATACAATAGGTGCTATTTGTTGATAATAAATATAGCGGCCGAACATCGGCGCTCAACAATTCTTTCCAAAAAGGGGGTGTTTTATTAGGGGTTTTATCTTGTCAGTATCTGTGATCGGCGGCGCTCGTCTTTGTATATACGCACCGAACATAAATATGTCCGCCCCCCCATCCCCTGCCCGTGTGACGTCAGACCCCCGTGCCTACAAGTTCCCCGCGCGGCTTCCCCTCGCCCCGCACACCCCTCGGAGGACCGGAGTTAGAACCGGCCTAGTATTCCTACTGTCTGGCAGGCAAGCATGTGGTGTCAAATGTCGCAAGTGTTCAACTCCGGATCATTTGTGAATAGTTCTGTACCTCGCTCTCTTTTTGCTTAGAGTTCTTGAGTCTGATACCCGAGCTTGAGCTTGAATATCTCGCTCTCTGTTTGTCATCCATATCCACATGGTTTTAGGTTTCTAACGTTTGATTGTCTGTTATCTTTTGTTTAAAATTTTCGAACTTTCAGAGTAAATTTATAGATCTGTTTTTATACTTGACTTTCAACAGCGAGATTACACAATCTTGCTTCCCAGACTTCGCCTGCTTATTTTTTCTGTCAGACGTGGACTATTTCTTAGAACCTAAATTTATGTCACTAACGAATTTTCGATGAAAAAAAACAGTCGGTGAAAGAAATCAATGCAGTCTGCCGGATGTAATAATTTATATACTAGTAAAAGAAACACACAAAAAAAAAATACTCGTGAAATCTATTAGACGTAACAATATTAATCTTTATAAATAAATTTTACATTACATTTTCAGTGTTTTAACATATTTTCTTTTGTTTCGTATATTTCAGAATGTTATAAAAGTGAGGGTATAATTAATTTGTCAATTTTGATACATGCTGAAATTCGATTTTGTTTACCTTTTTCGGATTTCGTCCACTGTGTGCCGTAAAAAATCCAACATGCTCAAACTTTAATCTATTTTCAATATACATCTTCAATTGGGATTTATATATATATACATACTATTTCATGTAATTTGAAGCGCAAAAAAAAGAATCCATTGAAAAGCACTTTAATTTAAAATAAGATAAAGGTTTGGTTAGATTATATCTTTTGAAAGTGGAGCACGCCTAGACAGCGCGGAACCAACTTTGTCCACGCATATAGTTTACAATGGGAAACAAAGTCCACCCCACAATCTTTGTGCGGATGGTAAAGTATGTGCGTCGACGCTATGTGTTTCGCCTCCCCTCCTTTCCTCGTCTTATTGGGTGCGTACAATTCCGAAAGATACAACCAAACCAAAATAAAATTTTAGTTTTAAATCCGAAATAGCAATGGCTCCGTCTCTGTAAATGTAAAGAAATACTTCTTTCACTTTCTTTTACTCTATGTTCTAAATTGAAATATTCAAATATAAAATTTAACCAATTATTTTCCACGACGAACGTCGCCGACAAATTCGAGCTATAATCTTCGAAATCAAAACACGAACGAAAGCGAACAATTACCTGCTCCGGGCATGATCGCGTGATCGGTACGATGAAAAAATGTGACAAACACCTGGATTCTCGAACATTCGATGCCGAAAAACTCCCTTTATTGAAATCGGCACATCACGGGTCTTAGCGGTCGTTAGTCAGTCGGTCTTTGACGACGTATAGAACTGGTCGATACACTCAAGTATATACTTTTTGCGCTGCTGTTAGTAATCTCGCTCGTATTTTATACTCGTTGTCGCGAGTTTCTTGCAATCTTTATAATTTAATTCACTCGTGTCAGATATGCTTTTGTCTCGTTGTGCACTTCTCAACTGACATTATCGCGTGCAATCGAGCATAAAATTTATTGTGAGAAACGCTTCAATTCTTATTCATTATAATTCACTTTATAATTGTAACTTGTGATTATGAAGGAAGTGGAATCCGAGAGCCGACGTTATCCGCATCGTGAATGTCTTCTGCCTCGCGTTGAAATCCATCCGACGACCGCATGCAAGATTTCCGCATGCAAGATTTCGCTATCGCGAGAATTTCTAGCAAGAAATTCATCAAGATTTCTGAATCGCGGAGAAAAGTATTGCCTTAACGGCCATTATCAAGATATCCGAACAGAATCGCGGACCACGTGCCGTCGCTCGCTCCAAAAATTAAGCAATAAACAGTTATTAAAACTCTTTCACGCAAGTAATTATTACAAATTCCTTATCCTCCAGCGAATCTACAGATTCGCGTTACACGTCACTTCTCGCTCATCTCTGAGCGTCTATATCTAAAAGATCCGGCCGGTCGCATCGCGGTCGACTCCCTAACACAAATACAATATAAACAAACTGTATTTTATATTGCAGTTTTACCATTTATCACATGACGCTAATTTTAATGTTAAATTCTTATATTAGTTCGTGCCTGAAGTTTCAAGACCAGGGGAACGGAAAGTATTTGGGATTTTTTATATGTTCCATATGTTATTACATCGCCCTTGTTTGTTCGGATCAAACCAAAAATTTGTCTTTCTTTCCATCCGAGCGAAGCATATTTTATTGACATCTTCATCTGTCGCAATAATTTTCTCCTTCTTGTTTGCTCGAACTCCGATATACGTCTTCAGTTGTGACTGACCATTGCAACATATTGGAGAGAACTCCAGTCTAGCATCGCTACGAGGATGCTCGAAATTTCTAGAGGCAATTCAGTCAAAAAATCAATTTTACTTCCGTTGTACAAGCGGAAAGTAAAATAGATACGGAAGAGACTTTTAAAAAGTTTCTCAAGCGTCTCCATCTTTTCTTCGCGTCTTGGCAAGCAAGCTCATATAGGACCTAAAATGATTTTCACTTTCGGGTAAATTTTCCGCGATGTAACCGTCTAGCGGAGCGTTCGCTTATTAGAAAAAAGAGAAAAAGGAATGTTATAATTTAACTCAGAAACTATAGAACACAATGTCAGGCTAGTCGAACTGCCAGCGTTTCGGAAATTGAGAAAAAGGGGTTTATTTCATCTAAGTGTTTAAGAGCCGGAGTTAGGCGAGTTATCGCGAGACAAGACGCGAACACTATCAGATAATCATGCGTTATGTATCAAAGATGGTCCTTCTCTTAATCTCGATTAGTGTAAAAAGGATAGCTTTCTATTTTTATAGAGCGATATTCAGGCTTCCACCGGCTATACTCTAGGAACGGCAAAAACTGAGACTAAACTAGTGGGGACTATCTCTGTGAATTGCGTAGGCACGGAACTAGTTACTTACTAAAAGATTTTACTAGAATATGTCAAGGATGTTGCGCAGACACAACGTGTATGTAATTCAAAAGTTTAATACGAGTTAAAAAAATAAAATTTGTACAACAATATTATAATGAGAGAGGAATCGAGAAAAATATCATATATTCATAAAAAATTGAATTGTAACGATGCGTCACCCCATCGTTCCCGACACGTCACCCGTCAGAAGTCTGCCTCCCGGCGAACACCAACCGGGCAAGGGCAGAGGCGCTTAGCGCCCTATTTTTAATAGTAAACAATAGGTTGTAAACAAATGATCTCCGAGCAGCACCGAGCGCTGCCGGACACCGTAGACAGCAAAAACCCCGCGCCGCTACCCCCACTCTGAGGGGGACGAGACCGACGCAGGTACCGTAACTCCACGAATATAAAAACCCGACCGATCAGGAATCCGCACCAGACCGGTAACCGAATCCGCTCGAACAGTACGCTCGAGACACCTCCAGAAACCGCTCCAAAATCGTCGACAGACAGAGACCCGGGGGTTGACGTGTTTGCAGCCTCCGTCGAGGATTCTCGATAATCTGATCCCGAGACGACTCCCGTCCAAACCCACCGTAAAAGACAAAGAGTGGACGAGTTCGCCGCTCTTCTCGAGTATTTTCGAGTAGTACGGTCCTTACACCTGACCGTCCGAACTCCGCGCACGGCGCCTCCCTCGAATCCCGTCTGGGAACATGCGCCGCGTCGACACCGACGCCCGCACCAACTGCAGGCCGCCGTCCTGCAGTTCGCGCCGATCATCCGGCGACTACAATACGCGCTCTTACGCGCTTCTGTAAATATCGCTGTGCGATATATCGAAGGCGCTTACCGCATGTACCGTGACAACACGCGCCCGCCTTATCGCACGTACCGCGCTCCTACTAGCTCGCACCGCGACAACACGCGCCCGTCTTACCGCGCGCCTACCGACGCGCACCGCCAAAACACGCGCCCGGCTCACCGCACGCACCCCGCGCTACGAAGCGAGGCACTAGACAAGACACATAAAAACCCGTCTAGCCCGGCGTCATAACAGTGCGATTATTAAAGGCGAGCACTGCGTGAAAACAGTAAATAAATAATCAACAGCAGATTGTTAACCTGACCATTGCCCTCGAGAGGCAAATAAACGACGTATCTCAATCAAACGTCTCTTACTGTGTTTCATCCTTTCATGAACCTTGATCCCGATTGCGCTGTCCGCGGGCACCACACCGCTCGTAAAGCGGCCCGTTACAGAATCAAATTTGTTTATTGACAGAAATTAATTGTGGAATAAAGTATTGTACTTAATAATGATACTAAATTTGATTATGACAATTTTAATAAAAATTTTAATAAAAAGGGATGGTTTAGAATAAAAGGGCATCAGGTATTCCATCATTGTATTCCAGCAGGGTGAGCGCCCAGCAAATAGGTTTCAATAGTTTGGATCGTGTACGGATGAAAATTAAATGATAAATTTTTGTTTCAATATACTATATTTTATTTAATTTCCCGTTGTCAGTAATACAGCTGTGCGGGTTCTAACGTAGGTCTTCTGAGGGCTAATGAGAGGCGATGGGAAACCGCGAGGCAGGAAGGTATGACGTCACGCAATGGAGGGGGGGTGTTATCACGCACGGTAATTCGCGGGGCGAGCAGCGGTTACAGGGTCCACGGGGAAGAGAAGGATCCGCGACGCGATCAGTAGGCGAGAAGTTCGCGGGGAAGAGAGGGATAGCGCGCTCGAGGGATTGCATGCATGTGAGAGAAGCATAGCGCTAATGAGATTCTCAATGTGTGGGAGAGGGATAGCGCGAGAGGTCCACGTGACAAAAGGATAGCGTTCGCGTGAGAAAGGAATAAAGCTAGGCACTCGTATAAGAGAGAGACAGAGAGAGAGAGAGAGAGAGAAAGAGAGAGAGAAAGAGAGAGAGAGAGAGATAGCGCGAAGCATGCAAGCATGATACGACATTCGTACGTCAGTGGGTGGAGATAGCGTGAGGCATTACATGGACATGGGAAAGGGATAGCGCAAGGCGTTTAGAAAAAAGATAGCGTCCACATTGGTGTGGAAAAAAGATAGAGAGAAAGAGATAGCGTGAGGTATAGCGTATAGGAAAAGAGGTGCAGGAATGATTAACACTTCTTATATATAATAATAATAAAAATAATATTTATTTAAAATAAATTATGTGTGTGTAAAAACATATCAAGTGTGTGTGTGCGTGTATGTGTATGTGAAATATAAAAATTATAATATAAAAATATAATAATAATATATATAATTACAGAATACCGTCAACTAAAAGAGAAAGAGAACACATTTTATATAAAGTAATAATAATAATAATAATATATTATAAATTTTTAAAAAGATACAAACAGAATTTAATAGTATTGAATTTTGAGGCTCTTCTTCATCATCACTGCTAAATTCTAGATCGAGTCCCAAGCCTCTTCAGAGACTGCCGCAGATTTCAATCATGATCATATCCACATTTGAAAACATCTTATTTAATTATGTGTATTCGTCAAACAACATTTCCTGTTACATATCACAATGTTCTCTAGATTCTATTTCATTCTATTTCGTAAAAACCACTTTTAGTGTTAATGTTTGATTTTTGCAAATGCTAAATTCTCTATTTTGTACGAAATGTACAAATAAAATTTCAACAGTTTTTTTTATATCAATGTTTTGAGCTTTTTTTACGTTTGTCCATCCAAACTAAAGAACGAAACTCAGCATCGAATCTTGGAGTATCAGCATCACCCGATCCGTCCGAAACTTCTTCTTCCGAAATAACTTCAGCATCGATAATAATAATTCCTTCTTCAGCCATAGTGCACAAATAAACGTATGTAGTTCAACAAGATTGTTATAAGAAGGTTGGCTGAAGACTGATGCTGCACCACTCCTTTCGATTATATATTCTAATTTCATATTTTTTGTTACCTTCTAACTATCATGTCTCATGTCTCATGTATCATGTCTCATCTACAACATTTTTCTACATCTCGAGAAGAGTGTGTTGAGAAAAAGATTTAAGTTATGTCGACTATGCATACGTTGTTATAAAGGATGGAAAAAATAATTAAAATCAGAACATAACTATTAAAATAATTTATTTATTATAAATATCACAACGAATGTCATTTACAGCACATGTTAATAATTCGCAATCTATAAGTGATTCGCTGTCAAATTTATCATTTTCATGAATCAAGAATATTTAAGGAGTCCGCGGAGAAGAGAAGGATCGCGTCACGATCTATCTTATCACATATCTATCTTATATGCAAAGAAGAGAAGCAAAAGAAATAGATAATTATCTTTTTTTAATTTTTACATATTTTTTATTTATGTTACCATACATCACCTCGTTTCAAGGTTTCATACAAAAGTTCATCCACAGCATAAGCTACTAATTCGCAATCTATAACAGATGTTTTATCACAAACATCGTGCAAAATTTTGACTGTATTTTCTTTCATGGCACTAGGCATATTACTTTGCAAACGGCGCACAAATTGATCGAAGCTCGCATTTACATCTTCTGTATTCTCATACAGCTTTAAATATTCGTGATTAACGCAATGTTCGAGTTCGAATAAAAATAATATAGTTGTTGGTTTCATGTACAAGCAAGAATCGTCTACTGTAAGTTTTACAACACATGCATCATGTATTTTAACATGTTACCAATACTACATATTCAATTTTTAACGATGAATTGTGTATTCAACTGGAAGAATCGCTCAATATCGACACGTCTTTTGATGAACGTTTCCCACGTTTCACACGTTTCATGAGGTAGTATTATGTGATTTCCTCGGATATCGTCAAGATGTAATTCCACAAAAGACGCAAGTGAAGACCCATGCTGAATCCAATATCCAAGTATTTATACGCCGTGCATGTCAATGCAACTCTGCGTACCAAAATTCGTGATATACAACAAGGTTTATCACGTCTGAAAAAAGAATACAATTACATATGGAAAAGTACAGAAGAAACATATAAAAAATATATAAAACATTTTGTGATACTTACGAATCAAGCGGTTTCTTGTATGGTTTAATTTCATCTCGAGGAACATAATAATTCATTTAATACTATTACTGTTTCTTTCAGCGGAGCGTTTATCACTATTGCTGTTTCCTTCAGCGGAATACATTTTTGTCTCTCGGTTATGAGAATTAGAGCGGTTATAAAAAGTAGTGCGGTTGACACTGATCGTATGAAAATTAACTGGGTATACGTGATGCTTATTTTTTTAAACTATGATGTGGTGGGGAAATTGATGCTTTGAAATTCAGTAGGGAGAGACGACCAATTGAAAAGAAATCTTACAAATAACTCACGAAGAATGGTGGGGAGAATAAGAGATTAAACATATAAATGTTAAAAACATATTTTTATTTTTAAAAATATTGCAATTCTTTTTGACATTGCGACCACCAGTTAAATATTTTTAATATATTCTGTAATGCAAAATTCTTAACATGTTTTCCACATTAATGGAATAGTTCCTATAGTATTAGTAACATCTAAATTATTTAAAGATTCAATATCTCCATAATCAGCACCCAAAATCTTGATAATTAGGTTTTTTCACGCATAATTCTCAAGCAAATCCACCAACCATTTTCGTTTCTGATATCTCTTGACGTACACAAGAGTACTAAATTATTTGAAACATTACGTGCAATTCTATAGTATTGCAAATTGTGGTATGGAGGAGATTATTGATGCGATATTTTTTCAATTCATTAAGCACCGATGTATGGCTGCTATTCGCAATGATCACGCCCAGATATATATTTAGCCGAATATACATCTTTCATGCTCACGGTGTTTTGCTATGATATCACCTCAGATCTTGCACGATCGTGTCAAAATCGTGAAACATAAGAACAATTATCAATGTTAATTCGTGCTAACATATAAGATATTAAAACTTTTGCATCACTCCCCACGTGTGAGATTTAGTTGAAATATGATGCACATGATGGAAAGAAACATCAAGATAAAATATAAAATCATGGTAAAGAGGCACAGCCTGTCGGTATTTTCGCCAAAGATTACGAGACAATTCATAAGCTTAGAAATATGGCGGAAAACAGTGTGGAACAAAATCTGCGCGAGCAATCTGCATGGGTGAAATCGATAGAAGAGTACATTGCGTGGGAGCAATGATGCAACGCGTATATCGAATTATTGGAAGAGCAAAATCGCATCAAACGTCCACGATTATCGATCGGGATTCGACAATCACTGATTGTCCGAATCGCACGACTCGAGGGATTGAAGAACACGTTACGCAGACGTTTTGTACATGCGGGTGCAGGACGCAGTACACGACAACATGGATTGATTTGGCGAAAAATCGATATAGCGTTCGAGAGCCGCATATTGACTGCCGCGATTATAAATCATAATCACGTCCAACCTCATCAATTTTTCGAGGATGCCAAAAACATTGTGCTCGAATATGTGCAAAATGTATTGAAAAAACACTTTAGTATGAAAATTAATACAGCGTTTAATGGTGAATTTTTGACGGGCGGTTAGCGTGCAATTAAAAGTATAAACACCAAAAATTATGAACTATTTTGCACATCTGATTTACACAAGTAGTACGAGCGGCGCGTTCGTATCGAGCCCACCCGAGTATCGCTCAAAGAATTTCAGGAACGCGACAGCGGGTGGGTATTGTCGCGGATACTCGATTTGATTGTAAATATAAATAAATATAAACCTATGCGCGCGGGATGTCATTTTACCGCGGAAGATAACGATGAAGAGAGCGGTGATCAACGTGCAATCTGAAGACACTGCATGTTTCGCGTAGTCAGTGGTCGCCGCTCTACATCCAGCTAAATTGAAAGTGGATCGAGAATCGTCATACCCTCGCAACAGTACTGAATCTCCAAGATATTGAGTGACTGTAAACCAAATTAAATAATTCGAGCTTGCTAATAACATCTCAATAAATATATATAGTATCGAGGAAAAGAACATGAGGGGTAGCGCGAAGCGTTTGCATGCACGTGAGAAAGAGATAGCAATAATGATCTCATGCATGTGGGAGAAGGATAGCACGAAGCGTTCACATGATCGTAGGAGAAGGATAGCGCTAATGATCTGCACATGTGGATGATGCGATGGTCGCATCGCGGTGCGGGTATAGCAGTAGATGTGTTAGGCAGAGTCTGGTTCATTTCGCATTAAGACCTTGTCATAAGAGTAAAAGTAGATATATAAAGAAATAAGATAGAAAGATCTTGGAAGGGGAAGTGACGGCAGAAGAAAGGCAGGCGGGGTAAGTATGACGAGTGATGTTCAGAGTGAGGGGGGGTGAGCGCAAATTAGATGGCGAGGGGGTCCGAGAGAAGGGGAGGAGGAGATGTCGGCTGTTTCGAGGTCGAGCCTGTGGTTTTCAATTATCGGCGCCGCTTAGAGCGCGCGATCGAAGTTCTAATCGATATAATGGTTTCGTTAGAATTTGTTCGAGATTTATTTTTTTGGCGGCGAGGCGTGTCCGAAGATGGAGTTAGAGTATCCGACACGGTTAACCTTCTTTCCGTTATTTTCGAAATACCTATTTGTTTAAAGGAAGAATTGTGTAAAAATTATAGAGGACTGTTTGCATTGCGCGGAAGAGATCGATTTCACGGAAAACTTCGTGCGAGAAGCGGGTGACGGGCGATTCAACGAACCTTTCGCGGACGTCGGAGCCGATCTGCTTTATCGCAATAAGAAGTGGCGGTACGGCGTTCCAAATTTCTTGTGGGAGATAAATCACTTGGTGCATTGTTATTACCAAGATTGTTTATTCGATAACGTAAAATATATCGAGGAAAAGGAGAGATATTGCGCGAATTGCGCGCGCGGACCGAGCTATATTAGAAGCGTATCAACGCATATAACGGAAGTAGCGATCAGCGAGATAGTACGATTGGATTATTTCATCGATGAGATCTTCGACGTGTCGAATCACTGATGCAGCGGTTGCGAGATGAGAGCCTTGTTTTACATCAAGGAGTACGATGAGGAGGATACATGGTTTACTAGTAAAAAGATTTTGCGTGCATTGAATGATGAATAACGGATCGAGAAATAACGGAAGAGCGCGAGATCATCTCGAAGAGTTTAAGAAAAATATACAATTTATTAATAAAAAGTCTTATATATCGCGATGGCGGGCGCGTACCTCGTGTGGACGCGACGATGCGACGAACGTCTCGAGTCTCTGCGAGAGAAGTGCCGAAGGGGGCGCCGAGGAAGATCCATCAGGGCGATCAACTCTCTGATCGCTCGAATCGTTCGATTAACGGGCGCGAGGGATGATCTGCATTGACGCTTCGAGCGCTCGGGCGGCGGCGGCGAGAGACGCGAGGGATTCTCGTGGTCCGAGATCAAGATAGTTTTTGTTAGACGCGTTTTAATTTTGTTGACGCGTTTTGTTAGACGCGGCGCTGTTATCAATTTTGATTATATAGAACCTCTGAAGTTTCTCGAGGACGCCAGAGATACGGTGCTCGATCAAGTGCGCGACGTTATGGGTAGATAGGGTAGCGATAAAGTTAATACCGCGTTTAATGGCGAGTTCGTTTCGGGTGAAAAGATTTCCATTAAGACTATCGTTACGAAGAATCATCCATTTCTGCCCGCGTCCGATCTGTGGGAATGGTACAGGAGCCACGTGGTTGATGCTATTCTAGCTTCGCTGGAGGAGTTTCAGGAACGCGATAACTGGGCGTTATCGCGAATACTGAATTTGACGGTGAACGTGAACAGATATAATCCTATGCATGCTGGATGTTACATCGAGATACTGCGAGAAATCAAATTGCAAAAAGCGGTAGTTAACGTGAGATTTACGGACGATGCGTATTTCGCGTGGTCGGTGGTCGCCGCTCTATCCGGTTGAAAAGAACGCGAATAGAAATTTCCGGTATCCTCATTATACGGTGTTGAATCTCGAGAGTGTCGAGTTTCCTATGAGTTTGGACGGAATTTCTAAGTTCGAGCGTCTCAACGATGTATCTATTAATGTGTATACTATTCGGGATAAAAACATAAAAAAAGAATCATTGGTCCTCTGCGTCTCACTAAATAAGAAGAAACACATCAATCTGTTGTATATTCACGATACAACGCGATGAGATAACGCGGCATATTTCGCGTAGATCAAAAATCTGTCTCGTCTCATGAGTTCGCAATTGATCGCTCGACGTTGTAAAACGCATATATGCGATCGGTAAATATTCATTAAAAAAATTTGTTAAGCTATAACATATGCGATGTAATAATAAATATAGCATCGTAGATGCATGCACCATTTTCGAAGGAGCGATAAGTTATCGGTTCACATGAAAAATTGTGGAAGAATGAAACGCTATCGTCCTTCCAATCGAAGAAGAAATGGTTAAATTTTAACAATTACGACAAAAAGGAAGCGAGTTTCGTTCGTGATGTACGCAAATTTAGAATGCGTTTGGGAAAAGAAGGGGGAAAAGAGAACGCCAAACTCATCTATCGTTCAACATCATAAGGTCCACAGCGTGGAATATTACGCGCGATGCGCGTTCGACAATCGTGAATCGACGTACAAAGCTTATCGCGGCGAGAGCTACGTATCGTGGTTCGTTCGTGAACTGCGCGATCTGGCGCTTTGCGCGAAGGATATTTTGGACACCATTGTGCCTATGATCCCTCTTACACCGGATGAGCGGGAGAGATTTCGCAATGCGACGCGCTGTGCGAGAAACCGTTCGAACCGGAAGACGTTCGCGTGCGAGATCACTATCATCTGACCGGGCAATACACGTTATATCTCGCGCATTCGAGTTGCAATGTAAATTACAAGGATACCTACATTATTCCTATATTTTTTCACAATTTATCAGGCTACGACGCCCATTTCATTATTAAAAATCTGACTAATGCCTTCCCCGATAGCGTTGAGCTGTTACCGTTGACGAAGGAAATGTACATGTCTCTTTCTCGAAAAGCATGGACGAGGCGTCGAGCGAAGAGAGGCGGTACGGAAGACGCGTGAAATTATATTTCGTGAATTCTTTTAAGATTTTAAGCGAGAGTCTTGAAAAATTGACGTCTTATCTCGATAAGAACAAGTTAAAAATCGCGAGCTCGAAATTTCCCGATCTCGATTCGACGACGTTGATTTCGAACTTCTTACGCAAAAATGTGTATTTCCATACGAGTATGTCGACAATATTGATAAATTGCGGAAGACTCGTCTACCATCGCGCGAAGCGTTCTATAATTCGCTGACCGGCGATATCGTATCCGATAGCGATTAGCGCACGCGATAAAAGTTTGGGAACGATTTCGCGTTGAAACTTTGAGTAATTATAGCGATCTGTATTTAAAAACCGACGTTCTTTTATTAGCCGATAATTCGAAAATTTTCGCAACGCTTGTATGAGAAATTACGGTTTGGATTCCGTGCATTATTATACGTTACCTGGAGATACGTGGGATGCTATGTTAAAATATACGGATGTTCGATTCGAGCTATTAACAGATATCGATATGGTGTTCGCGGAGGGTTGAGTCAATGTTCCAATAGATACGCGCGCGCTAATAATAAATACTTACAGTTGTACGATCTCTTTGGAACCCG
>JBCAUJ010176737.1:0-19705 GCA_038406275.1 Cataglyphis albicans
TATATATATATTACGACATCTTTTCTCTTCGCTATCGCGCGGTTGTTCGGTTGCGCCGGCGAACGGGAGTACAATTCACCGGTCGGGAGATACGGGAAAAGGGATGGATCGTCGTCAAAAACGCAAAGAACGGAGCAGGGATAACACGCTGGAAGGGAACGGGATGAAAGATGTTCCGCGCGTGCCGTGACAAAACCTTAAAATTCGCGAGAATTTAAGTTGGGCGCCAAACACGGTCTTGCACGTATCAATTCATCAAATACGCAAGATAGACGCGAAGAAGAGGCAAAGAAAGAAGTCGATTTCGTCGCGGGCTGACTAGCTCACCTAACGGTAGAGGGGCAGGGCGGATGTTGGCGAACGATATATGAAGGCAAGAGGCGATACAAACGGGCGACAATTATGCGTAAAAGAAATGAAATTCGTCAATCGTAAGAAAGAAATGACAGCTTTATTAATTTAGAAAAGATATGTCCGAATGATAAACAAGGATAAGGCTGTTGGTTGGGATACGCTCAGTGTTAATAAGTTCGCGGACGCGAGTCTGGGTGTTAGAAACGACTTAGCGCCACGGAAAATAAGACGTTAAATTAGAGCCGATCGGGTCTGTGCCCAAGCGCAATTATACCGGGTCGATTGTCGGACCCCTTGTGGATCGATAATATTTCGCTCGCTATTCTGACATGCCGTACGAATACCACATGCATCCAGTGCACCCTTAGCATGCATCGCGCAAATCTAGCTCGCAACGCTCCAAACGATATTTCGTATTCTCCGCGAAATCACTCTAACACTCATTTATCCCAACGCATATATTCGCCAAAGAAAATAATCGACCGAAATATTCGCATGAAACACACTCACACTCGACGGTTAACAAAGAATACCTAATCGAGAGACACACTCACACATACACAACTTAGACGCTAGATGGGCGAGAAATTGCGCGACTAATATAGTACGCCCTAGTCCCGGTCTGCGATCTCCGAGAGACGATACGGGCGATATAAAACGCGCAATAATTAGTGAGTCCAACACTCGAGACGTTTCGGGGCTCGGGTCGCTTGCCGACGTGTCGCTAATACAATTATAATAATAAACTTCTGAGCGGAGCTCGGACGCAAACCCAACACTAAATTACGGCCATGACGATAGAACGACGCGCTCCCGATATCGCGAACATGCGTGGCTAATATCGGGATAACCTCACCGGCGACGATGCTCTTTTCCCGGGAGGCTTGGCAGCTTCTCCTCGCTTGTTCTCGGTCCCTCGCGATCCTGCTGCAGTCCTTCCGCTCTCCTCGCTCTCGGCCGGGATCTCTCCTCGCTTGCTGACGCTTGCTTTTCCTCTCTCGAATCGTGTTCGTCAAAACGCGTTTAACTCTTGCACACGCTCGCGCCAGTTTGACTCGGGAACACTGCGATCTAGAATCAGTAACGCTGGGCCAGCCGGGGATGTGCAATCGGGGTGTTATCACGGCCAATCACGCGATAACAAGCGAGGCCGCCGTTCGACGGCACGCTCATGATTGTATCGGGGGCGCGCGCATCCCCGAGATCGATATTTTTCAGGGCCCTTCTGAGAGAGCCTCGGCTGGTCCTGCGGGGATCTCGGAAGCGAGGACGCAATAGTGTCCCTTGCGGATCTTCTCTTTTTCCGCCGTGCCTCGCGGCGATCGAACTCCTCCAGGGTCCTTCGGGGCACGTCTCCGCACGGTCCTGCGTCCCGGCGCGAGAATCCTCCTTGTCCTCTCGCGCTTCTCGCCTCACTTCTGAGTAGTTGATAATTCCTTTCCTCTTTCGTTCCCCTGAAGGTCGTCTTCCGAGATGTTGTGATCGTTGTGCTTGATCCGTTTTCACGCTCCTCTGGTAAGGCTCCCATGTTGTATCAAAATAAGAAAATAATAATAAAATTAAAAAGACGAAATAAGTCCGACAAATAACGCCCCTCTAGAGATCTCGGTACAGCTCTAATGTTTTGTGACTGGCGCGGGTGCGTTTTCCGCGCTCAGCGATCGGAGAGAAATCCGGTGAACGCGCGCGGGACGGCAACGTCACAATATATATATATATATATATATATATATATATATATATAATATATTTATAGTTTTACAAATTAATTTATTTTTGTTTCTTGCAAATTAAATTATACATTTAATTTTAACAAATTTTTATATTTATGTTTATTATGCTTATTAGATGGAGATGTGAAGAGTAAACAAATAATAAATGGAATTTTTTATATGATCGCAAAAGATAAGATTTGCCTTTCAATACTGTTGAGAAAGAAGGTTTCCAGTATTTCATAAAAATGACTGTGCTTTTATATAATGTTCCCGGAAGAAAAATAATAACAACTTTAATGGAAGAAAGAATATATGATTTTCTTACAAATTTAATGAAAAGTGAATTATCTATTATTAAGCATTTGTACATTACAACAGATGTTTGGACGGATACTCTAAATACCAAAAATTATTTAGGGATAACAGTTCATTTTGCTGCAAAAGAAAAATTTACTTCTTTTAATATTGGTGTTACTGAATTGAGCAAAAGACATACTTCAAATTATCTTGCGCGATGCATGTAAAGCATGGCGCACAAATATATACTGAATGGCATACAAATGAATAATATAATAGCTGTCATAATCGTCTGTCTCGGAGTAACTCCGGTGGTCACACAACGGCACTGAAATATCGTTATTACTTTGCGAAACCGAAATTCTATTATCGCTGGGATAACGTGCACGCGTCGATTGTTCTCAGCGGACTGCACGTGACCCGGCCGTCGGCTCACTTTTATTAAGTCATCGCCTTCTCGAAGAATCCAGAAGGTTCTCGAAATTTACTCATTTCCGCCGGCCGTTTTTATATGACTTGTTTGTCACAATTTCAACTTGGATCCTTCGAGAAGAGCGGTGTTTGTTGATGCCGTGCGTTTTCGATTGGTCGCAAAAGCGCCGCCTTGCATCGCGCGCGCGGCGGCGACGCGGTCGTGCGGCATTTCCATGCTGAGTTCGAGATGGAATGACAATCTCGAACAGCCAACGTATATATTTGTTTCTTTTAAACATTTTCTATTGTAGGATCATCAAACTGAACGGATATTTTCTTCAGATAATTTACCATCTTCTAATTGGTCTTTTCGTGAAGCCGGCCATTAAAATGCGCGTACAATGCCCATATTTCCATTTATTAAATCTTCATTAACTTTTATATTAGATCTTAACATTATACGAAAACCTATTGCGAGTTTAATAGCATGTAGCAAATCACCTGTATTATTATAGAATCAGCAGGAATTGATGCGGCAGAGAGCTTTTGGCCATAAGTTGCAGGTTCTCTTGATTCATCTCGTGCGTTAATAATATAAGTTCTTTGTCAACTCTTGAATAATTTTATTATTATAAGAATTAATTAACTGTATAGTAGGAAATATACGAATAACTACACCATTAGCAAATTTATTAATTAAAGGAGTATATGTTCTATTTAATAACATTTTGTATTGTGCAACGTTAATTTGTCCGACTCGCAAATTATTTAATAAATCAACGAATTTTGCTTCATTTTGTTGACGCATATTGGTCTTCAATTCATAAACCAAAGTATCGCCATAAATGTGGCTCTTCTTGAAAATATACAGGTTTTTTAAAACATCAACTTCTTTTTACAAGTGGTAATTGCATAATATCTCCAAATAGCAATATGTTAACACCGCCATTATTATTCATTATTATTTTTAAATTCCTGAAGACGAAGATGAATTGATTTTAATATTTCATAAAAAACCATCGATATTTCATCAATAATTAATCACTTAATATGTCGTCATTTTACTTTTTGCATCTTCGAGATGTTGTTCTGTTAACTGTCTATACACCGTAGGTTTTCCTTTTTCTATTGCCAAAAAAAACGCACTGTGTAAAATACACCCATTAATTAATCTTGCGACACTAGTAAGAACAGTCACTTCAATGAATATCGGTTTTAAAAGAGATTTATAGTAGAAGTATAACATCGTTTAATCTGTTGTTCTATCATTTTTTAAAGAAACGTTTTTCCATTTTTAAAAGAAAGATTTTTCCACATCTTGCTCTTCCTGTAAAGATTCAATCATATGATCTTGAATATCTTGTTTAATATGATTAGTAATTGTATGAAATAAATGAGATTGTTCTATGTTCATGTTTTTAACATTTTGTCCGAATTCTTTAGCAGATATAACGTGAGCTGCCTTCATTAGATCATCGTGTAAATCAAAATCAATATTATTATCATCATATTCTTCCATAATACAATGTGTTCTACGATCTTCGTTTCTTACCGTTGGTTGCGCATTTGTATTG
Source organism: Cataglyphis albicans (assembly GCA_038406275.1). NCBI lineage: Eukaryota > Metazoa > Arthropoda > Insecta > Hymenoptera > Formicidae > Cataglyphis > Cataglyphis albicans. The sequence continues at coordinate 4,355 of JBCAUJ010176737.1, forward strand.
TCATCATCAAATGCAACAATTTGAGCTATAACTTCTTATAATTCCCGTTCTACAAATTGAAATTGCTCAATATTCTGTTCCCTACGTAGAGGTCGCAATAGATGACGTTTTGCATTAAATGCCTGTTCTGCTGATTCATATCTTTGAAGTAATTCTTCTTCATTTCTGAAGAAATGAGCTACTATAGAACTATAAAATTATGCTTCGCGATTACCAGTTTGAGTATAATATTGCGTTCTCAACATTGCAGAACGTGTACGCCGTTTCATTTTTGTATCATCTTGCAAACGGATACAGGGTGTCTCATTTTAAAAATTCTATCCTCATAACTTTTCAGGATCAATGTTTGAAGGAAAACGACTCAGATAAAAGTTGTAGGGAACAAAGAGGACTATCTAATAGTGATCTTCGATTTGACATTAAAAGTCATTTTCAAGGTCATTTGAAGGTCAACTTCTGTTTTTTAAATGGGAACCACTATTTTTGAACTCGGATTCTGAAAAAATGGAAAATTTTACATTAGAATTGAAAAGAGTCAAATTGACCCTCATCTAAAGGTCAAATGTCTCTTCCGTATTTATCCAGGCTGGTATCTTATCATGATAGCGATATATTGAAAAATTGATCTCCATAAAAATTGTCATCAGAGGCCATCAACTGGTAACCTTGAATTGTACCTTAACCCTCATTTTCAAAATGTGAGAAAAATGAGACAAAGATAATAACTCAGAATCCGGTTCAAAAAGTTACTAACTCAGAATCCTAGAATCCTCAAAAATTTTATTAAATTTTAATAATTTCTGGAAATTTTGAAAATTATTTGAAATTTATCATTAAAAATTTCTCAGTTCTTTTTTTTGATCAATTGATCATATTATTGATAGTTTATTGTATATATGTATTAAAAATCTTTTTTACTTGTCACAGTGTGTACGTAACGTGAATTTATCTTTCTGAATTTCTCCATATTTTGTAAACACACTGGATTACAAAAGAAATGAGATTTTTGATATTCTATTAATTCTTGGAGAGTGTCGTAATAATTATCGTGCAGCAGAACGATTATATTGTAGTTATTTCCTTGGCATACATCAGCATCTTGCTCATATGATTGCCAGAATTGAAAGACGTGAGAGACAGGGACCTCGTAGAATACGACAACATCGTATTATGACAATCGAATGGAATGATCCACGAGTTCTTGTAGTGTTAGCTGTGGTCAAGTTAGATTCACATATTTCACAAATAGAAGTACAATCTGACATTCCAAGATCAACGGCTCAAAGAATGTTGAGACTGCATAATTTCCACCCTTATCACATAGCCTTAACCCAAGGCTTATTATCTCATGATTTCCAACGAAGGTTAGCATTTTGTAGAGAAAATTCTGGATCTTGACATAACATCGCGATGTTATATTAAGATCAAGAATTTTTTAGATACATTATGTTTTTTGATGAAGCTACTTTTTATAACACAGGCCAACTAAACCGACATAACTGTCACTATTGGTCTGTAGAAAATCCACATTGATTCCGCGAAGTTGATCACCAACAGCGCTGGAGTCTCATAGTGTGATGCAGTATTGTGAATGGTTACTTAATTGGGCCTTATTTTTCCGAAGGAAATGTCAACTTAGCTAGATATTTCCATTTCCTAAGACATGAATTACCAGATTTGTACAAGCACAATGTTAATCTGTAAAACACGTCAACGTATGTGGTTTCAACAACATGGGGGACATCTGCTCATAGGAGCAGAATCGTTCAATGATTTTTGCATCGCCGGTGGAGAGGAATTAGTAACCATGTTGACATCCCCCAGATCTGATCTAATAAGTCTTGACTTTTTTCTTTGGGGCTTTTTGAAAAATATGGTCTATGCAGATGCACCAACAACCAGTGAAAATATGGTGCAACGAATTACTGATGCTTGTAGAAACATACTAAGACACGTACTTTTGTCAACTGTTCAAAACTTTAAACGGAGAATACAGCTATGTATTAACAATAATGGGGGCATTTTTGAAAATCTAATTCGGTGAAACCTCAAATTTCTTTTTCATTGGAACTCTTTACAGTCTTGCCTTCATTGGCTGGATCAAAATGAGACCTGAAAATTCATCCTGCTATATCCTCGTCATGGGTTTTGGACCGAGTAGCATATCGATGATTGAACGCAGGCAATGACCCTCAAATGATCATTTGAACGTGAAATGACCCCTCATAATTCTAATGTAAAATTTTCCGCTTTTTCAAAATACCAGGTCAAAAATAAAGGTTTTCATTTAAAAAACGGAAGTCGACCTTCAATTGACCTTGAAAATGATTTTTAATGTCAAATCCAAGGTCATTATTAAAATAGCCCTCTTTGTTCTCTACAACTTTTATCCGAGTCGTTTTTCTTCAAACGTTGATTCTGAAAAATTATGAGGGTGGAACTTTTAAAATGGGACACTCTGTATATATATATATATATATATATATATATATATATATATATATACACGATATGTGAAGTAATAATTATCATATTATTCAGAATTGTGCCTAATGTACAATAAACGAACTCATAGCTTGCGACGCGCCATTAGCGAGACGTACTACGATCCACGCACACGCACAATATCATGCGCGATAACCGCAATGGCGCCTTGCGACATCGACCCAATTATCAGCACCTACGCATTCGCGAATACGCGCAAATGATCACCGATTCGCAGAAATCAGCCTCCGGTTTTCTAGAAGATTTTCGTCCGCGCACTTCGGATACGAGGAAGCGTTTTTGCACGTGAGGGAACTTTCTAGAATATCAGAGTTGATAAAAAGGCATGGCTGAAAACCTTATCACAGTCGTTACATTATCGATGATATAGACACGTCGCAGCTTTGAGTTTTGAAAAATAAGATTGCTTTTGAATTTCGGCTAATTCTCACGAACACGATTTTGAATTACGGACTTGATTTATTGTTATACAATTGATTAGTACCAATTAAATTTGTGTTTGTAAAAACTTCGTGTGATCTTCCTAGAATTTTAGTTCTCGCCTCATCTTCGAACATATTAAGTAAAATATAAAATAAAGTAATAAAAAATCACACAAATAAGTTATTGTTGTTTGTTATATTTTATATTTAATTTAATTGAATCTATTCTCATCATATATTTAGCGTTATACTTATTACAAAAATTTTATATTTTATATAATTATATAATACTAATAAATTAATTTTTTATATTGTGATTATTATTATTAATTCAACATTTTGCAAGAGCAGTCGGGAGACGCCGCGGTATGTATTCCATGTGCACATAAGAATATGTACATGCCTGCGTTTGTGCGAATGCGTAAGTTTTGGAAGTGTGCGTTTGTGTGTTTGTTGCGAGTGCACTAGGTGTATGTCCCGTGTGCGTATGTGAGTGTGAGCATGAGTATGCGAACGTGTATGCGTGTGTGCGCATACATGGATGAGTGCATATGTTGTATATGTTTATATATGTGCACGCGCATATATTTTCTAACACGTTAGGTCTAACACGTTTAGGTGTCTATTTTGTGTGCATATGTCAATGTGCGCATGGGTATGCGACATGTATGTGTGCACGCACGCATATATGATGTTTGCATCATATGAGCTTACGCGTTATATATATGTTATACAAAGTGTATCAAAACAAGTATAGTGTTCTTAAAGGGTCGTATTCCTGAATGAATTCTAAGACAATTTTTTCTTTACGAAAATTTGATTTGAAGCTTAGTTTTTAAATTATAAAAGAAAATAGTGAGCGAATTACGGGATGGGTACATATGGTAGGAAGGGGCGGCGCAACTCATCGGCTGCATTCCGTTTCACGCATAGAGCGCTTAGATTGCTTGAAAATCTATAATATATGTTACGTGAACTATAGATTTTCAGGCGATCTATGCGCTCTATGCGTGAAACGGAATGCAGCCTTAGTACATTGGCTTATGCATGCGTACAAAACCTTTAATGATAACTTAACCTGACATTTTAACCTTTTTGAGCGATGGATAGAGAGACTCTTTTCATAGCATTTTTTCGAATGAGTTCTATGTACATGATTTTGAAAAAAAAGACAAAAATCAAAATGATGGAGAAATAGAAAATGGCTTGTAAGACCGATCAATGCACGTCGAATAATGCAAGGTGATTTTCGAAGTCTTTTTCAAGAAATGAAACAGGATCCAGATTTATTTTTATACACAAGAATGGATACACAAGAATGGATGTAAATATGTTTGATGTTTTATTAACGATACGCTTTCCATATTTATCCTTGAAGAGTCCAAAAGTATTGCCACCCGAGTAACGTCTTGCAATCACATTTTGGTATAATTTTTTCTTTGAGAGCACACACACACACGCACGCACGCACGCACGCACGCACGCACACACGCACGCACGCACGCACGCACACACACATGTTTAGAATAAAAAATAAAATATTAATTTTTCAAAATTTTATTAAAGACTACCTTTTTAATACTCTTAATTATATTTCCATTTTCAATTATTCATTCTCTATAATTTCAAGCGCTTTCGATGATGTTTGAAGCTTTTCTGAATACATATTGATTATTATAATCTGTGTAATGAATAATTAAATAAATTAAGTTTATTATGAAAAATTAGATATGTAAATACAATCTTAATTAATAGAAATATAAAATATCTTTTGGGGGGATTGATATGTATTGCAAAATTTTTTAAATATGATCTGAAACATCAACTTTTGAATATAAACTATTAAAGAAAAATGAAGAAATTAGGTCTTCTTGAGATAAATTGTAAATAAATTTTAGAAAAACTTTATTAAGAAAAGATGTATAAATTAAGACGAAAAAATGTACAAATATTAAAGTCATCAACAAATAAAAAGACTTCCTTTTTCAATCTGTAAATAATTAACACTTATTATTTTAGGTATCTCGCTACAGGTGACCAGATGTTATCAATAGCATTACCTTAGGCGAATCAACAGCACATGCCGTTGTAAAAAGAACATGTGCTGCAATAGTCATTGCGTTATCACCTCTTTACTTGCGTATTCCAAATGAAAATGAATAGAGAAGAAATTTGCGCAGGATACTTACGAGATTGGAATTTTCCTATTTGTGTTGGTGCAATAGATGAGAAACATGTACAAATTCAGGCACCACCAAATTCTGGCATTTTATATTATAATTATAAAAAAACCTTTAGCATAGTACTGCTAGCTGCATGCGATTATAAATATAAGTGTACTTTGATAGATGTCGGTTCATATGGTAGCGAGTCTGATGGTAGAGTATTCGCGGAATCTAATCTGTCAACATCACTCCTTGATAACACTTTGAATTTGCCAAAGGAAACTGCAAAATTACCTGGTTCTGAGTTGCAAACACCATACTTTTTTGTCGCAGATGATGCTTTTGCTCTTGCAGAAAATATGATAAAACCATATTCAAAAAGATATCTCAGTGATAACGAAAAAATTTTTAATTATCGGCTTTCTCGCGCTAGACGCACTATTAAAAATGCTTTTGGAATTTTAACTGCCGATGGAGAATTTTTCGGTGACCAATTGCTGTTAAACCTTCTGCTATTGATAATATTGTTATAAGTGCTATTTGTCTTCATAACTTTTTAAAATCAGTGAACGATAAGAAATTTAAAAGCATTTAAAAGAATATATTGTCCTCCAAATTTCTTTGATTGTGAAGACGAAAACGGCAATCTGACACCAGGAGCTTGGAGATCTGCCGAAAGAACCAATATGCAAATTATGAGAAAAGCGCCTCCTTGCCGAGCGGCGCAAAAAGCATTTCGACAAAGAGACGCTTTGGCACAATATTTATATATAACTTTATTCCAGAGGGCGATATACCGTGGCAGTACACATATATTCAAAGAGGACGCTGCCTAAATTTTGACGAGCTTAAATTTAACTTAACATTTATTATATATAATAATCATATTTATATTAGTTATTGAACTTATTAGTTATTACTGAATTTAAAACATTCAAACAAATAAGATGTCTAACCAAATCTAAAATAAAATTCTTTGCATGTTTTTTTTAGAAAATAATTTTTCCTGCAAAAAATCAAATTTTCTATATTTTTTGATCATAAATATTTTAAGTAAAACGCCCTAATTTTGCTTTGTAAAAAAATATAAAATATTATAAAAATAAATGTGAAAACTACGTAATAAAAACTTATTACGATATAATTTATAAAATAAATAATATTTTTCCATTATTTTTTTTAAATCATTTATTATAAGATATTAATAGTAATTACAGTCTCATACAAATTACAACTAATAAAAAATCTTAATTATTAAATAAAATTTTATTTAGTAAATAAACTTCTACTTTTAAATATTTGTAACTTATATATTTATCTTGTGCAAAAGAAATCACAGACATATGACATCACAGAGATATTAGCATTATACATTTGTATTGAGTCTTGTACATTTGTACGTTAACTTCAAATTTTGAGAAAAAATAAAATATTTTAGCTCTATACGTATAAGAGAAAATAAGATATAACAAATTTGGTTGGATACTTTAGTGCATACTGTTGCACATTTAAGTATGTCATTTAAAATTTACAAAAATATAAGTAATCCAAACAATTAGATAATTAATACTGCGAGTAATTATTATTATTATTTGTATAAACAATAATAATAATTTGTAGTATTATCTTACTGTTTTAATTATTTATATAATAATATTGTAAATTTTTATAAGATAACTTTTAATGTGCACGAGTGCAACAAACCGATTTTGCTAAAATAGAGAAAGAGATTTTAAAAGACACAGCAAAGATTAATCTCAAAAACAAAAATTAAAAAAAGATAAAAACTCTACAACAATTGAAATAAATAATCTGTGTTAATTAAAATTGCAATAAATTTTTATCAATTTCTTGCAATAAATTGAATTTTTCAATTGTATTATTGATCGAATAATAGTGTTGCTATTTATAAGAATAAATAAAAGAAACTGAAACAAGCTTTGTAATTTTAAGAACTATTAATTTTTAAAATTAAGATTTTAAACTTATTATATATAATTAAAATAGTACTCTTCTATAGATTAGATTAGATTAGATTCGCTTTATTGATTGGGGTTACAATCTCTTACAATTATTTTACATTTAATTTAACTCTACCTTAACAACTATCTTATCTATAACTTAATCTAACTTACTCTCTACCTATTTTTATCTATCCACACACACACACACACACACATTTCTATCTGTTCTTCTCTAATTTGGAACTTCTGCTTCCGATTCATATCACGCTTCCTCTCCTTTCATACACCTTCCTTCATACATCCCATATCAATCTCTCTCTCTCTCTCTCTCGCCCTCTCTCGCCCACTCTCGCTCTCGTTCTCTCTTTCTCTCTCTCTCTCTCTCTCTTTATCTCTCTCTCTTTCTCTCTCTCTCTTTTTCTTTCTGCCCTCCCTCTCCATCTCTCCTCCTCTTGAATTTTACCTAGTTCCCACTTTGACTATTTCTCCCCTTTTCATTCCTTCCTCCGCGTCTTAATTCCTCTAATTCCCTCAACCACCCTTTTCTCCCCAACCTCCCCTCACCTTTTTCCCCCCAACACCTTTTCCAACATCTTTTGCCAGCCCTTATCCTCCCCCCAATTCACATATCTTTTCCAAACATGCTCCCATGTTTCCTACTTCCTTCCACATAACCTACAGCTTTTGCTCTCTTCCAGTACCAATTCCCCTCAATCCGTTTCCCAGGTTATACCGTGCCATTCTTTGCCATCTGCTTTTCTCCCAGTCACTCTTCAGGTACTCTGGAATCCCACTCCCCTTAATGTCTCCGTAGCTCCTATTGTACCTTGACCCTTTTATCCTTTCCCATCTTTCCTTTTCATCCATCTCTGTATTCTTTTTTACAAAGTAACCAAAATCCAACACTCCTGATCTTTTCGCCTTTACTTCCATCATGTTCATACCTCTATCTTCAAAAAAACTCACATCTTTTTTCCTCCCACTTCGATAATTCCTTTTTTCTTCTACATCTTTCCCTCAATTCCTCCCAGCATCTCCTCGCAATCTTACTCCTACCCTCCTACAACTTTTTCTCGAACCCCCACGTCCTTCTCCCGGCCCTATCTCTTAACTTCTCCCTCTGTAATTTCTCCCTTACCATGTAGCCTGGCGTTCCCCAATTCAATCCATCCAATTCAATCTAACACCCATCTTAGATACCTTTTCTGTGACCTCTTCAACTCCTTCCTCTCTCTCCATCCCCAAATTTCCACCCCATACCCCACCACCGTCCACACCAGTTTATCGAAGAGCCATAATCTTTTCCTCAATCATTCTTGAATTTCCTTTTGCCAATTTCCCAAACCTGATCCATTACTGCAGCACCCTTCCTTATCCTATCTCTTATCTGTGCTTCCTGTCCTTCATTCTTCTGCAGTACGTAACTCAAGTAAGTAAATTCTTTTATCTCCTCTATACCTTCCCTTTCCATCTCCATTTACAATCCTTTCTCTTCCTCCTCCTTTCCTGAACCTTAAGATTTTTGACTTTCCCCCATTTAGCTCCAATCTCTTCTTTTCCAGATATCCCTCTAACCTTTCTATCATACTCCTCATTCCATCTTCCTCCTCCACAATCAGAATTACATCATCGTATGCCAAAGTGTAGATCTTTCTCTCCCTTAACTTAACCTCTTTCCAACCTCCTTTCTTCCATATCCGCCGTCACCAGATTAAATAGATGAGAGCTCAATGGGCATCCCTTACTCCCCTTTTTGTCCAAAACCCTGCACCCAGGTCCTCCCCTCTCCTCACCCTGTTTCAAGTCTCCCTCAGAATATCCTCACTTCTTTTAACCAGCCCTTCCTTTACCCCCCTCTCTCTCATTGCTTCTACCAATTTTCTCCTATTTACCGAATCGAACGCTGCTTCTAGGTTTATAAAGAAAGCCACTAATTTACCTTTCTTCTTCTTCAGCTGTCTGTTCACCAAATAATTTAATATAAATATGTTGTCCATTGTCCCTAACCCCTTCCTGAAACCCGTCTGATTCTGCGGCAGCAATCCTTTTTCTCCACCTCATCGTTTAGTTTAGTCTTTTTCCAGCACCGAAGTATACGCCTTATAAAGTGTCGAAGTCAGCGACACCCCCTATACTCTTCTACCCTCTTCCCCTCTCCCTTCTTTAATATCGGCACAATCACACCTCACTCCACTCATCTATTCATCCTTCTCCTTTCCAAACCCTATTGCATATTCTCCACACCCATTCCTTCAGGCTCTCCCTTCCGTATTTCTACACCTCCGCCGGAATTCCATCTAGACCTACCGCTTTATTATCCTTCTGTCTTCCAATGGCTGACCCTATCTCATTCCTACTTAAGCCCTCCACCCCATCCAAGTTCCTACCCTCTGTCCTAACACTACTCTACTATCTACCCCCCCCCCCCAATAAATTTTTAAAATATCCATCCTCTATTGTTATATCATCGTTCAGCTTCTCCCTCTTCTTTCCTTCTCTATTCACTATCTCCCAAACCTGCCCCTCTGTTCTAATTTCCCTTAATTCCCTCTCCTATCTTTTCCTTTCTTCCTTCTTTTTCTCCTCTATCAACTTTTTATATTTCTCTTTCGCTTTTTTGTAGAGATTCCCATCCCCTCCCTTCTCTTTCCATCTCCTCAGCTCTTTTCCTCCTATAGTCAAACTAGCTATAACCGAATTATTATTAATTTAAAGTATTTTTTAACGCCTTCCGACTATAGCGAGATATCACGAAAGGCGTATAACGGTACGAGCGCAAAACGCTGACGAAACGAGCCATGCGCCGAGGCTAAGCGATTGCGAAAGGATCGAACCACCGGAAATGCAAGGAATTTCGATCGAACGATCTTAACTTGCATTTCGGCCTAACAATTCGAAACAAGCGACACATCCATGTATGGTCATGTCGCTAAAGGATCCTCTCCAAAAAATCAACCTTACGGAAGGCGATAAAAGATACCACCGCGAATATGCGGCGGGCAGTCTTGACTATCGATCTGCATCGAACAGTTATTATTATCGAGTGATATCGGACAATTATCGCGATCAACCTAACTCAAGGAATCGCTAAGTCTACCTAACCGCGACACGAATTGTTAACCGAACGAAGCATCAGCTGATCGCGCGACCATGACCGAGATATCAGGTTTGCGCGACGTAACCCTATACCGTGACACCAGGCACGCGCTGTCGTAACTCTATAAGGTGATAAAAATAATTGTGAAGAAGAACGATTGGCAAAAGGAAGCGACTCAATTTATATGAATAAATTTGCTTTATTTGGCTATTGTTAAATTCCTCAATCACCGGCTCTCGGTCCTCGGCTCCTCAGCCTTGGTGGCGAAAATCTCAAATTTCCCGTGTCTCCCCTCCGAAGCACAACACTCCTTACACTCGCTATCCCACCATTCTCTCTTCCTTCTTACCTCCTTTGATGCGCATCCACCTATCATCACCTCTTTTATCTTATCTCTCATATTTTCTCATATCTCATCTCTCCTGTCACTTCCTCTATATTTCCTAATGCTTTCCTAAATTCTTTCTTACCCTCTTGCGTCCATACTCATTTTTTGCTTGTCCTCTCTTTTCTTTTTAACTTTTTCCCTTCCCCCTTTTATCTACACTATGATTGGATGGTGATTAGTCTACATTATCGCCTACCTCCACCCTACTTACTAGTATTCTTATATCTTCATCCCCCAACACATAATCTATTACTGAGTTACCACTCCCCCCCCGTATACGTTTATTTCCCCTCCATATCTCCCTTCATGCATCCATTAAATATTGTCCATCCCGCTTTTCCTATCCATCTCAGCAACTCCTTTACCTCCTTGTTAATTCTTTTGTCCTTCAACCTTCTTCCCACTCCCTCCTCCTCTTCATGCCCTTTTCTTATTACTCCTCCCTCTTCACCTGTTCTTGCGTTAAAGTCCCCTCCAATCAATATGCTACTGTTTTCTTCCTTTCTCTCCACCCATTCATTCAACTCTTCCAATTTCCTCTCCATATCCCCCCTAACATATACTTCTATCACACTCCATTTTCCGCACTTCACTTTTAACGCTACTTCCATTAAACCCTCCGTCTTTCTTATTTTCACTTCCTCTACCTCCAATCCCTTTCTTATTCCTAATAGTATCCTCCCATTGCCTTCCCCCTCTTATTCTTCCTCTCCGCTAACTGCACTTCCCATCTAAATCCTTTCGATAGGTATCCCCTTTATCTATCCCATCCTTTTTTATCCAACCAAGTTTCGCTCATCACCACCATATCCCACTCTTCCACTTCTCTCCAAAAATCTCTTCCTTTATTCTTTATCCCTTCCAAAAAACTACACTCCATCCTTTTCTTGCTCCCTTAGCTCTTCCCTCTTTTTTAAGTTTTTATTTCCTTTAGCACCTCTTCCTCCTCATCCCACCATTTCTCATCTATTCTTATTTTCCCATACCCTATCCAAACTTTCCTTCCCTTCTTCTCCTCCTTCCTTGCTATTCTTTCTAAACTCCATCTCCTTTTCTTCCACGTCCAATCCTCCAAAATTCTTTCCTTTCTACCTTTCAAAAGTTTCTTCTTATTCCAAACCTCCATTCTTTGCTCCTCACTTTTCAGTCTTACTATAACGATTTCCCTTCCTCCCTCTCCACCTCCACCTATCTTTTTTACTTCTTCGATCTCTGCCTTAACCCCAGTGCTGCCGAGCAACTCCTCTACCGCCACCCTTCTCCTCCCTTTCTTTATCTCTACTCCTTTAACCAAAACGTTTTTCCTTTTCTCCTTTTCTCTCCTTTCCATTCTCCTTTCCAACTCTTTTATCTTATTCCCTATCCCTTCATTTACTCTCCTACGAAACGCCTTACTCCCTTCCCCCTCCCCGATATCACGATTTTCTGTCTTTTCTATTTTTCCCTCTAACTCTTCAATATGTCTTTTCAGCTCTTCTCTTTCTTCCTTCCATCTCTTTTCGACTCTCCCTAAACTCCTTTCTTACTTTTTCTATTTCCTCACTTACCCTTACCCCTTGCTCCCTGATTTCCTCCTTTATCTCCTTTTTCATTTTTCTAATATCTTCCCTCCTTCTCTCTTTAATCTCCTCCTTCATATTTTTAATTTCTTCCCTCAATCCCTTTATGCCTCTCATTTCATTCATTATTTTCTCGATTTCCAATTTCCAGTTTTTCATCAACTGCTGTAACTCCCCTTCTCCCTCTATCCATTCTAACTCCGCATCTTTTATTACTCCCGACTTTTTCCTACTTCTTAACAACTTCTCATCCCCCTTCCCCAACATCGGCTCCTCTCTTTTTTTTTTTCACTAGCTCCTCCAAATTTCTGACGCTACCTCTTCTATCTTTTATTTCTTTCATGGCGAACTGTGGTATCTTGTTTTCTGTGCAAACTCCCGTTACCTTTTACTAACCCGCTCAACGCTCTCCGCTGCCTATATTCTATGGCCTAACGGTCACTGCCTCACACCTCCTTTTACACCCTTATAATACGTCTTGCCTCCACTTTCACCCTTCTCTCTCCACGCTCTCTCTCACTCACGGTTCCACCCCAACACTCACATCTCTTTCACTCCTCACTTTAACTCCCTACAGCTTGCCAAATATACACGTCAACTACCTCGAGACACACTACTTGGTACCGAAAACGGAAGTCCCTAGTACTCTTCTATATATGAAAATATAATAAAATTAGCATCAATGTTATTAATAATTTAATAATATATTATTTTAAGTTTATCATACAAAATTTTAACGTTTGACATTATGAAAAGTCACTGTACGAAAATCAGTAATTAATCCCTGTATATAAATATTTCAACCTCATATATTACCATGTTAAATCTTTTTTTAATTCCACCACGGATTTCAGAACTTCTGCCTATCGGTCTTTTGCGTGTTAAGTGATTACGCAACATTAAAAAAACAAAAAACAAAACAAAAAAATACTCAATAAAAATAATCATTGAAAGTCAAAAGAAATTAAACACAAAATCAGATTTTGTAGCAACGTTATCGTCTAAGACGTCATCGGCAAATTAAAAAAAATCGACCAAGGCTTAATAAGCTTACATAAAAAAGATGGAAGACAAAAAGAATTAATTCTATATACTCCTTCATACAAGATTTACTTAGATAATAATATTTCGATTATATTTTTGCGTTTTTCATCTCCTTTTTTTTCCGATATACCTGAGAGTCGTGATATGATGAACTGATGGCGAGATGTTCGTCCGCAGATAAATCATTTTCTTTCTCTTCCTTTTTTCTAAGTACATATTCTTTAAATACATTTGCAGTACTTATAAATAAAGTTTCAAGTGGAGATTAAGATTTTTTTTTCTTTGCTGCGTGCCGCCAATGAAAAATTTTGTTGGGAGAGATGAAGATGAAATGGCAGTCGTGGGCGATTTTGTTACCATAACTTCTTCATTTGTGGAATAATTAAATTTATCTAATTGATTTGGAGACAAATTTTTTTTACTGTAGTCAGAAATTTCTGAAGTTTGATCTGAAGAGATGGTATCAACATTTTTATACGTTGCTGTAAATGGAGTAGATTGAGCATTATTTCCAAAAATATTTAAGGTGCATGCAGATTTGGAAGATGTTGGCTGAATTCCTGTAGAACTTTTTAATGTGTTTGTTACTGCGGATTCGAAACTCTGCCAGCCTCTTAACAATCCATGTACGTTTCTCTCCAATTGATCCTCAGAAAATCTATACATTACGTACAACGCATACAATATATATGTTTCTGCAAAATTTCTTTCAATAAAATAAAGTAATGTTTAATGATAGAAAAAGATTATCACTTTTGCTAAAAAACTGTTTCAATCAAAAGTGAATAAATTATATAATTAATTATTTAATCTTATTTAAGCTTATTATTGTTTTTTTAACTTATTCTTATAAGTATTTTATTCTTAATGTTTACTTTTTGTTGACTTTTTAATAAAAAATGTATTTTAATTATACTTACATTTTTTGAGCACAGTTCTTTATTAGATTATTTTCTGGACATGCAGTTTTAATTTTTTTCAATTCTTGAATTGATTCAGTCAGAATTTGATTTGATTGAAATGTGCTTTCCCTGTTAAAAAGAATTAAATATAGAAATAGAAAATATTATAACACTCTGATATTGTAATCATCATTGTATAACATGTATAACTCTTTTAATAAATTTTTCTTTTTTTGAAATTATAATTTATAAAGTTTTTAAATATCTTTGAAAATTATTATATTGAATTGCAGTAATAAAATTTTTGCAATTATAAAAATCAAAAATAGTACTTATATAAGTAATATTTGATTTTGCAATTATTTATTAAATTATATAAAAAGATGTTTATTATTATAAATTTTTATATTTATAAGAACTTTATTTCTACAATTCAATAATTTTTATGATTTAGGATGTTTTTTAATAATCTAATAGATATTTCTTTTTACAATAAAGAAAAAAATGATAATTAATAAATTAAGAACAACATCAGTATTATAATTTATAACAAACCTTTTGTTTTGATGAGCAAGATTTAATTTTTCTTATATATTGTTTTGAGATTTCATGCAGGGTTGCAATGAAACATTGCTGAAAGTCCTACAATACAATTATTAAAATTATTAATGTATTATTAATACATTAATCAAATAACTGATTTTTTATTAATTTATACCTTTTTCTCTGGATATATTTTTCCATAAATTTCATATTTTCAAACAACGGCCACTGTTATAATTATTTGTGCAACACTGCCACTGCGCATTGCACGTTCGTTCAATCTTCTTCGTTTGCTGTATCTATCTTTCAATCTTTTCCATCTTTGTTGTGTTTCAATAACTATGAAAAATTTAAATTTATGTTATTTCCAAGATATGCTTTGTATATATCAATTTTTAAAAACATACCTGATATGTTACATGTTTTAGCAATTTCTTCCCATGATTTCTCTTTCATTAAATTATCTTTATAATTTGCGTTACCCTTGTTATACAAATGAGGGTAACTTTGCACGCAAGCAATGATAAGTTCATCCAAGGTCACCAACATCAATAAAGTCACCAACATCACTTTCATTATTTTTTTCAATTGAATTCATGTTTTCTGATTCAAAAGATTTATCACACTGTTACGTCTCAACGACGCTCCTTTTCTCTCTATACCTCAGTTAGTGAGAAAAAGATTGCTCTACTTTTATAGGGCAACCTGCTTCCACCGGCTATACCCCAGGGACGCCGAGAGCTAGGACTAATCTAGAGGATC
>JBCAUJ010177592.1:0-19079 GCA_038406275.1 Cataglyphis albicans
TACTTGTTTGTCGCGATTTCACCCTGGATCCTTCGAGAAGGGCGACAATGTTTATTGATGCCGCGCGTTTTCGATCGACCAAAAAACGCCGCCTCGCATCGCGCGCGCGGCGACGACGCATCTCCACGGGAATCACGAGTTCGAGATTACAATCTCGAACACCCTTCTTTGCCTTTATTTTGAGCTTTTCTTCAGGGACTGGAAACGCTTTTTTGAGTTCTTTTTCTCTTATCCACCCTATCTTCTTTGTTCTCATATTAAATTCTTTTCTTATCGTCTTTACTTCTTTTTCTTCCACTTTCTCTTCCATTCTTTAATTCCTCCAGTTTTTTATTCACATTCACATATATATTCACTATCTTTTTTTCTGCTACGCTTACTCTACTACCATTCTTCTTTTCTTCTCCTCTTCATCTTCATTTATATATTTTTTTATTCTCCTTTTATTTAAATATTTTCCCTTGTTCTTTCTTTCCTATCTTTTCTTTTCGCCATCTGTGCCTACCAATTACACTCCTTCGACAATCTTCCCTTCAACTTTCCCCATCTTATCACTTCTATCCATGATTCAATATCACATTTTTCTTCTAACATTTCCTTCTAACTTATCTGCACTATTTTCTCTCTATTTGTACTTTACTATAATCTACCTCTCTTATATCTTTTCCTTTTTTCTTCCTTGCTAAATTCTTCAGCTTCCATTTCATCTTTTCTTCCATGTTAGATCATCTATTCTTACTTCTTTATCTATGTTGTTATTATCAATATCTCTTTATTTACTCTTCTCTACGTATACAAGTGCCTGCATCGTTCTACCTCATTCTCTATCTTCTAACCTTACTCTCTATTTCCTTTAACTTAACTGCCGCGTTAGTCTAGTTCCCTATATTATCAGACAATAGACGCTGGACTTTTCGATTCAAACTCGTCATGACCGTTGTGCAGATAGCACGTATAGCTTTTATTTATCCGTACTACTATTTTTCCGCGGAAACTACGTGATTTCGAGATAATTATACGGTGTTCAGCCACAGTGTGGCCTCATGCTATTCTTCGCGTGTTAGTACTATATTTGCACAATAGTTTGTCGTCGCCCTGATCGAATCGAATCGAGAATCTTCAGCCCCATTCGTCGTTGTCGTTGTGCCCATGTTATTATAATACGTCTTAATAATCCTTTTTATACCGTTTACACTTACAATGTTTCCACACTCCCTGCGTTCCTTTCCCTCCTCATTTTCTTGATAAAATCCTTACAACATCTTGACTTATATAACATCCTCCTTTCTTTAAATGAAGCGTTTATTTGTTCGTGTTTTTCCCTCTGCTAAAACTATTAAATCTAGGTTCAAAATGAAAATAATCAGAAGGTTTCCGGTTACGAGTTCCACGACAAATTGTTGGTTCCTTGTGAAGACTGGCATCTGTTGTTGTTGTTTTGGTTGTCTCTGAAATTGCTTCCACTGTTTCGTTTGAATCTTTCTTAGTGGCTAAAGGTCTTCCTACTTCACTCTTGTTGTCTTCCTCGTTCTTACACGGTAATAGTTTAATTAAATGTGAGCGAGTACGGCGGAAATCTCTCTTAGCACAGTTTATTATATATAAACATGGTTCTGAACATTTTTGCTTTATGATTCCTCACATTCTAATATCTTTGAACTATACTTTATCCCCTATTTTGAGATGAATTGATTCTGTTATGTACTGTTTTTGATCGTGGTTTGTCTTTTGATGCTCGATTCTAACCTTTTCTCGTTGTAGTATCTCACGGTCAATCAGAACAGACTTTAAATTGTTGGAATGAATTGGCAACAGTGAACGAAACTTCCGTCCCTTCAACAATTCACTAGATGTGAAATCCGCACTCCAATAGCGTCGATCGATATTCCATTAAGAATAAACACTTGTCTCCCATCTTGCAAAACCAAGTTTTAATGTTTTTACCATAATTTCGATGAACCCGTTGCTTTTTGGGTAATAAGAAGATGAGATGATGTGATCGAAACCAAATTTATTCTTGAAATCAATAAATTCTCGGGTCTTTCAAGGATCAAACTGCGGGCCGTTATCACTACAAAATACCGATGGAATTCCATGTCTGGCGAAATCAGTCAAATATTGTATTACAATTTTGGTAGACAAACTTTGTACTTTGTATAGTTCCGGGTATCAAGAATAATAATCAGCTATTAAAAGATACATGCAATCTTTAAATTTGAAAACATCCATGGCTACTTTCTATAATCCATCAGGAAACTTTGTAGGCAATAATGGTTTGGAACGATTCGATCTATACTCGGCACAAATGCAGCATTATTCAACTTTTTGCTTAATGTCACCTAAAATACCCTGCCACCATAAACTGCTTTTTGCTCGTTTGCGGCACTTAATAATACATTGATGATCAAAATGGAGCGCTTCCAAAGTTTCTTTATTTAAATTGTTCGGTACTAGCACTCGAGGACCGAACATAATCCCTCGTGAATAGACAGATTATCTTGATGCTGAAAATATTATTTAAAGTTTGGCCTCAATTTCTCCTTATTATTCCATCCAAGACAATAAGTGTTTTTAACTTTTGACACACTGAGTCGTTTTGTTGACTTTTTAGTCATTTTGTCAAGATCCGATCTGTTAGATCACAATATTGCACAATCAAATTTACATGAACTTCAACTTCTTTTGACAACTCGGAAACTTGAGTAAGATCAATTTTCACTGGCGCGCGACTTAAGTAATCGGCTGCTATTGTTTCCTTTCCTGGGAAGTAAAACACTTTAAAATCATAATGCATCAATTTCATCTTTAAACGTTGCAATCTGGGGCTTGATTCGTCTAGATGTTTGGCCTGAAGCAAAGAAATCAAAGACTTATGGTCAGTTTCTAATTTGAAGTTTACTCCGTAAATAAATTTGTAAAATCTTTTACACGTCCAAGTTAATGAGCTTCTTTTTCAATCTGTATCAGTATATTGCTTCTCTGTATCGCTCAGAGTTCTCGAAACGAATGCTACTGGTCTCCAACTTTTTTTTGAATACTTAGTATTGTCCCAAGTCATAAGAAGATGCGTCTGCTGTAAGCACAATCAGACGTGAGTCAAAAATAACAAGACAAGATGCTGACATTAACTTCTGAATAATATCCGAGAATCCCTGCTTATGACGACTCAATCACGTAAACTCAGAGTTATTTTTGAGTAGTTTATATATAGGTTAGAGTAGTCATATAGTTTCGGCACAAATTTATTTAAATACTGTGCCATTCTTATAAATGATCTTACTTCCGATACATTCTTTGGAGTTTCTAGCTTCTTAATAGCATCAATTTTGCTTGGGTCTATTGAAATACCGTTAAGGCCAATCACATGTCCTAAAAATTTAGTCTCCTGGATACTAAAAATATACTTTGTTTTGTTCAGAATTACGTTATTTTCCTCAAGTCTTTTTAGTACTTGACGAAGATGAGAATCATGCTCAGCACAAATTGTTCCAAACTAGAATATCGTCGGTATGATTGGTCATTCCTTCCAAACCATCAAAAATTCTCGAAGTTTCTGATAATGTTCCAGCGCCAAAGAAATTCTAAAACGCAAAAAACAGAATCTTTCAAACGGAATAATGAATGTTGTTAATAGTTGAGATTCTTTAAATAGTGACACTTGCCAGAATCTGCTGATACAAATTTCGAAAAAAATTTAACATCTACCATTTGACCCAAAGTTATGCTCTATTGCCGGTATTGGATGATTCTCTCGAAACCAAAACGCGATTCAAAAAGTTAAGTCTACGCATATACGAATATCATGCATTTCGAATTTTTTGACGATGATTAATCCACAGCACCACTCTGTCGGCATTTCCACGGGCTTAATCACATCTAACTTAAGCATTATCAAGTTTCTGCTTTAATTTTGACATCAAAGATAGTGGTACACGACGAGATTGACTAAGCAATAAGATTTAGCATTCGCCTTTATCTTGATTTCATATAGTGTAGCTAGAAGTCCTAGCTCTGTAAACAACGATGGAAATTCTTTAAAAGGATTAATTGTTGCTGCAAGTTTTCCACATCGTATAATTAAATTTAATAAGACACATTTTTATCGACCTAACAAGCATTGGTGTAGATCGCGAGCCACATAAATATTGTACTTAACCTTTGCTTGACGAAATTTTAACTATATATTAATCATTTCGTTTTTAAAGGTTGACTAGACGACCCAATTGGCTTTTTGTCCGCTGGTATGAGTTCATTATTCTGTTGACGTAAATATTTATTCCAAATTTGTGATCTAATAACTGCGCCACTATCAAGCTTAAACTTTATCGGAACACTGCTAACGTGGATAATTTTCTTTCACTGTGCGCTTTCCTTATTTTTCTTGACCGTTTCAACAAAGTAATAATCCGTATCATTGGTTACTGTATTAATCTTAGTGTTCGGCAGAGAATCCTTATAATTTCTAGACTTCTCTCCTTTCTTACATACTTTAGACCAATGACCGATTTGTTTGCATTTTTACACTCCGATTCACGAGTGGGATATGAGTCACGCTTGTGCTGCTTTTTTTCTCCACATTTCCAAGATTTAGTCGTTAGTTTTACTTTTCTTCGAAGTGTGCTTTTTGTTTTTGGTCCTGAAATGGAAGTAGCATTTGTAGTTTTGTCTTGATATAATTCGCGATTCTGTCGCAATACCGATTCGTAGCTCTTAGCTATTTCTAAATCTTTCTTATAATCTAAATTATTTTGTAGCTGCATTTTTTCCGATAATCTCATATCACAAACACCGAAAAGTCTATCATGTATTATTTCTTCACATGTTTCTCCATAGTTGCAATATTTCGCCATAACATCTTTAATAAAATCGTCCATTGATTCGTTGTCTTTTTGCACACGGCGATTAAACAATGCACGCTGATAAATAGTATTTGTAGATAACATGCCGCTTCCGAGAATTGGGTAGACGGAAAGTGAAAACATGTGCTCGAGGAAAAAGTGATTTACTTAGTGGAAATGGAGAAGGAGAAGTGGCATGAAGGAGCAGAAAGGGTAACGAGGGAAGAATAGAAGAGATTGGAGGGAACTAAGTAGAAGACAGGAGAAAGAAATGAGAAGAAAGGAAAGAAGACAGGAAGAAGATTGAGGTTAGGAAGACAGAAGTGAGAAAAGGAAAGAGAAACAGTAGTAGAAGATGGAGAGATGGATCGGTAAGGCAGAAAAGGAAGGACGCGCAGCGAAAAAGAATAAGAATAAGAATGGAAGAGATGGGAGATGACGCTAAGAGGAACAACAGATCGAGAAGCGAGCACATGGAAATCCTAATGAATGAAGCGGGAATCTGAGGGAAGAGACATAGAGGTAGAGACAAAGTAGTAAAGACGACAAAAAAAATAGAGACATGAGAAGCGGAATGAAAGACGAAGGAATAGTAAAGAAAGAAGGAGGAAGAGGAAAAATTCAGCGGAGGAAAAAGAATAACGAAAAAAGAAAATATTGGCTGTACAGAGATGAAAGAATAGAAGAGAAAAAGAAGCAGACAGCAAAGAGGGAAGAGAGGAATGCACACGAAGGAAAAAAAAGGGAGCGGAGAGAAGAATGGATAGAAGAGAGAGAGAAAGGAAAGAGTGAAGGGATGGAAAGTGCGGTATAGAAAGAAGGAGAAGAGAGAGAAGGGAGCAGAAAAGAGCAGAAAGCAATAGAAAGGAGAATGGAATGATGGAAAGGAGAGAGAGAAAGAGAAAGAAATGAAGAAAAGGAAAGCATCGTTGGCAGGAAAGAAGAGAGAAATAACAGAGAGAAACTTAAAATTGTAGAAAAGGAAGAAAGAGATAAGAAGGAACGAAAAGGTAGAGAGCACAGCATGGAGCCCTGGAAAGAGAGAAAAGTGTGGTAAAGAAAAAGAAAGAAAAAAAGAGAAAGGAAAGTTCGATGGGAAACAAAAAAAGAAAGAATGTGAAAGACAAAGGAGATTGACGGGATCAGAAATACTGAATGGAAGCCAAAGCAGCAGATGAGAAGAAAGGAAGCTGAGAAGGGAAAGGAAGAGAAAGAAAGTCCGCGAGGAAAAGAGAAGGGAATAGGATTGCTACGGTAGATAACAGAAGATGCTAAATTGAAGGGAAGGAACGGAAATGGAACAAGGAAAAGAAGGATTGGAAGAGGGGAGATATGAGAGGAGTGATAAGGGAAGGAAAGCGGTTTGAGAAGAGGGCTATCGGTTGATGGGAAAGAATAGAAATGGGACAAAGATAAGAAGGTATGGTGGAAGAAGAGAGGGAATTAGAAGACGCGTAAAGGGAAAAATACGAAACAGAAGTAGTAGAGAGAAGAAGGGAGGGAGGTAATAGACGATGTAAGGCCGTATGGGTCAGATCGGAATAAGAGAGAGTATGTATTAAAAGTTATGTATCGACAAGTGCAATATTGAATCCCCTTTGGGGGGCAATAAAGTTGCTATTGATTGATTGAAATAGTATTTGTACATCCATTAAAGTAGTCAGTAAACTTCCGAATTACTATAAACAGTTTTGTTGTCTTCTGATTCCTATGTTAATAAATTGTAAATTTCTTCTGCCCTTGGACCCATGACGTATAACAAATAGTTGACTTTGACTTTTCTATTACAATGTTAGCCACTATACCATATCTATTAAACATAGATTTATATCACATAGATTTATATGTCCCAATAATATATATTATATTATATATATATATATAACTGTTTTTATTTAAATATAATATTTTTTTCACATAGCACATGTACTTTTTTTACCTTTTTTTAAAAAAATAATTTTTTTAGGGATATCATTCTTTTTTTTTCATTAAAATACAACAGTTCTTTTTGCTTATTATAGATAACTAAATCTTTCAAATTTTTTTATCTATTCTTATCTAAGAATAACAGATAATTACAAATTAGTGTATCAGCAATATTTATTTACAATCTAAATTTTTTAATGAATAATCGTTGTTATTCATGTAGTTTTATTATTAATTATATAAATAAGAAAATTACGGACAGCTCGTACTTTTTTATAAATTTTTAAATTAAAGAATAAAAAAATTAACTTAAGTATAATAATAATATAAATATATTTAATATAATATTTTAAGAATAATATTATTAATAATAATATAACAATATTATTACTTTTTAACTTTTTAACATTATTTAATTTAATTTATATTGCATGGCCATTGTTTTGCTATTTTATAATAATTTGATTAGTCGGCTTTTAGTTTTATTGTGAAATAAATCATCTAATAATTTTCAAACTTGATTGATAACAATTGTTAATAAGACTTGTATAAGAAACATTTTTATACAACGCAATTATAACTGCATTGCACTACACGTTCATGTATACTAGAGAGTCCTTAAGGATAGAATCTGGCCACTTAATTAGTTTTGAAAAAATATGGCAACAGTGTATACATAAACGAGGGGAATGCAAAGCAATTATAATTGTGTTGTATAAAAAAATGTTTCTTATGCAAGTCTTATTAATAATTGTCAGTAATCAAGTTTAAAAATTATGAGACGATTCATTTCATATAGAATAAAAATTGTCTGTACCAAAAGCCGAATAACCAAACCAATATACAATAGCAAAACAATGGCCATTATATAACTAAATAATATTAAAAAATTAGAAAGGTTTCATTTTTATTATAAAGTTTATATTTTTTATAATATCGTATATTATTATTTTAAAATATTATATTAAATATAATTATATTATTAAATATAATTATATTGTTTAAGTTAAGTTTTTTTTTTATTCTTTAACTTAAGAATTTATAAAAAAAAAATCAAATTGTTCTTAATTTTCTTATTTAAATAAATATAAATTGCTTGTAATTTTCTTATTTTATTTTTTTTTTTAACTATTATTTTCATTAGAATTTCTATTGGGTCTGCCATGGATTTCTATATTTTGTTTCGATCTAAATAAAAAGGAATACGTACTATGGTCAGACTCAATTCAAATTTGCACAAATGTGGCCTTTAGTTTAGATGCGGTTATTATAGTAATTTTTCAATTAATCAATCACTAACTGCAGAGCATTGTTAATATAACTCAGAACAATAATAACGCAATTTTTCGTCGAAAGCAGTAAAAGGACTTGAAATTTTATTTTATATTATATTATATATATCATTGATGAAATCGGCATTTCTTAAACAAAATTGTCACATTTTGAACTTTGCATCGTAATATTTCTGATCGTAAATCATATAGAGCAAGAAAAAAGACATTTTCCTTATATAATAAGACCCAAACTATCTATTAAGTCTATTAAAAACTTGATAAGTCCAACTGTTGAGAACCGTAATTATAAAGTACTTGTAACTGATCGACTCGTGTATAGATACACGGTGTGCCTCGCTATACTTGGCGCGAGACACTATCATGTCTCTTGATATATATATATTGTTACGTCCGCCTTCTGTTTATCTGTCTGTTTATCTGCGTGTCGCCTATGGTGTGCTGTACCGTCTGCAGGAGATGATTCTCTAACGCGTCGCTAAGGGAGATGTTTATAATAACAGCTGACATTTTGATGTTTTGGACCGCCATCTGAGTTTCGCGGCGAATTCGATTCAGCGGACGTTTCCGCGATTGATCCCGCTTTCCTTCGTAAAAGAGTTTATCTGTTCCGTGTTCTGTATTCTGTGCTCTGTGTTATATTAAAGTTCCTTTTGTTATTTATAATAAGTGTTATTATTTATGGCGCGGCGAGTGAGTGCGGATTGTGTCGTGCGCGGTTCGATTAATCTCGAAGTCGACGCGCGAACGCAACATTTTGGGGGCTCGTCCAGGATAATCGGACAACGATACAATTAAAAGGAACGAAAAAAAAAACGACTTATGGCATTAGAGCGACAGAAACTTCCATCAGGAGTCGTGATGCGCAAAAGATTACGAGTTGAGATTCCGCTTCCAGCTTCTTCGGAAGTTGCGGTATCAGGACCGACACTAGAAGCGTTGACGCTTCAATCTGCATTGCGGAAGAAGAG
Organism: Cataglyphis albicans; assembly: GCA_038406275.1. Taxonomy (NCBI): domain Eukaryota; kingdom Metazoa; phylum Arthropoda; class Insecta; order Hymenoptera; family Formicidae; genus Cataglyphis; species Cataglyphis albicans. Next base: position 9,028 of record JBCAUJ010177592.1, read on the forward strand.
CTGCGAGAGGAGCGTTTGCAGGAACGAGCCGAATTTGAAGCACAGATTAAACAGCGGAACAAGATGCTTCGCGGAGGAAAAGATACGCCAGATGGATGCTGACATTCAGCTAAGTCGTTTAAATAATAAAAATAGTTCTAGCCGAGAGGATAGCTTTCAGGAGGGAGCGCGTAAGGAAATCGGAGCACGGGAATCGCGAGAATCAATTAATAGGGAATTAGGATACAAATTAAAGCCGGATATTTTTGATGATAGTGTTCCGCTGAGAGAATTCTTTTCACAATTCAAATTGATCGCGCGAGCTAACTAGTGGAGTAACGCGATAAAGACTGTAGCCTTAATTTTCTGTTTGAGAGGAAAAGCGTGGGCGACTTTAGAATGCGTTGACGAAATTGAGAGTTTGGATTATGTAGAGTTGAAATCTAAAGTAGAGTTACGCTTTGAAGAGGGATGTTGCTCTCAGTCTTATTATTCACAATTTACTAATAGAAAATATAAATCGGAAGAGGATGAGGCGACTTTTGGGCTCCGAAATTGAACGATTATCAAAATTATCAAAATTATAATAGTATATCTGGAATGCTTTCATCAAGTGCGAAATAAAATCGCTTGCGCACAATTAGTTACAGCTTTGTCGAATAATTTTATAAAAAGAACTTTACAGTTAGATGGAGTCAATTATCTGAAAATGGCCATACAAAGAGCAATGATTATAAAAGTAATTCAGGAAAGTAATTTCGAAAGGAAAAAAGATTTTAACAATAATAGTAATAGTAATAAGAAAAACAATTTTAAGAGAGATAGATTTTCTGATTTTAATGAAAGTAAAAAAATTATAATAAAGACAAAGACAAAAGAAATCATAGGAATGATGGAAAAAAATTTGGAAATAAAAATGATAACCATCAAAGAATTTCAAAAGAATGTTGGCAATGTGGCAGTGTAGGCCATTTTCGAGCGGAGTGTCCTTCCTTTAAGGAAAAAGGAAACTAGGATTAGAGCTGGGGCGAGTTTGGCGAACAAATAGAAACCGATAAGATTAGACAATTATTTCAAAAACTGTAGGAATTTAAATGTTGAAAATAGAGGAAAATTATTTTATTTTAAGGGTTATGTTGATGAACAGATTTGTACTATTAAAATTGATACAGGCTCGGATGTATGACCTATTAACAGCAATTTGGTTAAAATGCCTAGGCAGTGAATTCCTCTCGATCAATTTTCTCGAATTACATATCCGACGAGGAAAGAATTCGAATTTAAGATCATTGTATTCTTAAGAAATAGGGGAATGTTGTGTAGAGCTTTCGGTTTTTGTAGCTGAAATGGCAGAAGATTGCTTGGTAGGGGCTGATTTTCTCTTAAAAGTGAATTTGGAAAATGTTTTTGGGTCGGTTTTGGAAATCCTATTTTAAGAGATACAGGAAAAAATGTTTGTTTCTGCATAGGAAATTATAAACATGAAATTCCTCAGTTTCTTGTCGAGCTTTTTGAAAGGGAAATAGAAGGACTTACACAGAATCAGAAGGATATTCTTGCTCGTTTTGTAGTGGATTTTCAGGATGTATTTTCGGAGGAAATTGTAGCTGGGAATTGTAACGTCATAGAACATGCTATTAATGTTAATGATTTAAATTCTATCAAGCAGGCTCCCCGTCGAATTCCTTTAAAGATGTGAGGGAAGGTCGATAAGATTGAGGATATGAGACGTCAGAGAGTAATAGAAGAGCCACAAAGTCCATGAGTTTCACCCGCCGTTATGATTAGGAAAAAAGATGGATCGATTAGATTCTGTGTCGATTAGAAAATTGAATGCGGTTACGGTAAGAGATTTCTACCCAATACTTCGGATTGATGATATTCTTGATCGATTAGGTGGTAGTTCTTGCTCCTCGACTTTGGATCTTAAAAGCGAGTATTGGCAAATTAAAATTCGTCACGAGGACAAGCAGAAAACAGCATTCTTGATTGGGAATGGTTTGTGGCAGTTCACTATTATGCCTTTTGGACTCTGCAATGCTCCCACCATTTTCGAACGATTAATGGAAAAAGTTTTAAAAGAACTGTTAATTAATATTTGCTTGTTGGATTTGGATGATGTGATTATTTTCGGTGAAAGTTTTGAAGATATGCTCAGTCTTTTAAGATAAGACTTCTTGTGATTACGTTCTGTTAATTTAAAGTTAAATCCAAAGAAATGTTCTTTTTTCAAACGGGAAATAAAGTATTTAGAACATGTGGTTTCTCAGAAAATATTACTACTGACCCTAAGAAGATTTCCACTATTGAGAATTGGCCAATTCCTCTGACCAAAAAGCAAATTTATAGTTTCTAAGTTTTCTAGGTTTTTGTTCTTATTATACGAAATTTGTAAAGAGATTTTCATTGATAGCGAAGCCATTGCGTTAACTGAAAATCTAATGAACTTTCTAAACTGAGCAATGCAAGATAGCTTTTGTGAAATTGAAGAAACGTTTAGTGTCTTCTCCTATTTTATCATTTCTAAGGAATGAAGGAAATTTATTTTTTACTGACGGATCTAATCATGGAATCGGTTTTATTTCAAATTTAAAATGAAGTTGAGAGGGTGATAGCAGTTAAAGTCATGTGTTAAATAAATCAGAAAGGAATTATTGTGTTACGCGTCGGGAATTGTTAGCCATAGTTGATTCGTTGAAATCGTTTCATCATTATTTGTATGGATATAAATTTGTAATTAGGTCCGATCATATTTCTTTACGTTGGCTGATGTTTAAGAATTTAGAAGGCCAGATGGCGCGTTGGCTGGAACGGACTCAACAATATAATTTTAAAGTCATTCATCAGAAAGGGAAGCTTTACGATAACGTCGACGGTTTATCAAGATTATCGTCCTTGTGAAGAAACAAATTGTAATTATTGTAATAAATTAGAGGGAAACAAAGTTAGTTGGAAATATGATTTTTAGGGAAAATAATTGTGAGGGATTGAAAAAAGATCAGTTACAGGATTCAGCAATCGTAAAGATTTTTGTGGAAAGGAAAAAGGTCAGCGTTCTTTCTGGCGGAAAATTGTTTCAGAAGGTTCTTCCGCTAAAATTTATTGGTCATAATGGAATTGAGAGATGGTTTTCTGTTTAGGAAATGGGAATCTCCGAATTTTAAAAGTTGTGTTTTTCAGATCATAATTCCGCAAAAAAGAGTTAAAGAAATCTTAGAAGAAGTTCATGATTCTCCTTCAGGTGGTCATTTTAGGGTAAATAAGACTCTTGAGAAAATTCGGAAGAAATTTTACTGGGCTACCTGTAAACAAGATGTGGAGGATTGGTGTAGATCCTGCCGGATTTGCATAGCTAAGAAGAGACCTTCTGATAAAAGATCTGAAATGCAAATTTACAATGCTGGAGTTCCTTTTGAAAGAATTTAGATAGATATTGTAGGTCCATTCCCAACATCTTCTTCCGGAAATAAATATTTGCTAGTTATTACGGATTGTTTTATCAAGTGGGTAGAAGCGTTTCCATTAAAAAATGTTAGAGCAAAGACTGTTGCGGAGACTTTTGTACATCAGGTTATTTCTAGATTTGGAATTCAGTCAGAAGTACAGATCAGGGAAGGAATTTTAATTCGCAAATGTTTTGGGTGCTGTCGCATTTCTTAGGCATTAAGAAGGCAAGAACAACTCTGTTTCATCCTCAAGTGGTTTAGTCAAACCGCAACACCAGACAATAGTTAATTATTTAGCAAAGTTTGTTACAGATAATAAACGAGATTGCGATAGATGGATAGATATGTGTTTATTAGCGTATAGATCTGCTAGACATGAGACCACAGAAGTCTCTCCTGCTGAGTCATGTTTCGGTCAAGATTTAGTTATAGAAGTTTGGATGTTCTTTGAGGTATTCCTCCAGAGAATAAAGCAAATATGTCGGAAGAAAGTTTTGTTTCAAAATTGAGAGAGAAATTGAACAAAATTTATGATGGAATTAGACAACGTTTGAATATAAAGTCTTTGAGGTCGAAGGCTTTTATGATCGAAAAGATCGTTAAATACATTTTAAACCAGAAAATAAAGTTTGGTTGTACAATTCTCAACGAATTGTAGGAAGAATTTCCAAATTACAGAGTAATTGGCAAAGCCCTTATAAGATAGTTAAAAGATTAAAGGACGTAGTATATTGTATTCGGAAGTCCAAAAAGCATAAGGATAAAATAGTTTATTTAGATAAACTAGCCTCTCATCATGAAAGACATATATAGACATTTCTTATTACATCCGAGACCCAAATCGAATTTGATTTATTACTTGTTGTTTTGATTATTTGATTAATATCTTTTATTTTCGAAGGGATTCAATGGTAAGGATGCGGTGTGAGACGTCGTACGCTGAAGGAGATTATGGTGTGAGAGGAGTGCAAGGAGTACATCATTTATCATTGAAGACTGCCTCACCCGCGGTTTTTGAGCCGTGGTTTTTGCCATCGGGTCTTAGGGCGAATGTCGAGGCAGAGGCTTAGGAAGTCCTCTTTGAGGATGCCGAGTCCACAGTAAGGAGTCGCTAAGGAGACATGATTATAATAACAGCTGATATTTTGATGTTTTGAGCCGCCAGTCTCGCGGCAGATTTGATTCCGTGCGGACTACGTTTGGGTTACTGATCCTGTTTTCCTTATAAATGAGATTATCGGTTTCGCTGTTAATCTATGTATTGTGTTATATTAAAATTCCTTTTGTTATTTATAATTAGTGTTGTTATTATTCACGACGCGGAGTGTGTGTGCGGATTATGTCGTGCAATATAATATATGTGTATATATATATATATATATATATATATATATATATATATATATATATATCGTTACGCCCACGCGTCGACTTCGAGTTTGGCTAATAAAATGTTTCTTGCATTCTCTTCAAGTTTTATTTATTCCGAAATGTTCTTCATGTGCAAGTTTTAACATTTCCGTTTTTATCTACAATCACTATTCTATCATTGTAGAGTATAATATTTTTTATAATTTAATAAAATCATTTTTAAATGTTATTATTATTTTATTATTTTTGACATTACTTTATGTCCAACCACTTAAGCAGTATTCTTTAACTTTCTTAAGTACTTCATCTTTTGTCTCTTTTTAAAATTTTATTTTTTTTTCTTGCAAAATATTAATAATAGCATGTATATCATGCAACTGCAATACTACTGCAGACTAGAATCTTCTTCAATTATATCTTTATTATAAATTCTGGACAATAAATCAGCGATATATAAATATTTTCCTGAATAATATTTTGTTTCAAAATCAAATCTAAATAACTTTAATTTTAATTGCTATAATCTTGGAAAAATAATATCTGCTAGCTTTTTTCTCATTGTGATCTATCACTGCTTTTTTCCATAAATGTAATTTTTAAATTTTTGTGCCGCAAAATTTATTGTTAACATTTTATTTTTTAATTTGCGCATATTGTTTCTCAGATTCAGTTAGATTCCTTGACGCAAAAAATTATGGTTTTTTGAGTTGCAATAAACATGCTCCTAATTTTTTACTAGATGCATCCATGTGTGTAATAATTACTGATGTCAAAATTTATGAACGCTGGTGTCTCCGCTAAATTTTTTTCATTTTATTAAATACTTGCTCATATGCTGTTAATCATGGAAACTCTTTTTTTAGTAACTTTCTCAATATTTCAGATATTTCAGATAAATATTTTATGACATTACAAAAGTAATTAAACATTCTTAGTATTCTCTGTGATTCTTTTTTATTTTATAAACTTTTTAAAAACAATTTTTATTCTTTCTTTATCTGGCTTAATCCCAGCTTTTAAGAATCTATGTCTAAGTAACTTATTTGATTAACTCTAAATTGTACTTTATTAGGATTAAATCTAATACTTAATTTTCTTTGCTCTGTTGACTAACTTACTTAAAATTAAATCATGAGTTTCTTTCGTTTTTTGCAAAAATTAAAATATCATCAATGTATATTATAACAACATCCAAACCTCTAAAATTTTTTTATTTATTTTCTGAAAAAGTTCTGGAATCAGACTTTGTCCAAACGGTAATTTTTTAAATTTATTACCAAAAGGTGAATAAATTGTGTATAATCTACTTGAATCTTTATCTAATTCGACGTAATAAAATCCATCTTCTAAATCTAGAATAATAAATCATTCTTTGCCTGACAGAGCTGCACTAATTTTCTCCCCTTGATAATAAACATAATTCCCGTTTAATACTTTTATTAAGGTCTACTTGATCCAAACAAATTCTTAACGTTTTGTTTGGCTTTTCTACGAGAATTAGATTGCTCGCCCAATTCACAGGTCCCTCAGTTTTAATAATTATTGCCTTCTGCTTCAAGATCATCTAACGCAGCTTTCAAGTTATCCCTTATCCCTTGATATTTTGATGGTTTTACAATTGGACAACAATCCGATTTCAGTGTAATTGTACATTTTCCTTTAAATATTTCCACTCCCATAAACAAATCCTCATTTCTTTTAAATTCCTGCTTATTTTCTATAGCTTTAACTGTATCAATTTTTTTACTAGCTCTAATTTTATATGACTTAAGTCTAATAAGAGTAAGTCTAATAAGAGTATTCTTTAATTTTTCACTACAATAAATTCTTATATCTTTACACAGCCTTTTACTTTATGTTTTAATTTAATTTTACCTAATTTTTTACCCTTAAATTTATGTCCTCTGTATGTATCTAATATCAAGCGATGCGGTAGCGTCGCGACACCAAATACATAGGAAAAATACTTTCTAGCTTTTGCCTGTGTACTGGGGCCGTTGCGTATGTGTATGTTATGTGCGTGCATATGTATAATTCTTATGTGTACACTCATTTATAATTTATAATAAATGAGAAAAAGAGAAAGAGAGAGAGAGAGAGAGAGAGAGAGAGAGAGAGAGAGAGAGAGAGAGAGAAAGAGAGAAAGAGAGAGCAGGAAAGAGAGAAAGAGATGCGAGGATGTGTGCGAAAAACAGAAATGTAAATTAAGAATAAGGTTAAAGAGAAAGATTAGTTAAGTTAAGATTGGTTAAGAAACAATGGGAGAAAAGAAAGAGAAAGAATTGTAACTTCATAGCGGTACAATAAAGCATACATACATAAACATATAATAAAATTATGCATATCTCTCCATTCGTTAACAGAATATTTGGCGTGCCCGATGTGAAATAAGAATTTGCAAGATTATTATTATCAATGTATTATATCAATATATCAATATAATATGCATTACATTATTATCAATATATTAATATGACATATAATGCCTAATAGCACACCAAGTATTTGTATGTCGCTTTAATCTTCATCCTTTTCGTTTCGAGCTTATCTGGTAAAGCTTATGATTCATTTCACTATAATTCGATCAGTTTCGCACAGGGCACTTTTAAATTTAAAATTAATAATTAATGTGATCAAGTTATTACACTAAGGATTAAGTAGTTTTTTATGATTTACTTATAATTATAATAAAATCCGCAATATAATGGTGCGATTTAATATATTATACGAAATATTTATTTGGGGGAAAGAGAATATAATAATGTAATTTCTTGATAAAAATAAAATGAATGCATTTTAATTTTCTTCAGAGAATCTATAATATTTCTATAATGGCAAGATTGATTTTATGACAAATATTATTTCAAATTATAACTCTTTACAAACTAAACTTTTTACTGAACTAGTTTCTATGTACTTGGTTAATTATTGATTTCATATTTAATTTTTATTTTTATTTTTTAAGTGAAAATTATTTCCCAAGAAAAAATTCTTTTAAAAGTTTTAGAGAAAAAATTAAAAATCTTGATTTCTTGAGTTAAGATTTTTTTTATGTACTTGACGTATTTTTTTTACTTTTGTAAGGTTTTTTTAGATTATATTTGCTGTTTCGAGCTGTTTATTCTTTAAACTACCTACCACTTTTTCTGATAAGATATTCAGCTGCGTCCCTGTATCAAGTTTAAATTTAATGATTTTATTATCTAAATATTTTATTATCTAAATATTTTCATATCAGCTCAAAAAATATTTGATATATCTCTCCTTTTACTATATTTACTGTCTTTATTGACACCTCTTCTTCATTTTCGCTGTTTTCTCTCCTGAACTTTTTTCACTCTGCATGATATTTCGAAGTGATTTAATTTTTCACACCGGTTGCATTTCTTTCCAAATGCTGGACATTCTCGTGGCCCTGTTGCACCTTCTGTATTGGATTTTGTTTAAGTTCTTGTTTCTTTCTTCTCTTCAAAAACTTTTCTGTATATTCTGCTTCTTTGTCCTTATCCTCATAATCAATTTTTTGCCAATTTTCTCTATTATTCTTTCCTCCTGCATCATTTTGAGTCTTTTTTTCAACATTTCTTTAGCTTTGCATTTCAAGCATCATATCCAATTTAAATCTATTATACTTAATAGCTTTTCCTGTATCCCCAAGTCTGCAATTCCTAACACCAATCTGTCACAAATCATATTCTGTTCGTCTACAAATTCAAAGTTTTGTGCAAGTTTTTTGAATTTGTGATAATTATGCAGTATAGGAGAGCCAGCTCCAATTATCTTCATCTTGACATATGTTGTCAAGGACATAATTCTGTGTAATTTTTCCTCATAAATTAATCGGCGGTCTCTTATAGTTTCCGAGATATGCGATTTCAAAGTTTTACAGTTTTAATGCATTTTCTGTTATAAAATAAGGAAAAATAAAGTTTGTTTACGTTGTGTAGAATAGACGTGGAAAAAGTGTTTGTTTACAATTCCAGAGACAAAACTTCTTAGGTTTTTCCACTTTCCACTTAAAACAAAGTTTAACGCAAACTATGTATCTAATTTTTTGAGGGTGGAACCCTTCCTTAGGAGCCGAACATACTGCTTCCACGCATATATTTTTTAATGCGAAATGAGGTTTCACATAGGTTTACTACTTTCCACGCAAAGCGAGGTTCAACGCAAACTTATGTGTCTAAATTTTTGATAGTGGAGTCCCCCCAAACGGGAGGAGGGGGGCGGAACATACTGCTTTCACACATATACTTTTTAATGCAAAGTAAGGTTCCACATAAGTTTATAACTTTTCACTTTATATTTACGTATTAAAAAGTATATGCGTGGAAACAGTATGTTCCGTCCTCCTCCTGCGGGGGGTTTCACTATCAAAAAATTTTACACATAAGTTTGCATTGAACCTTGCTTTGCGTGGAAAGTAGAAAAATCCAAGGATTTTTGTTTTCGAAAATGTAAACAAACACTTTTTTCACGTCTACTCTACATAAATACAACATAAACAAACTTTCTCTCTCTCTCTCTCTCTATTTTTTCTTATTTTATAACAGAAAATACATTAAAATTGTGATGAAATTTTAACATTAAATTTCTCAAAAACTATAAGAGACCGCCGATTAATTTATAAAGAAAAGTTACTCAGAATTATATCCTTGACAACATATGTTAAGATGAAGATAATTGATGCTGGCTATCTTATACTGCATTTTTAGTAACAAATATTCATCGAATTTTTTACTACTAGCTCAAAATTCTTATATTTCTCTTCATTAGTTCCAAAATTATTAAATATATCAATTCCATTTTTACTATTTGTATTTAGGAAAATAGCGATTTTAACTTTGTTAGTTTTTTCGTTAAGTCCATTTGCTATCATATATATTGTATACATATACAGATTGTCTGATAATAATCGCCCCACCCATAAAGTGCAGATAAAGCAGATTAAACCAAGCAGGAAAGTCCTTTACCATTTCTTTTATAACGCTTAACAAAAAAATTATTATTGAATAAAGTCTGGTAAATTATCACTAATCTGTCGTGCCTCTGTGGGGGAGGCACGGGGTATTTGGGATCTTTGCCACTAAGGGCTTAGGAGCCAAGGATCGGGTCGGGAGCCGGTGAGTGAAGAGTTTTAACAATTATAAAATACAGTAGCTTTATTTACACAGATAGAGTCGATTCCCTATTTCCGATCGTTTTCTTTCACAATGATTCGTAGCACTTTGTAGAGTGATGACGGCGCGTGCCGGG
>JBCAUJ010177943.1:0-18815 GCA_038406275.1 Cataglyphis albicans
AGAATTTTTCGAGTTCCATCATTCAAGTTTGCTCCAGTCGAGTAAACCTTTTCTCTTCTTTGTCGGCGACAGTTCTAATTTGTTAATGTTTTGTCGACGTATTTCTCGTCTGCCGATATAAATGCCGTATCACCTTCGGTTTCGCTAAATTCATGCACCTTACATCTACACGACTTTGAGCGCACGGATGAAGTTTTCGGAGTGGAATTTCCGCTAGATAACGTGCTTTTAATACGATGAGATCGCGGCCGCATGTAATAAATCACGATTTCCAATGAGAAGGTGCGCCTATGTCATGTAATAAACAAGCAAACTGAATTCTTCCGTTTGTTTTTACTGTTTTCCTTTCGCGTATCGCATCATTTATAAGTTTGGCGATATTTGAATCCATTATGACGACACCGTCTATAGTTACGAGTCCTTGCCTATCCCAGCTAATTTTTGGAGGAATATCAATCAAATATTTTAATAGGGCACGCGCTTTATCGCGATAAGTTTTCGATACGCTGCTGACTATTTTTTTAATCATTTCAGCCGATTGTATTTGTTTTTTTCCAAAACTGCTGCTACTATCGTCGCCGTAGTCACGCTCGCCACTGATTAAATTTGACGTTTCCATAAGATCATTAACGGTGTCGTTAATGATCTTATGGAAACGTCTAAACTTGTTTCTTCTGCTCGTCGTTATCGTCCTTTTCGTTAACCTGCGTATTATTGCGTAAACATTTTTTTGCCTCTCGAACAAAATGAAGATAACGTTGAGGTACTTCTTTATACAATTTCCATTTTTTGTCCTCGTCTACAGAAGTTGCAAGATTCAAAATACGCCACATCTCCGCGTCAAATCGAGAAAAAGGTGTTCCAGATGTCCGTACCGAATTATTATTAACATTTTCCTTATTTGATATTTCCATATTTTTTTTTTTGTTGGATTATCAGATGATATAACGGACGACACTTCCGGTTGCATACGCTGCATTCTCTCAAGATTTTCCGTAGAAATCAAAACTATTTTTTTAGATCTCTCCATTATTCAAAGTTTTATTGTTAATACTTATCTTTTTTTTATTTTTTCCCCGGAAAAGACGCGATATAGACAGGAATGTATTTTTCTTTTTAGTCACCGATAATTCGCGATAATACAGCCGTAAGTATAGGGCCGATGAGATAAGGATAAAAAACCCTCCTCGTTGTAACAATTTTCTTTTAACCTTCCAATTACCCTCTTTTGCTACACGCCGTAGAATCGTTTTGTTTGTCTAAGTGCTTCTTATCGTTACATCGAAGCGGTACGTTGCCCTTGAGCGTATTCAAAACGCATTCTTGAATACACTTTACGAGATTAATATCGGCCGTGTGTAAAAATGCTGTTCTTTAATTTTTTTTCAAATGACACAAAGTTTTCAAAAGATAAATTTCTCTCGCCGATAGAGCGTCTAGCACTTTATTGCTTTATCCGATGTCAAAGACGACGAATTTTTATTATTCACGCTTTTTTTCACCATTACGTAATTACACGACTGACAAGTTGCGAACGCAAATATTGTCCTTTATACACCCCCACTTCTATTATTCGATCTACGCGGAATGTAAGCGTAATGCAGAGTATCGCCGGGAAAGATACACGTGCGAAAGCGATATTCGTCTGGGGTCGATTGTTTCAAATCGAGCAATAAATACCCGTGAGGTCTCGATGTAGCATCGTAGTACGCTTCTTCCATAAATTTCGGATCGTTGGGGTATACTTGGCGCGCCAGATGACGAATTTGTGCGCGATCGCGTGGATTTTTAAAAACTACTATGTAATTCGCGTTCAGAGATATGTCGCGTTGTCCGCGCCCTTGATAAAAGAGATTTTGCGAGACGAGCATAACACTGAGATTCTTGTGATGACTTCCTTTGGTAAATAGATATACGATAGTGTCGCACGACGATGATTCTCTCATAAGATCGTCAATTATTATCAATTTTGGCGAGAGCGGATCGTTGGAATAATCTTCCGGATGCGGTAACCCTTTGCGAAATTCAATTATATTTTTCTTCGATTTCATCAAAGCATTATTAACGTAATCCGACTTTCGTGCTCTTTCCTCCTCCTCCTCCTTCTCTTCTTTTGCCTCGCTTGCGTCGCACTGTAAACGCTGATATGTATCTTGCCACTTGGCGTAATAAAATAAAATTCTCTCGAATCTACCATCAGACATGACGGATAAATATTGAAGAAAGGTTTTTATGAAAATTGTTTTTCCACATCCCGTGGGTCCGCAGACGATCGACGTCCATGGATGTTTCCACCGTACGTCCATTTTGCGAAATGAACGATTTGGCATTTGGACACGCTTTCATAAATATAAAAAAGTAGCCGATGATATTCAATGATACGTAAAAAACATGTACATTCGAATATTGCTTTAATATTGCACGTGTATGTGAGGAATAATAAGCTTATCCGCGCTCCGGGGGCCCTACCGCGGCGGCCGCATGCTCGCGCTAGCGTTTTCGGTCGGCTCACGAGTGAAAAGTACCACGGCCGATTAGCTGATAAGCAGCCGCGGAATCGATGCGAGTAAGCGTATTACTATATGGAAGCGAGCTCGCGTCAGTGTTTTTTGAGCACCGCGGCTTATGAGCTTATATGCGGTGCTCTGTACATGCTTATGCTAAAAACAAGATGTTCGTCTAACGCGAAGCTATCGTATAATATTACTATGCGATAAAATTTTTTATGTTAATAGTAAAGAAGCGAGGAAGAGGGGTGGTCGATAGGAAAGAAGCGAGGTAAAAGAAAAATATATTGAAGTTTTTTAAGATTAAAATGCTCTATTTATTAAAAATAAAATTTTTCTTTTTTATAAAACTAACAATTGCGCTTTAATAAAATTATACGTACAATTTTATTAAAACCTAGCAAAAGCAATTCTTCGAATACAATATTAAAATATACGTCTAAAAATGGTAAATTATTTATTTGTGTTTGCACATCGCGCTCGATTTCTTCAAAATTACTTCTAACTGTAAGTTTTATAATTTCGTAATCTATATAAGACGAGGGAAGTTTTAATTCTATTTCGTTAATCAGATATTTGGAGCACGCGTTGATGGTGTTGGTAATGGGAATTAACCGTGCCAAATGAGCGTCCACGCATCTTGCGATATCTTCCAGACCGATAAAAGTAGCTTTCTGCATCACAATGGCGACATTGTACGTTTTTTGCTTCTTCAACGGTGGTTGTTCTTGCGTCGCGTTATTATTCGCCGGTTGTCTCGCATTTTCCTTATAGCTCACTATCACCGCCCTTGCTCCGTAAGCGGTTGTAAAGCCGATGGAAATATTGATAATAATCGGACTTTTGGACAGTTTGGATTTGGTTTGGATTTTTGATTCTCGCACAAATACTGCTTCATCTGCTCCATGCTGATTTGAAATTGCTGACAGGTGTCGGTGTCGAGACATATTCCATCTGCATAATTACCTGTTAATTTTACAATCGGTACAAAGCAATTTTCGCTCGTCGCCTGCAATCCCACGTGAATCTTCTTAGTATACGATGCATTGAGCCCGTACGTCGTCGATAATAATAAATATCGATGAATGTTTCTTCTATCGATGACAGTCTTGAGGTCCGATTTGTCAATAACACAAACGTGAGTAGATTTAACAAAATCGGTTAGATTTTTCCGATCACCGGATCCTTTTTTTTGCGGCGGGCATTTTTTATCACTTTTTTACTGAGAACTAGTTGAACACTGGTCGCAACAACGACGAATACTTGTACAGAAGCCGAAATAAAGATTTTCTACGAGCAAACTCAAATGAATAAAGTTCCGCGTTTTCTCGTGTTGCTTATATACCAAAATATAAGGAAAGAAGGGGGAAAAATATGCAGCTAAATAATTGAAAAAATATGATTCTATAAGTTCAAACTTGTTCAGCAAGTTAAAACTCACACGAAAAAAATTTAGAAACTTCTAGTGATTAGATAAATTACAAGGAAAAATTTCGTAAATACTGATGTAATAAGTCATAAAACGTAAATAAAAATTTATCACCCGTACAATGAATTTTTATCGTAAAAAATTTTTATTTTACATAACTTTGTTTTTTCTACGAAAATATAAAAAAGTTTTTGTGACAAAGTCATTACTGAAGCAGCAGTATAATAAAAAAATGCCTGCACAATAAAATTAAAATAAAAAAATGACACCTGTAAATAACGTAATTAAAAAAATATCTTTGTTCATATAATTTTTTCAAAGAAAGCGCGATTTTTCAACGCTTTTTGATTTTTCAGAAGTGTCTGCTCATGGGCGTTTTTTTTCGAAAAAGAGGAAATATGCGTGTAAATAAATTCTTCGAGACAGGCTAGAAAAAATTATTTCCGAGTTTTCCAGCATTTGAATCTGCCTGTACTATCGTGTAAAAAACGTCATTGTATATTATTCGTGAAAATATATATCACAAAAGTGCGATTCTAAAAATGTTGGAGCTTAAAAATATATTACGCAAGTGTATAATTATAGGAGCGAATTTGTCACCAGCGATAAACAACGAACGATATTTATCCTCATTGTCGGATGAATCGCCGAAAATTAATTACACGGTTTTCCGACCTTTGCGTGCGCCTGCTCGGACACTGTACTAGCAGCATTATATAAATTAGGTTATTTTAACGATTTCGACGAGCTGTTACATATCGCGGGTGAAATAATGGAAATGCGCGAGGCGTTTAATCATGAGGAGGAGGATGCAGGCGGGCTTATAAGCTTCCTGTTAGCGCAGCATCGTGGAAATCGTTTAACAGGTGAGCAAAATGTTTTATTACTTACTATAGTACAATTGTAACGTAAGCGAATATATGAGTTGATGATAAAATTTTCAAATTTATCATAATTTATAGAACGGAACACTCAAGCGAGTACAAGCACACAAGAGAGCTCGGACGCAGAAACGTAAGGCCGAAGAAGAGCTCAAAATGGAGTCTTCGAGTAAGTTATTTAAAAAATAAAACATTAATTTTCAAAGACGTTTTAACAAAAATAATCACGAAATTTTAAGAAAAATAAAAATTATTTAGTTATAATTTTTATTTTATTTATAATTAATTATTTCTTTTGCTTCGACAGTGCAGAGAGACGGTGGTAGTCGAAAGAGAAAAATACCGGCCGCAGAACATGCGACGCAGACTCGAAATAATGAGGAAAGAAGTGAAGAAAACGAATCAGAAAATCGTGCTGCTAATCCCTCGCCGGTGACGGAGGAGGTTGAAGAGGAGGAAGAATCTGAGATACCGCACCTACGACAACAGCAGCAATAAGTTAGCAATAATTTTAGTAACATTAATTTATTAGCGGAAAATACGAGGCAATTTAGGAGATTCGGAATAATGGGAAGAGAAGCGAGTTTCGCGATACGACCATTACATGGCGATATAAATATTTACAAAGCATTAGAAAATGCATTTCGCGAAATTCATGCGTATGTGCTAAATACATGTTAACCAGACGATTATGTGGGACTATTCTTTCATTCGGTAAATTTAGCTCACGGGCCCGCGGGTATATCGTTTCGTCCTGCGCGTGACTTAACATACAAGGATATTTGGAGAGTAGTAAGTTCGGTAGCGCAGAGTGCCGAGGGTCTCGATATCGCGGAATATTTCGATATTCGAGTTTTCAATGTCTCGGTTCCTTCAGGTCGTGGTCACGTTAAATTAACTCGCGAGGACGTTGCAAAGAGCTCGATAATAACAATTAATAATGCGAACGATTTATGTTTTCCACGTTCACTCGTAGTAGCTCGAGTTTATTGCGAACGCGGTAATTTACGTATGAGCAAATTGCATGAAAAATGGAATAGTATAAGACATCCACATTCTTCGCTTCAGCGTGAGCTGGCAATACAATTAATGCTGGTGTTACAATAACTAAAGAGGGTTGCGGAAGTGCAGAAATCGAGCGCATTCAACGCTATCTTGCAGTTGATAACATCGCGATTGTAGTTTATAATTTCGCTACTTTCGCTCGTGGTGCGAAACGAATGTACGATGGTATCGCGACACTCGCTTCTTTCGAACGTGAACCCGCGCTACGTCTAAATGTAATGCATTACGAGCGTTTACGACATTATAATCCCATTGTAAATTTAAATGCCTCCGCGGATTGTCAAAATTATTGCGAACCATGCAATATAGGTTATCGGAACGATAAAACGGGTCATCGTTGTCCGAGTAAATGTCCGCGTTGTTTCATTCTGCCATCGTGTAAATAGTCAGACGTTGAAATTATAAAATGTAACGCGTGTAAACGAGCATTTTTCGGTAAGGAGTGTTTGAAGCGTCATCGTAGCGTAAAATCATACGACAGTAAATCATTTGCTAGTATTTGCAATGTCATACGATTTCGCGACGGATCGTATCGTTAAATTTAGCATGAAACACGAATGCGGTGTTTTTTATTGCAAATTATACCAGTCGCCAAAGCCGGAGAATCACTTATGCTACATGCAGCCTCTTCGGCACATTGATGATTCCTCTAACGAACTGTTAACTTCGTCATCGACATCGGCAACGGTACCGAGCAAGAAGGAGCGCGTAGCATTTGTGTTTTATGATTTTGAAACACGGCAAGACACTCGAAGGTACAACTACCGTAAAGAAACATATCCCCACTCTTTGCGTAGCGCAATAAATTTGCGAAGCGTGTGCGAAAGAAAATAATTTATCCGTGCGGTGTCGTTGGTGCGGAGTGCGCGAGTTCGTATTTTGTCATGATCCGGTAAAACAGTTTGTCGATTTTGCAACGCAAACGACGAAATGTTTTAAGCAAATCATTTGTATAGCGCATAATGCAAAAGCGTTCGACGCTCAATTTATTTTAAAGTATATTGTCGAAAACTATAATAACTTAGAGTCTAAATTAATTAATATTAAGCAGCAAAGATCGTGGTATTAACGGTAGGACATACGAAATTCATCGACAGAGTAAATTATATGCCAATGCATTTATCCGATTTACCGAAAGCTTTCAGATTGCAGAATACGGCGGATAAAGGCATTTTTCCACATTTGTTTAATACTGTCGAAAACCAATCGTATGTCGGACCCTTACTGGACTTACATTATTATTTTCCGGAATCGATGAAAACAAAAGAGCGCGAATGCTTTCTTACATGGCATGCCGATATGCGGCAGAAAAACACTGTGTTTGATTTCCAACGCGAAATCATTCGCTATTGCCGTACCGACGTCGATATTCTTCGACAAACGTGTATGGCTTTTAGAAAAATTTTTATTGATCATGAAAATGTGTGTCCGTTCGAGGAATGCACAACTATTGCTTCGACCTGACTGTTTTCCGAAAAAACTTTTTGCACTCAAATACGATAAGCAGGTCGTTCCGGCAGGAGGATACAGAAAAGCAAATAATCATTCGCATAAAGCTCTACAGTGATTGATGGATGAAGCGCGAACTCGGCCATTCTATAAATCACGCAGATCGCGCGCGTGAATATCGTACAATCGACGGTACGCTCGTCGATGGATATTATGAAACGTCTGATACGACAGGAACAACACAACGACATGTACTGCAATTTCACGGATGTTTTTGGCACGGATGCCCGTCTTGCTTTCCTTTGAATCGCGACAGAGGAATTTTGTCATCGGATTGTAAGGATACAATTGACTCACGTTATGAGCGAACTCTCGCAATCTCATGGAGATTGCGTCAATGAAAATACTCTGCAATGGAAAAGTGGGAATGCTCTTTCGATCGCAATATGCGAGATAATCGTGAAATGCGCGAATATCTCGACAATCACACGCTGGTGGAAACATCTCCGCTTGATCCTCGCAATGCATTTTTCGGTAGACGGGTAATATCGTGACGCGATATGAAGTTACAGGTATGTAAAAAATACGTTACGTGGACGGACTACATTGGAGGGACTCATACGTTGTAGAGTACTCGTTCCGCGTAATCTATTTCATCCCGTACTCCAATATCGCATGAAGGGAAAATTACTTTTCGCATTGTGCCGCAGTTGCTGTGAAACTTTTTCGCAACGACTTGCACACATGACAATGCGGATGAGCGCGAATTCGAGGGTATTTGGGTGTCCTGCGAATTACGCAAGGCCATCGAAAAAGGTTATCTTGTGACGGCGGTAAGTGAGATTTGGCAGTACAAAGTCAGCCAATTCGATTACACGACACGTTAAAGAGGATTATTCGCTGAATATATAAATCATTCTTAAGCAAGAGGCCAGCGGATGGCCGAGCGAATGCGGGGAGAACGATGATGACTCTAAAGAACAATAATTGCGGGAATATGAAGGGATCGAAGGTATTGTTCTTGATAAGCGTAATATCGTGCGAAATCCCGGCTTACGTTCTGTCGCGAAGCTATGCTTAAATTCTTTTTGGGGGAAATTCGGCCAACGATCCAATTTGACTAATACGGAAGTCGTGAGAATGCAGCAACGTTTTTATGACTTTGCTGAATGCCGAGCATAAAATAACCGACATATTATCCGTGAACGACGAGTAATATATTTCATGGCGACTGCGCCAAAAAGCAATTATTTCCTCCCCGTTGATTATTGTTGTGATAGCGGCATATACGCGACTGCACAAACTCGTTTAACATTTATTCTTATTTAGAGCGATTAGAACGTTGTGTTTTGTATTACGATACAGATTCGTATATTTACGTGTGCAGCAGCGATCCGAACGAATATGAGCCGCGTACAGGAAATTTTTTAGGCGATATGACCGACAAGCTCGAGAGCTATGGCAGTAGTAGTTATATCGAAGCGTTCGTATCCGGCGGTCCAAAATTTTATGCTTATATCGTACGTACGCCAGACGGGCAAACGCACGAATCGTGTAAAGTTAAAGACAGTACTTTAAATTATGAAAACTCACTGCTTGTTAATTTCAATAGTATTAGGGATTTATTATTAGCTAAAGAGACAGAAAATGAGGAGAACGACGAAAAAGCTGAAACTTCGATAAATTTACGATTCAGAGCAATTCGACGTACCGCGTTTCACGAGTTAGTAACGAGGGATGAAATTAAAGTATGTGAGCCTGTATTATTAAAACGTAGATTTATTAGTAGTCGATGTTCACTACCATACGGATATATAATAGATAAATAATTTCTCATATTCGATTTTCATCGACTCTCGCACTTTTATCGCTGTATATAATAACTTACAAATTTCCATATTTTCCGTCCATTAAGAATTAACATCTTTTTGTAAATGTTATAAATATTAAATATAAAAATGTAAATCATTTATACAAAACATTATATTTCCATAGCATAAATAAAAATATTTTTTATTTTAAATATTAGCCGAAAACATTTAATTTTTTCCTTTTCTCTCCTTCCTTCTTTCCTTCCTAGACTCTGCGACGCCATAGTTTTTTAAATCTCCGCATATTGTCTCCAACGATAACGTCGCGTCTACCTGCGTTGCCTCGACCGGCTGCGACAGTCATGTCCGTACATGAACGCTTCGTATATACCTAGAAAACTGATAATTCCTCCATCCGATTTTTTTTTATCAGCAAGAAGGATAGGTGAGAGCAGGCGATGCGCGCGCTGCAGCATGAGGTTTTTCCGTAATGGCGGTCGAAGAGGAGAGATGCCGTATGCCGTATGCCGATATTTTTTGGTTTTTCATAGGGCGGGAGAAGGAAGAGGGGAATGCAATGGGACTACTCTGCTGTCTTCGGCGGTCGATATTTTACCACCTGTTATCACGTCGGACATCTTGTCGACTTTCTCTCTCACATTATTTTCTCTCTCGTTTTTCCAGCTTGTTGGAGCCAATCAAACAGCCGGCCACTATAGGAAACTAATCGGAGCCCTCGATCCCTGGACCGGAGAGTCCTACTCCTTGCTTAAATACCCCATCTAATTCTCACTCTTGTAAGATTTCAGTTAGCCCACCGCACTAGGACCCGGACTAGAAAAGCAGAGGACCCTGTTCAAACCCAGCCCGATAAAAAATTAAAAATTAAAAATTAAAAAATTGCCTCGTGGACGTCCACGACTCCCCACTCTTAAAAAAATTTTTTAAATTAAAAAATTTTTTAATTAAAAAATTGCCTCGTGCACGTCCACGAGTCCCCACTCTTTTTTTCTGCGCAGGAGGGGAGGGGGCAAGGGGGACGACCTCACAGCAGGGGGCTGGCGCCAGGGGGGAAAAGGGGGGACATTCCTGTCTTACTATAGTGGCCCCTATACTACTGATAATATTCAAAGTAAAAATGTACTATATTATTACAAAAAGAAGAACACAAACATTTCTAAAATTTTTTTTTTTTTAATAATTTTATTTACTTTGCGGTAATAGTTATTCTTATAAACATCTCTAGCTAGTCCAAAATCGTTGATTTTAACGACACGGTCCTCGCGATTTCTCGCGGATACTAAGCAATTTCGACATGCGAGATCTCTATGAACAAAACGTAGACGTTCCAGGTAGCAACAGCCTGATACATCTTCGCATATGCCAAATAAATCTTGCAGATGTAAAGCCTGTGAATCTGATGTTGCAAGTTTCGACTATCTTTCAAATTTTGTAGCAAATCATCATTCCATTAATTCCAACACAATTAATGGAGAATCTTCATCTAAGACGGTCAGCAATCTTAGCACATGTTTATGTCGAATTCATAATCCTGGCTTCTTCTAAAATCTTCTTTTTTTCCTGCAAGGAAGCATTTTTTCGAAGCATTTTTATGGCAGCGGCTATCTCTATGTCCGGTTTTTTAAATTCTTTATTTTTCCTTGAAATATCTACGAAATACATAATATTATATTAATTTTATACTTCATTAAATAATATATACAATTTAACATCAAACGAAATTATTTTCTTTTTTTAATTAAATAATTTAATTTTTTAATTAAATAATTCAACGAAATACACATAATAGAATGCATGTGTCTGTTATCTTACAAAACTGTTGCATTATTTATAATTTCTTTTAAAAAGTTCTTTATGTAATTATTTTTATTAATAAATGCGTATCTGTTTCTATTAATCTAGAAATTATTAGCGTATTGCATTGAAAAAATTAATATTTATTATTCCAAATGCGCCGCTGCCTAAAAGTTTTTCTAATCTGATTTCCTTACATTTGATTTTGGTCAGTACATATTTATCCAAATTATATTGCAACGTAGAATTGTATAACGTATTGAGTTGGATGTTACCGTTTGATATCTCAGTAGAATCGATATCGCTAAATCGATATCGGTCATTATCGGAGACAAAACTTGCTCAATTCTTTCTTTGCGTTGTCGATACATTTATAAAATTACAATATGCTTGACTAATAATATATATTGCAAAATTTACATTGCTTTTTTATTAAATTAATTAACTTCTTTTAAAAAATTTCAATATACTATGAAACATTACATATAATCCCTTTGCAATTGCATACCTAAATACTAAATATACATTAGTAAAAGTAGTAGACACAGATTATAGTAATTATAGCGATCAAACTTAAAATGAATGGAATATTGTATAATTAACATCCAGAAATGCTCGAAATATCATCTTCGTTATGCAAAAATATACTCTTAGTATCTTCATTTTATTTAAAAATTTTTTTCTATTTATAATCTTATTAATAAAAATTACTAAGTTATTAAATATTTTGTAAGGATTTTTATATTTAAAATAAGTATATAATATTATAATATCTTCATTAGTTTACTTGTTAGTGTTGAAAAAGTAAATCTTCCGTCAGACTGCCATATAAAGACTTTTTCGTACTTCTTTCGGGTATCTCAGTATCAAATGAAACTCGTATAGAGGTCCTGGCAAGTTTTTTTATGTAGTACATTATTCCCCTCTCATTATTTGGCTCAGAGTTGTTTGCCACTCTTGCATCTCAACATTTTTGTATTGCAATAAATTATCAAATTAATGCTAGGAATCCATGAGATATTCATACTGTTTTTGCTAACTTTGTTCAAAGTTATATTATTTATTTTAATGTTTAATTTTGAAATGTCGCCAGTAAATAAATTAATAGATGAGTGTTTATACGATCAAACTGGCAATTTATTGTTTGATTGTTCTAACTGTTAGAACTGTTAGAATCTAATACAACGTTTCGACCATATGGTTTTGGTCTTTATCAAGTAAACTGCGTTATTGTTAAAAAGTTGAAAGAGAAAAGTCGACTTTTCTTTTTCAAAATTTTATCTTTTGGATTGTTTTTATATTTGAATGCATCTCGGAAAGTGCATACTTTTTTTTCAAAACATGAGCATAGTTATCTTTTGATATAGAAAAGTAAATGCTTGTCTTGTCAATTGATAAAGATGTGAAGCGTATTTTATTGTTAATTTTTTTAGTTTGTAAAATCAAATTGCATATAAAAACATTAATGTCTGTCACAATCAAAGAATCACTTATTATCTAGTAAATTAGCGGTTTCTTATTATTCATGTCATTAATTTTTATAAAAAAAGAATATAATAATAAATCGGATGAAGAGGAACACACAATCGATATTTGTTTGTAATTTTTCAGTGTTTTTTCCATCAAGATCTGATCGCAATATCGTAAGGTTTTTATTCATGTAATTTGTCCAACATAAATTTCTAAAAACTATATTATATTATTATATTTATTATTATAAACCATTATTTAACAAGATTAAAAAAATTTTTTATATATAATAAATTTTTAAAATTCTAAGAATTAAGTTTGTGTTAATTTATTATTTTTTTTTTATAATTTTTGATTTTAATTACAAAGCTACATAAAAATTTTAAAAAGTTATAAATCAGTACAAAATTTTAATGAAAATAATGTTCATTTATCTCAAATGAATAAAAATTAACATACCCTATAGACTATTATATTTAAAATGCCAAAATCATGAAAAGTTTTTGTTTCCATAATCTTATCTTATTTTACTATCCCATTTTTCCACATTGTTAAATTGAGTTTTATAATGATCGGGATGTTTTACTTTTTTCTAAATTCTATCCAATAAAGATTTTTTGTTACCCAGTCGATGCAGAGATTGAAAGCAGTATTTTTAAGTTGAACTATTTTTGTAATATTATTTTTATTTATTTTTAACATCATTAACTCATTTTTATCGTTGCTCCAATAAATTTTATGTTCCACTATCAAATAAATGACAGCTATCACGCCGCTTTGCTTAACGAGATTAACGTTGATTTTTGAATTTCTAGATCCTATGTATCGATATCTTTATAGGATGCTATTAATTGCGGTATTAGATTTTCGTGCATAGTCGATACATTAATTAAATCTGTGTAAGGGCCAGCATCAATTTTAGTATGTGCTCGTGAAAATACGTCATGTTAGGTTTTAGATTGTGTATCATGCACTCTAATTTTATAGTTGAGATAATTTTCGTCAAAGATTTGAATCTTTTTTAGTTCTCCATGAACCAACACTGCATTGTGTCATCTTTATATTACTTCGTCTATAAATTCAGGCTGGTTCCACCTATAAAAAAAAATAAGATTTTAGCTTTTTTATATTTAATAAAATTATAATTAACGTTTTTATGTACATGTGTTATTAAATTTAAAAAAATATAAACTGAGAATTTAAGTTTATTAAAATTTTACCTGAATGTCACAGAAATTTCATCTTTTTCATTTAGGAATTCTTTGTAGAACTTGACAAATGTTCTGGGATGTTGGTTTGCTCAAAATGCTTTCTAAAAATTTTACAATTGTACATATTGACATAATTATTGCAAGAACATTAGATAAAATTGCATAAAAGATAATACATCACTGATTTATCGCCACTGTTGTTCGGGAAATTCTTCTGAGTTATTTCCTGCAAAAAATAAATAAGAGAGGGGGATTAGTTTATCACTAATAACGGCAAGAGTAAGATATAACAAATTACAGTTTGATATTAAAGTTTGTGTATGCTGTAATAATCTGTTATTTTTTTTATTAAAAAAAGCTATTTGCATTGAAAGAAAAAGGGCAGAGTCTCCTTATACCCTTACCTTAAAAATATTCTAACCTAATTCAAACCTATTTTCAGTTTTAATAATAAAATTGAGTTGGATTAGGCTAAAATTTTTCAGTATAAAGGTGAAGGGGAAGAGGCCGAGTTTCATCACATTTAATAGATATATTTTTCAAGACAAGACTCGGAAATTTGTTTAAGCGCATATTAAAAGCTTAACGAGCTGCGAGAAATAGATAAAACTGATTATTGATAAAATATCCATGACTATATATACCTATTCCGTAAAAATAAACAAGAACTTTTTCTTTGTCTATTCTGCAACAAATAATTAATGCAACAAATAAACGTATACAAACTTTACTTTTTCTAATGTTATTTTATAATATTTGAGGAAAATCATTAAAATCGTGAAATACACACTTTAATTTGTTATATCTCTTAAGTCCCTTTTCACTTCTTTCTTATAGGAAATTACTCAGAAAAACTTTCCCTACAACATATTTAAGTTGCGACAAAATCGATGATATTATCTTTTCTGTAGTTTTATATTAAGTCTGTTTCAGTAATTCAGAAAAAAAAAATTTAAAGTAAAATTAAAAGCGAGAATAAAGTAGAGGTAAATTACAAAACAAGTATATTAACACAATAAGTGTTGACTTTTAAAATAGTAAAATAATATATAAGGGCAATTTCACAAAATTTTTTGAAACTCACATATTTTATGTATTTTGAAGCGTAGAAAATGAATCCGTCGAAAAAAATGGTCGCTCTTATTTCCCTATTTTTTTTTATACGATAAAATAGGATAATAATATTTCTTTTTTGTTAATGAGATTGCCCTTTGAACTTGATATGTCAATTTGATATTGTCAAGGTCATCGTTCTGACTGATTCTTGAAAAAAATGGCGGTCACGAAAGTTACGAATAATTAATATAAGCATAAGCAGAAGCATAAATTTTAGAAATAAATTTGGGTTATGTTATATCTTTTGGAAGTGGAGTCCCTCCCTTCCATAGAGGTGGTGGAACCCTGTGTCCACGCAAAACGACGTTCACCCCACAATTGTTGTATTGATGGGAAAATATGCATAGACGCAACGGTTTTCGCTCTCACCTTTTACTCGTCCTACGGGGGGGAGGGGGCTGCATTTTCGTAAGATATAATTTAATCTAAATATTTCGAATTTAAAACTAAACTAAAATTTATAACTGTTACTTTTCTCAAGATTAGAGTCACTCAAGACCAAAGTACACAGTAAATAAGAAAGATCATTTTCTTATATCCCAATCAAACAATGTATTCGGCATCAATATTTCGCATAAAATTAATGTTTGAAGAATATATAAAAAGTAAAACGAGAGTGTTTTTTCAACAAATTTGGTTTCTACGCCTCAAAATAAAATATGTTAATCTCAAAAAATTTGGTGAGGTCACTCCTATATTGAAGAATTATTTGTTTACAAAAACAAAGAAAGCATGAAATATCTTTCAAAAGTTTCTTATCAATTAAGAAATTAGAATTATAATATTTACAATTGTTTAAAAAAAACTTACAAAATTAAATAATATAATTGACTGCTTTAATATTAAATCTTGATTAATTACATACAATATATGGATTTTTTTCTTTTTTTGCAGCAAAATAAAATTTACATTTTTTTCACTGTTGAAAGATATCTCTTTTTTTAGATTTTGTTTTTATTCTCTCTCTCTCTCTCTCTCTCTCTCTCTCTCTCTCTCTCTTTCTCTCTTTCTCTCTCTCTCTCTTAAATGTAAATTATATTTATAATTTTTTAATATAGACTTTTTTTTAATTATTGCATTTATGCATTTCTTTGCAATTTACCAGTAGATTCTGAAATCATAGACATATTTGCAAATAGAATCTCATTAATATTATTTCTCACATTCACATTATTAAAATGATTCCGGTCAGATTTGAGATTTTATGATACATGTTAATCGTTGTTCTCGAATGGAATATCTTTGATAAAGACACATACAAAAAGAATTAAGTAAGCATCGGTGGACCAAAAACGGTTATTTCCGACTTTTACTGATAAATAATATATATATAATAAGTAAAATTACCATGAAATTTCTTGTTTGGTTAATCATTTTGGCTTGATATTTTTCTTTATTTTTCTGTTTGATCATATGTAATTAATAATATGTTAAATGCAGTGTAAATCTGTTTTTATTGTGTTTTGAGATATTTTCTTGCTTATCAAACATGCTCTTACATGATTCTTTTATCAAATAGGAAAAGCTATCGCACACAAATTGACATAGCTGTGGTTAATTGACGGCAATAAGACTGTTTGGATCAATGAGCATGTCAGGAAAATCAAAAAGATGACTTATTGCTCATTGATTTAGATGATTATATATATGTAAGTGTCATCAATTACATATATATACCATCAATTTATATGCGATAGTACAAAGTGCAGAATAGATTAATATTAATAAAAATTCATATAACCGCTTCTCTTAGCAAATAATATGTAAAAACTCTTTTCGATTGGTAAAATAGTTTTATTTTTGATTGCTTTATGGTATATTAGTTAACTTCTTCAAATAAGCGATATATTATATTTTTTGTTATCATTAATGTTTTAATAACATTTATACTTCAAGAATATAAATGTTATAAATATTATTCTTTTGATTATAGAAATTAATAAATTTTTATACTTAAGCTTTTGTCGCATTTCTTTCCGAGTGTTACAATTTCTTAATGCAAACAAATTTTGAAGAATACAATATTATAATTAATCTGCATTATCTGGGTGAGATTATATGCATTTGTGTCGTATGTATATATATGTATATACATACGACGATGTATATATATATATATGTATATATATATATATATATATATATATAGCTGTATAATTGATATAATGAAAATTATATATTGAATGTTTCATTTTAAGTGATATAATCGATTATCGTGAAAATAAAACATTTTCGAGAAAAATGTTTTATATAAGAGTTGTATGATTTTGAATAACGCATTACATAGTAATGTTAATGCGACTTTAAATAGCATTATTATGGCTACGTAAAAATCTTTGGAATTTAAAAAAAAATCTCCCTTTTTCGATTGCATATTCTTGTAGCTTAAGAATTGTGTAACCAAAGAGCTTTTTAGAAGATTAGAATAAAATTTCTTTTTATTATGTATTTTCCAAATTATGAAGCTTGAAATGTACAATATCGCCAACATTAGTATTACCAAAAGTGATTTTCAATGATTTTAACAAAGCTATTAAAAGTCACACTTAAAGTCTAACATATTGCTACATAATGCTTTATTTAAAACTCAACAACTTTTATTTGAAAATTTTTTTTTAAATCTCGAAAATAAAGCATTTTTGAAAAAAATGTTTTAAATAAAAGTTGTAAAATTTTAAATTTAAAAATCATTTTCGAGTAACACTTATGCTGACGATATACTGCACCTTTCAAGCTTCATAACTCAAAAAATACTACTAATGGAAAGAAATTATTTTATAGTATTTTGAAAAGCTTTTCAAATATACAAGAGCTACAAAAATATGCAATAGAGCAATAAAAATATATTTCTATTTAAAAATTTTAAAGTGATTTTTATACGTTGCCTTAACAAAGCTATTTAAAATCATCACCAACATTGCTATGTAACGCGCCACTTAAAATCCTATAATTTTTATTTTGGGATATTTTTCTCAAAAATATTTTATTTTTAAAATAATTGATTGTATAACTTAAAATAAAACATACTATATAAAGTCGAAAATGTAGCAACAATATGGCTAGTTGCATATATTATTGATTTCTGTGACTATTGCCCTCCTTTCCCCTATGCGGATGAGCTCCACTATCAAAAAACTAGACACATAAGTTTGCGTTGGATCTCACTTTGCATGGTAAATTGTAACTGCATGGTAACCTAATCCATGTGAAATCTCACTTCAAGTAGAAAGTTATAAATCTATGTTAAAACCTCACTTCGCATTAAAGTGTTCGCATAGAGGCACTGTGTTTTGTCCCTGCCTACAGGGAGATTCCACTATTAGAAAACTAGATACATAGATTTGAGTTGAACTATCGGCTTGTGTCCGATCGGGAAATATCGTCGTGCTCGATCTGTAAAGTGCACAAACGGGACGATCCCGTTGACTATATCTATCAAATTGCTTGTGCGCAAAATGAGATACCTTAATGCTTTTTCAGGCCATCTTACATAAGCAAAATTTGAGGAATCTAATAATATATAGAAGTCTGTGCTTTTAATTCAATTTCCCTTTTTTAAGTAAATAAAAATCATTGCAATCGGCTTAAAATTAATTACATGGATTTTGATTTTTGAATTTATTAATTATAAATCTGCAGATACATGAACACTTAAGTCATAAATTCTAATCCCATAAATCTTAATATAGAATAATGGGTTTAGAGTTTATGGATTAAGGATTCATGTATTTGCAGATTCGTAATCAGTAAATTTAAAAATCAAAAGTCAAATTTCCGCATTTTAATAAAAAAATATCATTTAACGTGACTTTTATAGATTTCAAGCGCCATATTGAAATTGCATACTGAATTTTTCAAAAGGTCATTTTCCTTTCGAAATTACAAAATATATGAATATTTTGAGACTTCAAAGGTTTTTTTCTATTGCGTTAATTTTTGGCAGGAGAGATGGTCCGTTTGACGCGAAACGTCCCATATGTATGTATGTGTGTGTGTGTATGTGTGTGTGTGTGTGTGTGTGTGTGTGTGTGTGTGTGTGTGTGTGTGTGTGTGTGTGTGTG
>JBCAUJ010177953.1:0-18808 GCA_038406275.1 Cataglyphis albicans
CTCTCTCTCTCTCTCTCTCTCTCTCTCTCTCTCTCTCTCTCTCTCTCTCGCTCGCTCGCTCGCTCGCTCGCTCGCTCGCTCGCAAGTAGACTGCCATTTACGCCTTTATCTGTATTCCCCCAAATTTTGCGAAACGCATTTGTATGGAAATGTCATTTTGCGTGTCCAGGGGGAAGAGGGGGACACGTTTCCTGTTATCTACCGCGGATACCACGCGCCGCGATGGGAAAAGGGATCATCGAAATGGCCCTGAGTTCGGGGTCATCCGTCTCGGAGGATGTCCCGACGTTAATTAAAATGTGCCGCGCATCTGGCCGTTTCTCTCTCCTTCGCATTGACTCCCTCTCCTTTGCCCTTCCCCCTCCCTCCTCCTCCTCCTCCCCTCTCCCTCATCAACCGCTTCATTCTTCTTGCGCTTCTGCAACTCTTTATCGGGGTGTATGCGTGCAATCGCACGCAAGTGGCAATCGCTTGCGATTCTTTAAAGGGCTCGGGGAGTGTCACTTGGACGGCAGCTGCCGGCTCGTCTAAGCGACAGGTCGCGATATATGCGGCCCGAGGATGTGTCGTCACTTCCTGCCACTAATCGACCGAGCGGTTACTCCGCCGGCCGCTGCTACGCCCTTCGGAGCAGGACGGGGGGAGAGAGAGAGAGGGGGGGGGGGGGAACACGTGGTTGTTGCCTTCGACGATAGCCGATAGTCGCGTTTGTTCGCAAAAACGGAGACGGTCCTGGTGACGCGACATGCGACAAAAAAAGAGATGGCACCGTCAATCCGTACTGATTCGAGCAATTAAATATGTATTACAGTTTTTCGTGATATTTAAGAATGTATTTGAGGCTGCATGATAAAAATAGGGAGGTGAGCGTTATTAAAAATATGATTATATTATTATTCTCTAGTCTCCCTCTTTATTTTAGCGACTCGATGAACGAAGAGAAAAGTTATCATCGACTAGCTAATTTTTCGAGGTGCGATGATTAGTTATATTAGTGTATTTATTGTTATGTATATAAATAGGGTTCATTATTTTTAAACACGGAAATAATACATCCGCTCGTACGAGTCGGTTTAGTGCCGTCCAATATCCTTTATTGCCGATAATAAAGCACGAATAAAGTCAGAGATCGTACTGCCGGTTTAATAGCAAAGAAAGGCGAAGGTCACTCGGTATAACATTATCTTTTGTATTTTATGCGAGTAATTTATTTTCCTCCACGATCATTATCTGTCACTCTCTCTTCCTGGACGATAATTTTATTGAAAGCCTCAAGAGATAATCACGTGCGATATATATTATATAAGAAAAATTATTATATATACTATATTAATTTTATCACAAAAAGTCAAATCTCTTTCTGTCATGCGTAATGTATGACGTATGTGTAATTGAAAGAAAAAGTAAAAGCAGGCGTTATGTTATTATTAATAAATATATAGTAATATTTATGATAATATTCATGGCTTTTAAAATTTTCGCCACAAACACGCTTATAAATTTTCCCTTTCCCTCGGCTTCCTCTCGACTTGTCGACAATAAAATTGAAAAAAAAGAATAGAAACGACAATCGGAAAGCTCTTCGACTGCTCTTCTCAGCGGGAGTATCCGCAGAAATTTATTTCTCGCATCCGCGAGCTATTTTGCAGAGACTAGTAATATTTTCTGGCCTTTGTGGCATTTACATTGGGAAACGTGTTGAGTTACAGTATGATCGACCCACACCAACTGTCATTTACAGTTCAATAAAATCAAAGGATTTAGCTGTTATTAGAGAATAAAATTGAGATAAAAAATAAAATAAAATAAACTTGAGTTAAAATATAAAATAAAATAAAGTGTTAAAAGTTACGTGAGATAATGTTAGTAGGTTATAAAAATGATATTCTTTTTAGAAAACTCAAAACGATGATTATTATATGTATAGAAATATATTTTTAATTATATGTTATTTTTCTTATCGCTATGCGATATGAAAAATAACATATAATTAAAAATATATTATCTCTAAAAAAAAAAAAAAAAATATTACACAATAATTGTGAAAAATAGAAGAATAAGAAGTCACGAAAATAAAATATTCTCACTGAAACGAGCAGCAAATGTACCGAGAATTCAGCATCGCTCCTTCAATTTGCCAACTGGATTTCTTTCATTCTTATTTCAGACAAAATCCGCCACGAAATATGTCTGAAGGAGATTCTTATCGCTTTCTTATCGAGTCGAGTTTCCTCAAGTTGCTCTTCAAAGAAAACTCGCAGAACGCATTGCTCCCCGTCCGATGCTCCTTTTGCTTTTTTGGACCGTGCGGATCGAGCTTGCTTCTCTTATCGCGGCTTCGCAAAAATCATCCCGGAAACCACTCCTGCCTCCAATCTATACCTCAGAATCCGGGAAGCTGTGGATAGAGAAATTAATTAAGTCCTTCAGTCGCGAAATCGAAGTCTTCCGTGGAAAAACTAAATATTTTTTTTTTTTTGTCCAATACTAGGACGTTTTCTGATTCATTGCATTATTTATTACGTTTATATATTTTGTGTAATTTACTGCGACAGTTATAGTAATCATATATTTTTCTCTTCTTTCGAATAAATATAAAATTGCTATATTATTAATAGATGTTACATCTGAGAGAGTTCAAACTTGATTATAAAAGATAAATTATAATTAAGATAAAATTAAGAAAATATGCGTATTATATTGTATACACTTGAAGCACTAAAGAATTTTTTTAGACACCGAATATCATGATGTTGATTTCGAGCAATCATGAATTTCTTCAAGAATTGACCAAAATCTTAAAAAAAAAATTCTAAAAATTTTCAGGACAAAGCTTTTATGATTATTTTATAATAATTTAAATGTAAAACCTATATACTATGAGAAAACAAGATAAATACTATGAGACAATAAAATGATAATATGGATTGTTGAGGACGGATTTTCTTTTTTTTTTTTTTTTAATACGAGATTTAATCTAAAATTTGCGATGATTGCCGCAGCGACGACATCTCAAGTTTTCGACATGCGAAGCGTCTTTTAAAATTAGACGAACCTCCCACGGTGTTGGTACCACGGTGTGAATGCGCTCTTACTACCACGGTGGGCGCTATTAATAAAGCAATTATAAGAGCTACGACCGCTATCGTGGTTATTCAGTTACGAGTCCGTTTGCTTGCAAAATTTGTACGTGCTGTCAAAATTTAATCGACATTATCAATATCATATTATTACACGTTAACAATTCGCGTATCAAAATGTTCTTTTTTATTTTTCAATGGAAAATAACCATTTACATTATATCTTCTCTCTCTTTCTTTTTCTTTTTTTTTTTTTTTTTTTTTTTAATAAATAACACATCACTCAATAAGTCCCCGGTCTGACACATTGTTGACAGACCCACGTGATTTCTAAAAAAAAATTTGTTTTTCTTAGTTAGACCGGAGACTTATTGAGTGATGTGTTAAATAAATATATATATAAATATATAGAATGATAATTTAAAGAAATATTTTATAGAACCCTTTTTTTCTCTATATATTTGAAATACTTCTTTGCCGAAATATGTTTTTATTTCATGAGAATTATATTTCTCTCTTGATCCGATCATTGGAAAGCCAATAAATAATAGCCAAGTCATCCCCCTCGGCTCAATATCAGCGAATAAGTCTCAAAATTATTTTTCCCTCGGGACCGAGGGATGCATGTCACGTGGGGTCAGAAATCGCTCATCTCGCGGGGAAAAGAGGGACCGGTGGGACAAACTTTCCCGCGATTCGGGAGTGCCGCGCGACGTCAGCTTTTTCTGTCGCCGATCTTCTCATTCCCCGCCTCGCTTTTTATCCGCCGCGTCTCGCATGCGGATCTGACTACGCGGTGGTTTTAGATACCACGGCACGCACGGCATTTCCGGCAACTCGACCCAGCAACGGCGCGCCGCGACGATCGAATGCAGTCGTGGCCGTAGCGATGCGAAGGGGAACGAGAGAGAAGGGGCGAGACAGAGAGATCTGGAAGCTGTTGCACTTTTTTTTTTTTTTTTTCTTTTTTATTCGTCTCGAATTCGCCGTAAGGATGAGCGAAGCGGATGATGACGCGCATCGCGACGAGGTTACGACCGTTCGTACAGTCGGGTGCATTAATGATGATGCGTTCGATGCTCTCGTATTCGAAATTTTTCTGCAATATTTAGAAGACGTATCCTTTTTCATTTTATACAATCCGTTCACAATATGATTCAGCTTCGTGTAAAAAAAAAAAAAAAAAAAAAAAATGGAATTGAAATGATGAGTTTGTCGTAAAGTATCCCTTATGAATATGACAAACGGATCGGACATCATTGGTGCATCCGATTGTACGCGCCCATGGAATCAGCGGAAACTACGGGAAGGATTATCGCCCAGTGACTTCTTTCCAGACGTTCGTTAAGAGCTAAAAGCCATTTCTTGTTCTCAGCAGCGGCTATATATTTCCAGTCCGTCCGCCGAATCCCCGGAAGTGGACGGAATTAAAACGGTGATCTCCTAATCCGTGGGTTACACGTGATAGAATTATGTTTGTGAAACGGAAGTTTCCTCAATTAATTGAATATGCAGTTTTGTTTTCGTATGTTGAGGAACAGTTAGTTTTGGTTGTACAATGAATTCAGGTTTACAAAGTTTTCTATTTCTCTTTAGCCATCACTATTTTTTTTTATTTTTATATTTATTTCAATAGCAGAGAAAGTTTTTATTATTTTATTTTTATTTCAATAGCAGAGAAAGTTTTTATTATTTTTATAATAAATAGTCTTGATTAAATTATTTTATTATAAAAATAAGGAAGAAAGTTTATTATAAATATTAGTTTAGATGAAACTGAATAAAAGGTAATACATTACTAATTTTAACTTAAATATATTGGAAAGATTCTTCTGAGTAATAAGAAAGAAGTGGGGGACGGTTTAGGAGATATAACAAATTAAAGTTTCACAGTTTCAATGCTTTTTTTTAGGTTAGGTTATACAGTATCATCAAGAAAAGTGAAGTTTGTGTACATTGTATTTGTTGTAGAATAGACATGGAAATGTTTTTGTTTACAATTATGAGATTGACACACGGTCATGGATATTTTATAATAATCGGTTTCACTTATCTTTCGCAGTTTGTTAACAATTTTTAATAACACGCGATTACACGAATTTCTGAATCTTGTGTTGACAAATATTATTTATTGAATGCATGGGCGGAGCCCTTGCACCTCCAACTCGAAAAAATCCTAATCTATCCTAACCCAACTTTACTTTTAAAATTGAAAATAGGTTTGGATTAGGTTAGAATTTTTTTGGAGTGCAAGGGGAGGGGGTCTACCCCGTTCACACGTAAATATCATAAATAGCTTTTTTTTTGAATAAAAAATAACAGATTATTATAGCATACACGAATTTTAATGTCAAATTTCAATTTATTATATCTTCTGAATTAATGTCACTTTTTTTTTGCGAGGAATTATTCAGAAGAACCTCTCCCAACATATTTAAGAAACAATAAAATCCGTGATGTGTTCTTTTTTACGCAGTTCTACCTTAACTTAATATATAAAAAAAAAAAAAAAAAAAAACAATCATTAAATTATATATAATTAAAAAACAATTTTTTTAAATTTATAACTAAATGTGATACACAAAAGTAGTCACGAATTTATATTACATAGAATAACGTATATCAAATAACTATTCAATCGCGCATATTATTATCTTCCATTTTAAACTCATAAATGCATAAGATAAAAGGACTGACTCATAGTTCGAAGAAATGCATTGAAAATGCGGATGAATAATATACTGCCACTTGATTATGCGTACTGAAAATTCCGTTTTTTTATCTCTTAAATCCATAGTAAAAGGAAAAAAGGATGAGACAGCTGCGACTTACGGGTATCTTAAGATCGGTATCGTTGAATACAGGATCGTTGTGTTGAAAGCGTCCGACCAATAAAAGCGCTCCAATTACCAGGTGAAAGACGAGCGTTAACCACGTTCCTCCCCCATGATGCGGTAGAACGTAATAAAATTAAATAGCTTTTGCAACATAAAGAGAGAATTCATCCCATTGAATACTAAGCGAATAAAGTCGCTAATGTCACGTCATTAACTCACATCGGAAATGTACGTGCGCATTAGACATATTTTTGTATAGCTATCGATAAAGGATATAAATTAACTCTGTTAGATTTTTCAATAATATTTTTTACAATAGTTTTGACAGCTACACAATTTTGACAGCTAATCAGTTAGCTAATTTTTTTAGATTACAATTATGATTATGAGAAGAAAATGATAGAATTAACAAACTAATTAGTAAATTAATTCGAAAATTTTTATACAAAATTTATTTTGTTAGCATTAGATTTGCTTATATTGTACTCGATATTTTTCGAGCGGAGCAATTTCTGCGTTCTTCTTAGAATTGTTCGACGGTAGGGACTAGAATCCTTTCGTGTTTTGTGCCCTTGCTTGTTGATGCCTTGGGTCACACATACACGTACGCGTACGCACGCACATATGGCGGCTTCTTTGCTTCTCTTTCTTTTTCTATCGTGCCGCCCCTTCGATCAAGAAATTATGCCCGGCGGTCCTGCATGGAGTTCGTGGTCGGAAATAAAAAGATGCGAGCAAACCCCGCCGAAAATCAGAGATGAGTAAGAATATTATTCCATTTGTTTAATTTCAGTATTATTTTTGTGATTGTATCGATATTATTTCGCGAATAATGTCCTAGCTTCAAATTGTGAATATAACATTTAATTGAGATCGTATTGAAAATAAAGGCGAATAGAAGAGTTCTCTTTGATGTAAAGATAAGACATGAAAGAAAATTATTTCCTCTTTTGATAATTTTATTTAATACATTTCCTATTTTAATAATCGGGGGCGTGAAATGATTACGTTTCTATTTTTATTATTTAGGATTTGGTAAAATAATATATCTCAAGTTTCTCACCATTTAAATGCACTCTCCTCTCGATATTATTACTACGACTTATTATTACCGGCCTACTTTAATCTCATTAACTGAGATATTTATTGCCTGGCTGAAAATTTACACGCTTGCCTTTTATGTCTTCTTGCTTGAAAATTAATTTTCTCGATAATAAAAGTCGTTTGAGGCTGTGCTATATTCACATTGCGAATTATCCATTTTATTATCGAGTTCTTTATTACGAATAGTTTTATAAAAAGTAAATTTATGGATGATATATATATATATAAAATGCAATTATTGCCTTCAATGTTACATATAATTGATATAATTTTTTTAAACATCTTCCGACTGCATTTTATTTTACTATACATAAAAAAAATAGATGTGCTTTTATTTTTCTTATTGCGTATATATATATATATATATATATATATATATCTTTTTACAATTATCACAACGAGATTTAAGGATGTATGTGACATATATCGAAATATTTAAATTTAAAGTTACTATTGATTCTTATGAAAAATCGCCTATTGTAGAATTTATTGACAAAACTTGGCAGAGAAAAAATATTACCAATGAAATAAAAATTTTCACATATATTGAGGAAATTCTAATAAATATTTGTGCAAAACTTGATTTAGATCCACTAATTCGTTTAAGAGTTATTTACTAAAAATTGTAGAAAAATATTATGTATCTTTTTTTCTCTTTCTGCAAATTACTCGTTTTTCATTGTTTCTTGCAGTTGATTTTAGAGAATTTTTATTATGGCAAAAGTTTTTGCCATAAATTCGGAAAAATATTAATTACAACTATTTTTTTTTACGAAGACGTCAAAATCCATATTATTTTGTGATACTTTAATTTTCTTCATAGCCCGAATTTCTTTTTTTAATTCTTCAAACAGTACAAACGTAAGAAACATGTTTTTTTTTTTTAATTTTGACAATTTTTTGCTACTATTGTACATCCAGAACATCCTTAAGGATGTTTCGTATCTATTTTTGAAATATTAGGAATTTAATCAAAATTGTACAGAATGTTCTTACATATGTTCAAAGACTTATTAAGAAATTCCGAATCGATTCACTGAAGCGATCAAAAATTATGATGATTTTAAATTGTAGAAAAATATTATCTGTCTCTTTCTCTCTTTCTGCAAATTCTCGTTTATCATTGTTTCCTGCAATTGATTTCGGGACTATTCGCGATCAAAAGTTTTTGCCATAAATTAGGAAAAATACTAATTACAACTAAGTAGGATGACGTCAATATCTATATTATTTTGTGATATTTTAATTCTTTTCATAATCCGGATTTATTTTTTTTTATTTTTCAAACAGTATAAATGTAAGAAATATGTTTCTTTTTTTTTTAATTTTGACATTTTTTTTGCCACTATTGCATATGCCAAACATCCTTTAAGATATAATGTGCAATCTAATTTATTGTTTCTTGCATAAAAATTCATTATTGCATATTATTGGATAAAAATGTTTTTACTTGTTAATTAAACTTTTAACATAAATAAATAAATTATAAGCGTACAAATCTTTAAAAATTTTTTTTTCTCTTTTCTTTTCTGTTACTGGCGGTGTCGCCTTTTATTTCGTTTCATCTCGCAGCGATTCTTTCTTGCAGGCCCGAAAAATGAAGGCAAACGACGAGATTCACACGAAAGTGTGTAGCTGATGCCTTGGGCATGCTCTCTCGATTTTCCACGAAAATCATTTGTCTAAATTGCAGGATGAATCTTTCTCTCTCTTGCCTGTTTATAACTCATAACGTATTAAAAAAAAAAAAAAAAAAACATTTACGTGCCACGTTATACGCGATTCCGCTGATTCTAAGAAATGTATTATTCGCTGAAAAAACTCAGAAGATCGCAGACACGAATGGTCAATGGCCTTATCGGAAACTATTCCAAATTCTTTACAGACGGCGAAAAATACTTGACACTTACAAACGGCTAGCGTTAAAATGAAAGAAGTGCTGCTCTCTATTCTATTTTAGAACAAAATATATATCTTAATTCTTAGCTTATTTGCTTGTGAAATGTTAAAAGATAAATGTCAAGAGTTTTTTTTTATTCTCTTTCCGTCATATTTTCTTGCATGATACATAAATTACTCGATCATCGTCCACAGGAGGAGAGCGGGGGGGGGGAGAGGGAGGAGCAAGGAAGGGCACATGCTTCTTTGGAAAATGAAAGAAAATCATAATCATAATACTATTATATATTAATATTAAAAAATGTATAAATATCAAAGTATATATTTCAATCAATCTGATTGACATTTTATATGTCATATCCCCCCCCCCCCGCTGCCCCTGAAAAAAATCTTACGGACACTCTTGCACTTGATGACATTAATAGAATGTAAATATGAAGTTACACCCAGATCAATACGACTTGGATCGCAAGAAACTCTAAGATTGTACCAAAAAGACGCGAGTCGTGTGAATCAATAAATATAAACATATTATGTTGCGACTTTGAGATACCGGATAAACACGAAGATGCTGTAATATATATGAGACGAGATGATCGATACTGTCTCAGAATTATGACAGTATAATCGTGCATATAGTTATCCTTCGCCTTGTCTGGGGCGTCTGAAGGCAATTGATGTCGAGGATTAATGCCGAGCGTCGTCGTCCACCTCGAAATTGCATCAACGTCGCGGAATTCACGCCCGTCGCGTGCGTCGTTTCATCATTTTATTCGCGATCGTGTCTTATCCGTGTGATCTAATCGCGTATTCCCGGTAGCGCCGCCCACATGACGACGACGACGACGGCGACGACGACGACGACGACGATGACGGGACTCCGGACAGCGCGTTTGTATGCACGCGGTTACCGAATCCGGCGGAGCGCCCGGGCCTTTGACTTTTTCACCTCCAGACGGGATCATTGATTTCGGCGAAGGCCGCGACGCAAAAACTCGCAATACAACGCCTAAGCTATTTGCGGAACGTCCGTACTCCTCCCTGTACTATCGAGCGTTTCTTTTGTTTGTATTCTTATTAGCTACCTCGTGCGCACTTTCGATTCATAAAACTCGCACTGATCAGATATAAGATCCCCTCCCTGAATAATATTTATGTATATATTAATATAAATATAAGAAAGGAAATATAAGGAACAAAACTGTTTTTGCAGATCTATATTTCTAAATTTATTATTATTATTAATATTATACATATTAAAGATTTATTTAAAAAATGAAATCGTATTTTGCGTTCTTATGCTCTGAATTCTTCTTTTTTTGATACAGAATTATCTTATAAATTTTATCAAATCGTTTTTTTTGAGGGAGCGACAAGGATTATTCTTTGGGTAAATCTTCGATATAGGGGCGATCTTACCGAAATTTTTGGAAGGTTATATATTTTATGTATTTTGAGGCGTAGAAAACGAATCGTGAAAAAAATTATTGCTTTTGTTCTATTTTTTATTCTTGATTAAACATAGTAATTTCATGCGTGCAATATTGACACTAAGTACATTGTCTGATTGGTATATAAAAAAAAAAATCTTTTTTTTTTTTATGTTATTTACTGTGTATTTTTGCTGTGTATTATTTATAAGAAATAAACGCGGGGGAGGGGCTCTACCCCACATAAAAAAATTTTAACCTAATCTAAATCTAATTCCAGTTTTTAAATTAAACTTTGGTTTGGATTAGGTTAGAATTTTTACATGATGGGGAGGAAACGGCGAAACTCCTCCTCCGCCCATGTTTACTTTATTGTTTATAAAAAATAAATGCGTGGAGCACGATTTCTCCTTTTACACTCCCCATTCCAAAAAAGTCTAACCTAATCCAAACCAAACTTTAATTAACAAAATGGAAGTAGGTTCGGATTAGGTTAGAATTTTTTTGACGAGGAGCTACAGGGGGAGGGAAGGAGTTCCTACCCTGCACACGTTTATTTTTTACTTATACAAAATAATATATAAAATAAACACATAAATATATTAACAAAAGAGGAATATTATCCCCACATCATTCTATTTTATCAATAAAAAAAAAAAAAAACTGATTCAAGAGCGATGATTTTTTTCTATGGATCCGGTTTCTACACCCTAAAATACATAAGATATGTAAATTTCAAAAAGTTTTGTAAGGTTGCTCTTATATCGAAGATTTATCATTTCTTGCTGTCATCAATTTTTCTGTTTTGTAATCGCGTTACTAATAGAGTTATAAATTATTAGAGCTATTCTGATGAGATGTCAACGATTATAAATGCTCGACAATTGTATCTTTTACTTTATATTTGACATATAAGAAAGATGAACGTCTCCACACAGATATCTTCTTAGTTACCCGTCATGTCACATGTCACATGTAAGATCTGTCATAGAGCCGCGAGCACGCACGCGGATACGCATGGAATGTAGTTAAACCGCATATACCACGTGGTCATCAAATACCGATTTTGGATATCAGCTTGCGTCATCGACGGCTTGCGCGTTCGGACATCGTATGAATGAAACGAGAAGAAGAGAGCGTGCACGTATACGTCCGCGCGCTCTCGTGCGTGTGTGCGTGCGTGCGCGCTCACGTGCATGCGTGTAGGCCGAGTGTAGTGCGAAGCTCCAGCATTTAAATGGGATTTAAAGCGAACGCACAGCCGAAACGGGTTGCGGAGGTCGCGTTTTAACCGTGAACGACCGTGAGAAAGGATTCGGCGTTGCTCTTGAATTATACGCGCCGCGTCTCCGTTACGTTTTATAGTGCTATAACGAGCACTCTCGTGCAAATTTCTTACTCACAATCGAGGAGTCCTATTTGAATGATGAGACTCTGACGAAAACGATTGACTCTGACGATTAAAATCTGATACCGTTTGAGATTCGAAAGAAATTATTTTTTTCATTTATTATATAATTTTATCGATTAATACAGCTTGCTTCTTCATATGAGAAGTTTTATAAAAGCTTGTTAATTTTTGACAATTTTTTAAAATTCAAGTTTTTCTTTCAAGGATATATGTGTCATATGACAAAACATTGAAAAAAGCATGAAAATTTTGTAGATTCTTCCATTATTTCTTCTGTATATCTGTGCAAAACCTAAGCACAACGCTTAACGGTTCGCTTAACGGTTTGGAAATTATTTATGTTTAAAGTTAGTATTGATTTTTATGGAAAATCACGTATTGTAGCATTTTGTTGACACATTTGACAAGGAAAAAGTATTGCCAACAAAATAAAACTTTTCACATATATTAAGAAAACTCTAAAAAATATTTATGCAAAACTTAACTTAGATCCATTTACTCGTTTAAAATTTATTTATTAAAAATTGTAGAAAAATATTTTCTCTCTCTCCCCCCCCCTCCCTGCCTCTCTCTTTCTCTCTCTTTCTCTCTTCCTCTTTCTTTTTCTCTTTCCCCTCTTTCTTTCTTTTTCTTTCTTTCTTTTCTGCCTCCTTTCTTTCTTTCCCTTTCTCTCTTTGTAAATTACTTGTTTTTTTTTTTTTATTCATTTTTTGCAATTGATTTTAGAAGATTTTAGATATTCACGATCAAAGTTTTTATAATAAATTAAGAAAAATATTAATTA
Organism: Cataglyphis albicans; assembly: GCA_038406275.1. Lineage (NCBI taxonomy): Eukaryota > Metazoa > Arthropoda > Insecta > Hymenoptera > Formicidae > Cataglyphis > Cataglyphis albicans. Next base: position 12,546 of record JBCAUJ010177953.1, read on the forward strand.
CAAGACGTTGAAAATCATATATTTTGTGATATATTTTAATTTTTTTAATAATTTATTTATTTGATTTTTCAAACGATATAAACTTAAGAACTATGTTTTTTTTTTTTTTTAATTTTGACAATTTTTCGCTACCATCGTATAGCCAAAATATCCTTGTACTTTGCATAATTTATTCCACAGGCGTGAAAATGCCAAGTAGCCTTAGAGAACGAGATACGTTTTCTAATATTGGATTTGGGCACGATTACGCAAAAAGGTGCGCGTGTATTTGCCACGCTTTATTTATCATGGACATTCTTCAAGCGAACCCTTTGTCGTCCAATATATACTTCCTAACACTCGTACGTGTCTAATTTTGGACGGTCGATTAAACCTCCGAGCTCGAGGTTTGCGAAAATGATATCGCGATCTAGCTGCTTGCCAAGCAGCTTATTTAATTACGAGTGTTTGCTAACGATAGCGAGTCTATTTCGACTCTTTACATTCCACAGGCCGTTGTAATCGACATCACTATATGAGGAGGTGGTGCTTTATTTCTCGCTGCTCTCATTATCGCCACTTAATCGTATTCAGCCGAGCATTTATTATTATTTATCGGTACTTATCAGTATTATTTTATCATTAGCGAGAATTAATAACAAGTGAATCTAATTACTTTAAATTTTACGGTCTGCGGAATACCCGTTCGACCTCGACTCGGCCATTGACCAAGGTCTTCGAGCAATACGATAAAATACTAAACGAAGAGCTAAAATTGGAAGCAAGATTTTTATGACTAAATCTCTCACGCATGCCTAATACAATTGCTTGTTGCGTAATAAGGATCTCATAATCAAGCGACCCTCTGAATCATATTCACGCGTTCCTGTGACACGTTAGATAAGTAAACCGCAATACCGCGTAATTGCATTTGACATTGGAGTTTACATGCAGCCGGCTACATGCATACGCGTCCAAATGTATCTTGGTGTAATTAAAGAAGTTTTGCCTGTAATAGTAGCCAAAAAAAATGTTAAAACTTAAAAAAGAAACATATTTTGTTATTTTTATATTGTTTGAAGAATTAAATAAATAAATCCGGATTATAAAAGAAATTCAAGTATCACGAAATAATATGGTTTCCAACGTCGTTGTAAAAAAATAATTGTAATTTATGTTTTTCTTAATTTACTATCAAAATTTTAATGAAGATTCCCTGAAATCAACTGTAAGAAACAAAAAAAAAATGAGTAATTTGCAGAGAGAGAAAGAGAGAGATATAGATAGAGAGAAAGAGATGGATTCTCTTAACGGTTTGGAAATTATTTAAGTTTAAAGTTACTTGTTTCTTATGGGAAAATTGCGAATTGAGCACTTATTGTCAAATTTGACAAGGAAAAAAAAATTATCAAATAAAAATAATCAAATTAAATATAAAATAATCAAAAATAATCAAAAAAAAATAATGAAAAAAAAAATTATCAAATAAAAATAATCAAAAAAATTATCAAATAAAAATTTTCACATATATTAAGAAAACTCTAATAAATATTTGTGTAAAACTTGATTTAGATCCACTAATTTGTTTAAAAGTCATTTACTAAAAATTGTAGAAAAATATTATCTGTCTCTTTTTCTCTTTCTGCAAATTACTCGTTTTTCATTGTTTCTTGCAGTTGATTTCAAAGAATATTTACGATCAAAAAAAAGTTTTTGCCATAAATTCGGAAAAATATTAATTACAACTATTTTTTTTTTACGAAGACGTCAAAATCCATATTATTTTGTGAAATTTTAATTTTTTTCATAACTCGAATTTATTTTTTTAATTCTTCAAACAGTATAAACTTAGGAAACATGTTTTCTTTTTAATTTTGACAATTTTTTGCTACTATTGTACATTCAGAACATCCTTAAGTCAAGTTTTGTACAAATATTTATTAGAATTTTCTCAATGCATATGAAAATTTTGATTTCGTTGGCATAATTTTTTTGTTCTCAAATTTGTCAATAAATGCTACAATATGATTTTCCATAAGAATCAATATTAACTTTAAACTTAAATAATTCGCAAACTGTTGAGAGAATTGTGCTGAAATTTTCCATAGATACAACCACAACAAATAGTAAAACATTCTAGAAATTCTAGAAATTCTCATGTTTTTGTCGATGTTTTGACATATGACATATACATTCTAAACAGCATCATCTTTCGATTAGCTTGATTTTAAACTAACTCGAAAATCCGAAAGATATTTATTTACTCGATTACGAAACGAGCCGTGCGCGATATATTATCGTTCGATAAATATTTTTCTATTATCCCCGGACACACGGGGCCGCGATGTTATTACACGTGATCGCTCTTGATGTCTATTTTGTATATCGGCAAGGAGGGTAAACGTACTTTTCTCGCGGACTGTACGTCATATGAGTGACGTATCGCCCGCGCAAAACCTTTCAAAAACCGACGACGCGCATGGCCTGCCGGGAATTTTACACAACTCGAGGTCGCATTGCCTTTTCTAACGCGCCTTTGCCATTAGCGAAGGCCATATAGAAGAGAAATAATTGCAAAACATCTCGGTGGCTATCAAGGCCGCCGAATTTTTTTTTTTCCCCTTTCTAACGGGACGGAACCGAGCTATTTCTGATGTCGTTGAACGGTCGATCGATACCAAGGTCCGGCCTTGGTATTGAGCCTACATATTGATCGATCTTTCCTTGATGGTATCACGATCTGTACAAGGGCAATCGTCGAGATGTGATTCCCATTCATTCGACAGTACCTTGCCCGATCGTAGAAAGATAATTGTCCTACAAATACCAGGTTTTACAGATACCAGGGCATCTTTGTATATTAACGATGCGGTACTTTCACAAATTTTCTTCATAAAAATTTTGGAGCTTCTTTTTTTAAAGATGTTTTGCATGTATAATAGTAGCAAAAAACTCAAAGTTTAAAAAAAAAAAAAAAAAACATTTCTTACATTTATACTATTTGAAAAATCAAACAAATCTGAATTATGAAAAGAATTAAAGTATCACAACATAATATGGATTTTGAGGTTTTCGTAAAAGAAAATAATTGTAAATTAATATTTTTCTTAATTTATGGCAAAAACTTTTGATCGTGAATATCCCCTGAAATCAACTGCAAGAAACAATGAAAAACGAGTAATTTGCAGAGAGAAAGAGAGAAAGAGACAGATAATATTTTTCTACAATTTTTAATAAATAATTTTTAAACGAATAAATGGATCTAAATCAAATTTTGCACAAATATTTATTAGAGTTTTCTTAATATATGTGAAAATTTTTATTTGATAATTTTTTTGATTATTTTTATTTGACAATTTTTTTTTTTGATTATTTTTTTTGATTATTTTCGATTATTTTATATTTAATTTGATTATTTTTATTTGATAATTTTTTTTTCCTTGTCAAATTTGACAATAAGTGCTACAATTCGCAATTTTCCCACAAGAAAAAAGTAATTTTAAACTTAAATAATTTCCAAACCGTTAAGAGAATTATGCTCAATTTTTGCACCGATATTCAGAAGAAATAATAGAAGAGTCTATGAAATTTTCATGCTTTTAATATTTCGATCTATGACACATACATCCTTAATCCGCTGCAAATTAAAATCCTCATAACTTTTGATCGCTTCAGTGAATCGACTCAGGATTTTTTTATAAGTTTCTGAACATATGGAAGAACATTCTTTTACAATTTTGATCAAATTCTTTATATTTCAAAAATTGAAACATCCTTAAAAAAGTTGACGATATTAATTATAATATCGTTAAGAAAATAATTATGTTTAAATTTCTAATTTATATATTTGTGTGTGTTTCTAAACCTTATTAATATTCATTTTATCATTCGACATTTTCAATCCACTTCACTCCATACATTCCTAGTCGCAACGCAATAGTAAAGCCGTTAAAACTCTTATTTATTATAAATTCGTTTCTGCCGGATCGTGAGAGAAGTAACTCGAAAAGTCGTACGATAGAATACTTAATGTCCGGTGTCTCTTATAATGATAGTCACCACTATCCTCGCATACAGGCTCGAAACGCGGTCGAAGTGAAACGGTTTCGAAATGCCTACAAACGCTTCTTGATCGGGTATATCGGCTCGTGTGCTTAATTAATAAGGGGTTCTCCTTTCTCCAAATTTTTTTGCAGAAAGTCCTAGACAACAGGCTGGACGACAGGGTCGGCAGTATGGTGGAGGCTGGTTTGTTACAGGAACTGCTCGACTTTCATCGCAGATACAACGAGCAACGGATTAAGTCCAACACGTGAGTGCAGTTTTATTATTAATGTCATCTCGTATTCACGTTCAAGGATTTGCTGTTTCCTCGTCACTTTTTCTTCCTTCTTCCCACTTCATTGTTTCATTTTCAGCTTAGCTGTATATTATAGGCGCACATAAATGATAAATTATTATTATTATTATTATTAAATTAATTATGTCAAATATGATCTTAACATTGATATATTATATGACAGAAATTGTGTATGAAATTTGTTTGTAATTTATAATTTATTTATTTATTTTTTTTTTTACTTCTAAAGTTTATTTGTTTCTTTTGATGAGAAAAATTTTTGAATTTGTTTAAACAATTATTTGATAATCTTTGCAATATATATTTGTTTGTCAAAATCGGCTGAGTTATTTTTACGAAAAATTACTTTCTTTATTTTATTTTCCCCCTCCATAATTCTTCGTGAAAATGCGATTGTGATCAAAGAAATGTTTAAATATTTGAAAGTAATCTAAGAAGGTTATAAACATACACTTGTCTCTAAAGAAGGATACCCATTCGGGATTTAAACGAGGTGGGATTTTAATAAAATTAAATTGCACGCGGATTTGTGATGTAAATTATGATCAATATTTAATTAAATGATTATTGTTAATACTCAGAAATATTATTTCAATTGATGCGGGACTTTACTGATTCCAATCAGTACGCGTATTGATTAACATCTTTCCTCTGAAGGAACTTTGCCAATGATAAACATAATAAACAAAGTTTCCTTATTGAAAATAGAAAATCTATATGGCAGTGCGTCAAGGATAACGAGTGAATTAGTATGCGGAGTTGTAGTGCTTATCGTGGTAAGTGAAATCTCTCGATTCTCGTCCCAATGCACGTAATTCCGTTCGTTTGATATGCCATTTATCCTCGAGAAAATTTCATTCATTTGGTTACGGAAATTTCGATAAACTATTTTTTAACAGCATTTTATTTTTTGGAGCTTATTTTACCGCCATTTATATACAAGTCGTTGAAAAGCTATTCATATTCTTTTTATTTATAGATTTTTTTATCAAGTTAATAAATTTGCTCTGAAAGGTCGCAGGCAAATTTAGTAATTTTAGAATTTTATATTACACACCTTGATAAGCATTAAATAAATAATAAAAAATTAATAAAATTATCAGATTATAATCGATTTTCATTACAAACTTGTAGATAGAAGAAAAAATAGTTAGTATAAATAATTACTCTAACCTAATGAAAAATATAATTATAAGATAATACACAAGTTTTTAATCATGCTATCTGTTTCGTCATTATTACAAAAAATGTAATTAAAGACAGATCATTAAAACATCACAACACAAATTGTATAAAAAAAATATATGAATACTAAGAAACTATTAAATGAAAAAATTCCTGATATAAAATAATTAGGGGGAATTAGAATTTTATATTTTCTAAGCTTTCTTTATATTTTTTCTCTTTCTTTCTTTTTCTTTTCTCTTTCTCTCTCGCTCTGTATTTTTTTTTTTTTTTTTTTTTTTTGTAACAGGAGGAACGATCTTTCGATATATTTTTCTTCTTTATTTTTAATATCAACCTTTTCTACTATATAAATTGAAAATTAAAAAAGATAATTTAATTTTTATATCTTATCATGTCTTATCGAATACACGCACGTTTGCACGCATATCGTGTCGATGCTATGCGTGTCGGCGGAGCACGTATGATCCAACGACTATTCTTACATCGCCGTTAATGCAGACATGCTTTATGAATGGGGCCTACACGCTCCGCCTTACTCATTTCCGGAAGTTGCGGCCGGATGTCGGTGTGAAAATAAAGGAAGTAACCAGCCGCGAGGAAAAGCACGGCCGCGCGATTACGTATGCCTAGTGTTGGACCGAAAATTAATTATCACTTAATGAGCTGCCCCCTCTTCCATTCCTCTTCCTCTCTTTTATTCCCAGTATACAAGGAGTATGTATATATATATATATAT
>JBCAUJ010178040.1:0-18741 GCA_038406275.1 Cataglyphis albicans
CGTTATTCGATACAGTGACACCCGGCACGCGCCGTCATCACTCTACAAAGTGCTACGAATCATTGTGAAAGAAACAATATATATAACAATATATATACCAACAAACAAATATACACCTATGCGCTCGAGATGTCACGTAAAATTACCGCGGTGATAATGATGAAGAGCGCGGTGATAAACGATGCAATCTAAAGACAATGCGTACTTTGCATGGTCAGTGGTCGCTGCTCTATATCCAGCTGAAAGAAATGCAGAACGGGAATCGTCATACTCTCATTACGCAACAGTACTGAATCTCTAGGACATTGAGTTTCCAGCGACTGTGAAACTAAATTAAAAAATTCGAACGATATCTTGCTAACGATATCTCTATAGATGTATATAATATCGAGGAAAAGAACATTGTCCCGCGATGTCTTTCGAAAGATAGACATGTCAACTTGCTGTACATCGAAAACAACAACGTTGGACATTTTGCGTGGATCAAAAATCTATCCAAGCTCGTGAACTCGCAATTGAGCAAGAACGATCACAGAAAATATATTTGCGATCGTTACGTATTTTATATATTTTATATATTTTATATATATTATATCTTACAATTTTACTAAATATATGCAAAAGAAAAATTAATTATTTTCTTTCCAGATGTTTGCATTACTTTGGATCAGAAAACAAGTCACATACGGTAGACTGCCGAGAGATGAACGACTGTGCTATCGGAATGATGAGGACAGTGATTTACATTCAACAACTTTAATCAGAAAAAGCGGCTTCCTTTCGACGTATACGTCGACTTGAGTGCGTTTTGGAGAAGACGGAAAAGAAAGAAATTATCAATATCACAAAGTAATTAGTATCGCTTATTATATACATTGCTCGTACGTTATTCGTTATTCGCGTATCATTCTCACCGTAATACTGATTGTATCGCGTGGTTCGTCGAAGAACTAAAAAATTTAGCGCAACGCATAAGAGTATTTTAACCACTAATGTCCTCATGGTAAATTTAATGCCGAGAAAAATGGAAAAAATTTTATTGTGTGACGCATTGTCATATATGCGAGAAATCATTCGTACAAGACAATACGCGCGTACGCGATCATTGCCATCTGACCGGGTGGTATCGAGGTCCCGCGCATTCAAATTGCAACTTAAATTATAAGGATTCTTTTTGCATTCCAATAGTTTTTCACAATTTATCCGGTTACGACTCACATTTTATCAAGGAAATAGCTACTGTACTTTGATGTAAATAAGTTATACGGATGGGCAATGTGTCAACCTTTGCCCTATGCAGATTTTCGATGGGCCGACGACGTATTCGATTTTGATATATCATCGATCGCGCTCGATTCGTCTACAGGCTACATCCTCGAAGTCGATCTCGAGTATCTGCAACATGTTCACGATGCGCACATTGACTTACTGTTTTGCCCGACAAACCACCTAAGCGGCAAAATAAGCTGCTTGCTACTTTATACGATAAGAAACGTTACCTAATACATTACCGCAACCTGCAGCAGCGCACGCGTCATGTTCTTCGCTTCACAAAAATACACCGCGTATTACAATTTTCACAATCTCCGTGACTTCGCAGCAATATTGAACTTAAATACGCAATTTCGAACACTTGCAAAAAATGATTTTGAGAAAAATTTATACAAATTAATGAATAATGCGGTATTTGGCGAAACGATGGAAAATGTGCGCAATCATGTTAATGTTAAGCTCGTGACATATTAAGATGAAAGATATGGCGCAGAGGCAATGATCGCGAAACCAAATTTTCACAGTAAAAGCGTGTTTTCGGAAAATCTGATCGCCATTGAATTGCGCAATCTTGAAGTAAAATTTAATAATCTTCGTTGGAATGTGTATACTCGATATATCCAAGACATGTTTATACGAATTTCAGCACGATTACTATTATATCGACAGAAATATAAAATGTACACCGACAGTTTCATATATTACATCAAGTGTGATGATGTGTATGAGAATATAAAGAGCAATATCAACAGATTCGATACAAATGATTATGCAGTGAACAATGCGTACGGTATACCGCTTGTGAATAAAAAGATACCAAGTTTGGAGGATGAAAATAATGGCGTAATCATGACTAAATTTGTCGGGCTTAAAGCAAAAATATATGCGCTGCGTGTCGATGGTAAAAAAGAAACAAAAAAGGTATCAAGAGTAACGTCGGCGCAAGAACGATAAGTTTGATGATTATACGCGATGTTTGAACGAAGAAATTGAAATGACGCTTCAACAATCTTGTATTAGATCAAAATTACAAGAAGTATATACTATCTGCAAAACAAAAATTGCTCTAAATATGTACGATGATAAGCGGTATATCGTACCCGAAACCACCAACATGTTACCTTGATTACAAAATACCATTGTAAATAAAAATTATGTATATTTATTATAAATAAAAATGTATTGTAAATGAAATTTATATTTTTTGTTAAGTGTACATTTATATTAAGAAGTAAAATATTCATAATATTATATGTATAAAATATTTTTAATATTGTTAATATTTTTTACAATATGTTATTTTTATGTATCCAAGAGTTGTGTATTGCATCAAATTTCAATAATTTTATATAAATCTCGTCGCCCTTTTTATGTATCACCTTTTTCATGAAATGTACGTCAGGAGCAACGCGATGTAACTCGTATTCGTAAAATCCTCTGGCGACGGATATCCGCGCGAATCTTTGTAAATATAAGTCAATGGATTAGTTTTTGTCCTTTGACAATTTTAAACACTTTGGTAATCCAATTTGATGTATAACCTTTTTCAAAGATGGTCTTGAATTCACTCACATATACTGAATTGCCTACTTTAAATTTTGCCGGAGCCGCAATCTTTACGTTACTATATACCGTATTTAAAAGTTTATCGGCGATTGCGGAAGTTACATTAATAGGTCTCTACCGCTAGTGCGATCTTTTCGCGCATTGTATTCTCCGACGAGCTGATAACATGTCGATCTATTTATAATTTTCATTAAGCATAAATATTTTCCACATATTGTTTTTTAACGGTTGTTCGGTTGAATCATTTCACTGACTGAGGCTTTTATAATAGAATACGTCGAATAATGATTAATATTATGTTTCTTCATAACTTTTTGCATCGTATTAATTCTTTTCCTCTGTCAGTTTGAAAAATTGTTGGACATCTTCCGTCATCTCGAATTATATTTGCGACCGCTTCCGACATTTCGTTTCCACTTTTACTTTTAAGTGGTACAGCCCACGCATACTTGCTTAAGACATCGATAATTGTAAGTACATAATTGTAGCCTTTGTTGAATCGTGCATATGGACGCATCTCGACCACGTCCTGCTATAGATCATCGTATCCCCGTATTTTGACACGTCTTCGAGGAAAATTCTTTCTCGTAGGGGGAGCATGCAATTTTTCTACGAGTAGCTGTTTTTCAGATGTCTTCCGTAAATTATTTGATCAAGATATAATTTATAATAATAATAATTCCACTACGTATAGTTATTTATGAGTGGCATCCGTTTGACCACGTTAATATTGATCACGGTCCCATTTGACCACGTTAAAATTGACCACATTGCGAATAATCACGTTGATATTGACCACGTTGCAATTAAACACGATCCCGATTGATCATGGTCACATTTGATCACAGTCCCGATTGATCTCGTTCATATTAACCACGGTTGTGATTGACTACGGTCCCGATTAACTACCGTCCCGATTGACCACGATCCCGATTGACCACGTTACAATTGTCCACGTTAATTTTGACCACAGTCCCGATTGACCTCGTTGATATTGACCACGGTCGTGATTGACTATGGTCCCGATTGATCACGGTCTCGATAGACCACGGTCTCGATAGACCACGGTCCCGATTGACCACCGTCTCGAATGACCACCAGTCCCGATTGTCCACGGTCCCAATTGACTACGGTCCCGATTGACCACGTTGATATTGACTACGGACCGTGCATGGCCAAGAAACACGCGCGCGCGCACACACACACACACACACGGAGGGGATTGCAAGAGGGGTTTTCGGCCACTCTCCCGCACTCATCCTGCCGGTAGGCTGGGTGGACCTCGCTTTACAGCAACGTAGTCAATCGGAACTGTGGACAATTGTAACGTGGTCAATTGTAATGTGATCAATATCAACGTGATCAATCGGGACCGTGGTCAATCGGGACCGTGGTCAATATTAACGTAGTCAGGACTTGCGTTTCCAGTGTCAGGTAGTGTGCTTCGAGGTGGTTGACGTGTGTGCTTTGCAGGTTGTAGAGAGATAAAGTGAGGAGTGAAAGAGGAGTAAGTGTATTATTGTGGAAGCATGAGTGTGAGAGAGCGTGGAGAGGTGAAGGGTGAAAGTGGTGGCAAGACGTAAGGGCGAATATAAAATTGTAAAGGGAGATGTGGGACAATGATAGTTAGGCCATAGAGTATAGGTAACGGAGAGCATAGAGCGGGTTAGTGGATAGCGACGGGAGTCTGCATAGAGGGCGCGGGAAAACAAGATGGCGCAATTTGCCATGAAAGAAGGAAAGGAAAGGAGAAGTAGCTATGGAAATGTGGAAGCTATCGAAAAGAAAAAGGGTGGAGCCGGTTGGAGAAGGAAGAAGAGGATGTGTTAGGAAAAAATCGAGAGTAATGAAAGATGCGGAGTTAAGATGGATAGAGGGAAAAGGGAAGTTACAGCATTTGATGAAAAGCTGGAAATTAGAAAATGAGGAGTTAATTAATGAAATGAGAGGCATGAAGGGGTGGTGGAGGGAAGAAATTAGAAAAATGAAAGAGGAAGTTAAGGAGGGAATCAGAGAGTAAGGAGAAAGGATAAGTGAGGAGATAGAAAAAGTAAGAAAGGAGTTTAGAAATAGTGAAAAGAGATGGAAAGAAGAAAAAGAAGAGCTAAAAAGTCATATTAAAGGGTTGGAGGAGAAAATGGAAATGATAGAAAATCGCGATATTGGGGAGGATGAAGGGAGTGAAGATTAGTACGGGAGTAAATGAAGGGATAGGAAATAAGATTGTTATGTCCGGTAGACTTCACAAATATTTTTTTTACTAATATATAAATTATTGCGTCTAGCAGACTGCATGATTGTTTTCTTTCATCAAAAATTCGTTAGTGACATAAATTTACGTTCTAAGAAATAGTCTACAAAAAGAATAAACAGGCGAAGTCTGGGAAGCGAGACTGTGTAATCTCGCTGTCGAAAGTGAAGTATAAAAACAGATCAATAAATTTAAACGTTACAACTCTGAAGGCTCGAGAATTTTCAAACAAAAATAACAGTCAAGCACTAGAAATTTTAAACCATGACAGCGAGATATCCGAGCTCAAGTTCGGATATCAGACCTAAGAATTTTAAATTAAAAAATAAACAGAGCACAAAAACAATGATCCACTGATCCGGAGTTGAGACTCGCGACATTTGACGCCGCGTGTTCGGTTGCCAGATCACCCTCTTATGCTATCTGTTTATCATAAATTTCAAGTAAAATGTCAACTTAGGTGATTATAGCGAACTGGGCATGACTCAATCCGTAAAACAAAAACCTCACCCTTATTCAATAGCAACAATTGGTCGAAACTCAGCAAAGTCTTCATCAATACCTATGATTTAAAAACTCAGAGAAACGCCCTAGGAAAAATCGGAGGACATGATTAGAAAAAACTATTCGTTAAAAAAGATTAACAAACCAATGGAAAGGAGGAGCAAAAGGGCTTAATAAACGCCGAACAAGACAATGCGACACACTCTCTGACGTTCTTTTCTTTATTAAGGTTTACCCGTCTTTTGACTGCATCTCATAGTATGTTCCGAGTTATACTTGATTAAAATTTTATCTTTGTGCATCTTGTGTTTTTTACAAAGACTGCGCTGCAAGAACTATTCGAAAGAACTAAGAACTTTTATAGTGCTGAGTGAATCAACTTTCATCCAATGAGCTCTTGAGCCAAGGCCTACCAAACCACATTTTATAAACCAAATATCATCGCACTCGATAAGTAGTAAGTGCTTAAATTCTTCGATTAATTAATCCAAAGTAATTCTTGGATTTAACAATCTAACTAAACAATCTAAATTTTTACAGAATGTTTTTGAAAATACTATGATTATTAACAATTTAGAATTATTATCAAAATTAAATTATTACTATACTTCTCTGCTACTTCCCATACTTCCAAAACTATATTTCCTCTCTTTCTATCAGTCACCAAAGATCGTTCGCATTTTGCAGAGCGATCCGTGACTCCGCCCTCCCTCCCCTCTCTCTCTCTCTCTTTCTCCCCCTCTCTCTATCAGTCACCAAGGGTCGTTTGCATTTTGCAGAGCTAGCCGTGACTTTTTCTATCAGTCACTAAGGTTTATTCGCATTCCTCAAGTGCGATCCCCAATTTGATCTCTTTATGAGTTCTAACTCACATAATTATTTATATAAAACCCAAATACATAATATAATAAATTAATATAAATTAATAAACATTACATCGAATAAAAATCTATCAGGAAAAATATAAGATCGAGTATTTATTCTAAAATCTAATGATTAAAATAGTGAATAATACTATGCAAGACTAAAATTATTTTCTCTTTTTTAAACAAATACCAAGAATTATTTCGGATTTCCTTATATCGCCAAACCGTTTTTTTTTTTTTTGTTATTATATCCTCCCTCAGTGGAAGGAGTAACCCGAAAGCGATCCTGCCGTGCGTCGGTAAAACGCGCCCGTAACCGTCGAAATAGACGGCTTAGGAAAAAAGCTCGGGCTCGGGCGGAACCACTCGAAATTAACATCACGAACGGCACTAACGTTAACATTAACGTTAATATATCTATAGCTGACACTCCTCACTCTCCAATTTCTGCTACTTCTCCTCCAGCTTCCCCTAACCGCTTAAGATCAGAGTCGCCCCATCCCCTCTATTATCATTTTAAGCGACTCCCATTATTCTTCTCCCCATCGCCCCCTTAACCAAGAAGACCCCTCGAAGAACCATGGGATATCAACTAAGAAGGCAAATCACCTCTCTCTTCGGTTTCCCGATTCAATCCAGAGGAAGTATCCTTAGAGACCGAGGACACATCTCAATCCAAACCGAAACCGCAACCCAACCAACAAAGGTTGTCCGAGAACCAGTTCCGTCTTTGGATATTGGGCGTTTCCCCTGATCTACAACACACTTCCCGACGGAGTCGTTTGCCTAGGGTCAGGCCCGGTGGACCTCAAAGAGTTGCGGACTGCATTAACGGCCCTACCCGACAGCGTAATTCCGTGGTTCGTCCCGGAGTGTAAATATCCTGTCGCCGTTCCTATCAAGGTCTTTTTGAAACAATTTCCCTCTTTTACATGCATCATAGAGGAAATTCCATAAAACGCACTCAAAAGATATATAAATAAGAAATAATTAATAAGTCGTATATACTAAGTAATAAACTAAATAATGATGTTAATCTAGATAGTCCATATAATTTTTTTTTCTCTTAATTCTTTTATTAAATAAATGTGAAAAATTGATGTCTTTAAAATTATAAATAATTTTCTTTTTCTTGTAACCCGTTCTCTCTCTCATATCCCGAGATCGCACAAAGTCCCGTTCTGGGTAATAAGGATTTAATTCCTTTACCGAAAAGGGGACCACCGAACGAACGGCCTACTGATAGAGTAAAAGCGACCCTCCCGGTCGTTGACTTGTCTCAGGCCCCGATCAATTCGTTCCGAGATACTCGTTGTCTAGCGTTTGTCTAGCGGAGTTAAATAGGTTACGCTTTCCCACTGGTTCTGACTTTAAAGAGCCTGGACGTAACAAGATAAAAGAGTTGGAAAGTATAATGGAAAGGAGAGAAAGGGAGGAAAGAAGAAGAAACATACTGCTTAAAGGAGGTAAAAGAAGGAAGGAGAAGGGTGGCGGTAGAGAAATTATTTAATAGCCTTGGAGTCAAGGCAGAGATCGAAGAAGTGAGAAAGATAGCTGGAAGTGTAGAGGGAAGAATGGAAATGGTTGTAATAAGATTGAAAGGATCAAAGAAGAGAGGTTGGGAACAGGAAAAAATTTTGAAAGGTAGGAAGGAAAGAATTTTGAAGGTTTGGACGTGAAAGGAAAAGAGAATAAGATGAGATTATATAATAAGAGGAGATTAGAAGGGATAGCAACGAGAAAAGGATAAGAAAGGAAGGAGAGGGTATGGAAGAATAAGAATAGATGAGAAATGGTGGAAGTGGGATGAGGAAGAAAAAGTGCTGAAGGATGGGATGGAAATTTAAAAAAGGGGGAGGAAGTAAGGGAGTGAGAAAAGGATGCAGTGTGGTATTTTGGAACGTGGCGGGGATAAGAAATAAGGGGAGAGATTTTTGAGCAGAGAAGTGGAAGAGTGGGATATGGTGGTGATGAAACTTGATTGGATGGAAAAGGATGGGATAGATCGAAGGGATATTTACCGAAAAGATTTAGATGGGAGGTACAAGCGGAAAAAAAGAATACGGGAAGAGCAAAGGGAGGGATGTTGATAAGAATAAGAAAGGAATTGAAGGTGGAGGAAGTGAAAGCAAAAAAGATGGAGGGTTTAATGGAAGTAACATTAAAAGTGGAGAGTAGAATATGGAGTGTGATAGGAGTATAAGTTAGAGGGGATATGGAGAGCAAGCTGGAAGAATTGAACGAATGGGCGGAGAGAAAGAAAGAAAAGAGTAGAATATTAATTGGGGGGGACTTTAACGCATGAACAGGTGAGGAGGGGGGAGTAATAAGAAAAGGGCATGAAGAGCAGAAGGGATTGGGAAGAAGGTCGAATGACAAAAGAATTAATAAAGAAAGAAAGAAGTTGTTGAGATGGATAGAAAAAGCGGGGTGGACAATATTTAATGGATGTACGAAGAGAGAGGTAGATGGGGAATGGACGTATACGGGGGAAAGTGATAAGTCAATAATAGATTATGTGTTGGGGGACGAAGATGTAAGGATGCAGATAAGCAGGGTGGAGGTGGAAGATAATGTAGACTCCGATCATCATCCAATCATAATGCTGTGTGAATGAAGGTGTGTGAAAGGATTAGAAAAGTGATATGAGCCAGAAGCGGAGGTTCCAAATTAGGGTAGCGGTGTGTATGTGTGTGTGTGTGTGTGTGTGTGTGTGTGTCACTCACACACATGTGTGTGTGTGTAGGTAGGTTAGAAATAGGTAGAGGTTCAGTTAAGATAAGTTAGAGTTAAGATAGTTGTAAGCTAGAGTTAAGATAGATGTAAGTAATTAAATTGTAAGAGTTTGTAACCTCAAGGGGAATCAATAAATCATATATCTATCTATCTATTAACGTGGTCAATCGGGACTGTGGTTAATCGGAATCGTGATCAATCGGGATCACGTTTAATTACAACGTGGTCAACATCAACGTAGTTATTCGCAACGTGGTCAATCGGGACCGTGGTCAATATTAACATGGTCAAACGGGACGCTCCCCTTATTTATGCATCTTTCTTCGTCTCCTGCATTGAATCAGATATAAACTGAGTTGAATCAGATATAATCTACACCCCTGTTGCATATCGAAATATCTCATCCATCATCATTTGTAACGACTGCACATTCATTATAATTTTTTTCTCAAATTCTTCTTGGCGATCATCGAAAAATTTGATACTCATTTCTGTTTGTTTGCGACATTAGTATCATCTTTTAGTTGCATCGTATTTTGCGCGATCTTGCATTAAAGCTGGAGGCTATCTGACACAGAGCGTTATCGCACACGAAATATTTTAGTAATGCATTCCATTGATAGTATGAATTGTTCGGTGTTTTCAATGATAAACCAAATTTATTAATTGACATCAATTTTGATATTAACAATATCAACAGACTGATCGTTATGCCGATAGTTTAATTTATGATAAGACCAGTTTCGCGAAGTTCTTCGATAATTGACAATATTTACATTGTCATGAGCACTATTGCCAGCTTGACGTGAAGGTTCCAGCAATCGCAGACGATCTATCAATTCGTTGAGATCATTCCAATGCAAGTAATCAATCTTATTATCGTTTAGCATCATAGCGCGCAGTATGTTTATACTTCTTCCCTGAGATTAGTGTATTCATGGCGGAATTATAAATTTATAATTGCATCCCTTGTTACCTTTGCATATACCTATTACCATCACATTTATGCGTATTTGTCGCCAATAATATACTTTTGTATTTATATATATCAGCTTCAATGTATACAGCATCGTCGGTATACAGCATTCTCATAAAAATCAATTCGGAGAGACCTGGTGTTCCCACAAATTTTATTCCGCCGATAATTATATTGTCAACTTTACCTACATCAAAAAATTTATTACCATTCATCATTCCTCCATTGAAAAATGTAGCACCGTTTACATAATCCATTTTGATATTTTTATCTTAACTCAAAATAATTTTTATCTTAAACAAAATAATTCCTATATTTTTGCCCAAATGGACTATAGTAATCGCGCAATGTAATTTGACTCTTGGGTGTTTGTAATACATATTTAATCAATGTCACAAGCGTTTCAGACGTGGTTTCGGAAATCATTCATTTGATTTATCCACAGATGGAGACGGTCTTTCATGCAATATTTGACTTAATTGCACTACATCTTTATCGGAGTAGAAAGAACAACATTTGATAATTGTTTCATTCGCTTACATTTTAATTGATTTTAAGTACAAGTTATTAGCGAATCGATCAATGATATATTTGATCATGTTCGCTTTGTTCCGTACTTTGACTCTTTTTTCTCATACTTTTTTTCGGGCATACTCATTGGCTCAATTTTCGCTTCATTAGATTCCATATTAATTGTATTTTTGACAAGCTGTTTTAGAGGTTCGGTAATTGATTTAAAGTGTTTCTCCAATGCAACGTCTTCATCCATTTGACCAATTTTCAAAGAATGATCTTTTTTGCGTATTGATTTGCTCGTTTTCGCAATATCTCTCGTAATCTTCTCTCGATCGTTACTCGTCATGTTTGAATGAAAATTGAACGAAATTAAATTGTAAGAGTTGCTTGATCAATGTGTCAATAGCACTAAATACCGCTTTACGGTATTGCAAAATCATTCAATTTTTTTCTGTATCGTCCATTTGCTGCAAACTGTTTTTATCAATCATAAGTCCATACTTATGTTGTCATTTGTGACAAAAAATGCGAAAATCATCGTAAGTTATGTCAGTATTTACGTGATCATTGTATACATGCTTCAAGTTTGTATCATCTTGTTTAAATAAAATTAATAAATTTGCATTATCGCGAATAAGATGCTTGGAAATGGGTCTCTTGGCATACGCTTGACAAAGATAGAAACAATCAACGCTCGACTGTCGACCCATTGCATAGTATTATCCTATCATATCTTGTCGCACGCCACGTCATGAAAGATAAAAATAGAATTCGGAAGCGCCTTATTCGGCGGACATCGTTATTATTAGAGAATGTAAAATAGCTAATTTCATTGATCGGTGATAGCAAATTTTCCAAGTATCGATATTTCGATTGTTGAAGCGATTTTGAGTATACGTACACGTTCTCGAAACGTACACTATGTGGACTTTCTATCAATACGTTAATCTTACGGCAATTCGAAGGACCGCAAATGATACCGCGTATAGTAATCGGTAGCATGTTTCCATGCTTGCACATTTCTTTCTCGGACATTAGTCGTGTTTTATCGTCAAAATTTGTCACTTTTATTATCGTTACTTGTCGCACGAACCGCATGTTTGCTCTTGTGAAGCAGTTTTGGAAAATGTATTATGAGGGGCCCTATTTATAAGAGCGCATCGAATCGAAACTCAGTATCGAAAATGTTTCTATCAATCAACAGCGATATTCTTGACATTACCACCGAGCAGTTACAATTTATTTCAAAGATTGTTTTATTACGAGACTTTAGTAGCTACGTGGGACAAGCTTCCCAATATAAAGACTGATTCAGAGGTTCAACGATATCATGCTATTATAATCAATCGTGGCAATTAACGCATCGACAGTCCAGTACCGCTGATAAAAAATTGTGCCGAATGTCAGCGTAAACTATAACTATAAGAGGTCGCGATCTGTTAAATCGTGCGATAAACGTATTTGCTATCAAATGACATATTCCCGGCTATTATATTTGGGGACCGGGAACTCATTTAGAAACACGATTGACTAGGGACGATCAAGGTATCAATCCATTAATGCCTTGTATCAATCCTTTGATGATGTCGATGCTGCATGTCGCGATCATGATATAGCTTATTCTCGAAGCAACGATCTCGGCGAATGACACGTTGCAGATAATATACTTGCTGCGAAAGCGTATTACCGCGAGATTTGATTCTGGCGAAAGATCAGCCGTTACAGCTGTTTGGACGGCTATGAAAGCAAAGACAAAATTCGGTATGCGTATAAAAACAAAAAAATCATCGATTAAGAAAAAGAATGTGAAAAAACAAATACTTCCTGTAGCGAAGCGCGGTGGTATATTGCCAATTTTACCATTATTGAGAGTTTTCGATTTTTTGACTGGCAGAGCAGCGAAAATTGCAAAGGTGGTAAATGATAGCAAAAATGATGGCACAATGTCAGCTCGAAGAAATACGTCATAATCGCGCCATGGAAGGTCACGGACTTTATCTTGCTTCATACAAGCGGACGAGGGTTCTCAATAAGTTCAGAAAAAAAACACTTCAAAAATACGATAAAAATATCTGTCGCGTTAACAACTAATGTGCAATTGCAGCAACTTGCAACTTTGAACGAGACGGTACACACGGATCACTGACAAGGAAGACAGAGCACGAAAAAAGTCATGAATTGTTACAAAAATATCTTTAATTATGATTAAATAATTAACTCAATTAAAGTTAGAAAGTTTTTCACACAAAGTTCAAATAGTTAAAAAAGCGTAATCTGAAAGAAAAATAGGCGGTCGTGTTGTAATCGATTGTACAAAAAGAAAATCGTTCGTCGTAAGCGGTTTTAACGTTAAGAAAAGCGGTCGTATAATGCGATGTATCGATTGCAAAAACTCTACGCGTGTGAAGCGAGTGCGATTAACCTACGTAGTATACTGCGCGTAAGTAGCTCTTTGAGAGCGGACCCTCTTATAATGTATCTTTTCTTGCTCGCGGCCAATTATTTTAAACCACCGTATTTGATTCGAATCGAAGTGGCGCTAAACTTTATTGGCCGCCACTCGAAACTTTGGCGCGAGGTAAAAGTCCGCGCGAGTAATAGATCGGTGACCCTTACATCACGGCCTACGTCACCGCTTTGCGGACTGCCGTTTATCACACGGCCAACCGTCAAAGTTGTATTGTTTTATTATAAACTTGTTTGCGACATGGGCTTTGTACCAAAAACATTAACCGAGAATAATAATTTCGAAAGGAATAACAAGCTAGCCGTTCTTTTAATGTTTTTCGACTTTGGAACCGAAATATGATATAAATACGAGTAGTTAGCAACAAGGTTTAACATTCCAACACACATTTTTATTTACCTCAAATATGGAAAAAATATAGCATAATACGAAAAAAAAATTAACCAAAATATTTAAAAATAAATTAAAAATAAAAAATCACACAAAAAGTAAAATCATCCCTAAAACTAAAAAATTCTAAAAATCACAAGTTCACACAAATACCACAACTCAAAAGAGATATTTACAAACCTTCAGTTCTTGAATGTATTCTTCGGACTTAATCCACACGGAACATATCATCCATTGGACGTCTATAGCTCTATGCGACATCTATCTCCACAATGGATATTGTATAGATTTCTAATAGAAATCCATATTATCTCCACGATAGATATTATAAATCCATCATGGATGTCCATTAGACATTTGTTATGGATGTATAATAGATTTATACACATATATTTTTAACAAAATAAAATTTAATTTTTATTTAAGCATTATTTAAAAATCTTAGTTAATGTTTTGAGAAAATATTTAAAATTTAATAATATTATACATTTTTTTTAAATATAGACAATTCAAGTTTTTATTTAAAATTTTTGTTAAACTTTAAAATATGATCAACAAAATTTTAATACTAAAGGTAAAAGAATGTTTTTTAATATCAAAATTTTTTATACAATTTATAATATATAATATTGTTACGTACGGTAGACTTCACGAGTCTTTTGTGTGTTTCTTTTACTAACTTAAAAATTATTACGTGTCCGGCAGGCTACATGATTTCTTTCATCGACTGTTTTCTTTCATCGAAAATTTGCTAGAGATAAATTTAAGTTCTAAGATATAATCTACGTCTAACAGAAACAATAAACAGACAAAGTCTGGGAAGTAGAACCGTGTAATCTCGCTGTCGAAAGTCAAGAAAAAAAACAGATCTATAAATTTAAATGTTATGATTCTGAAAGTCGAGAACTTTAAACAAAGGATAACAGACTGTCAAACGTTAGAAATTTTAAACCATGTGAATATGGATGACAAACAGACAGCGAGATAGTCAAGCTCTAGCTCGGGTATCAGACTCAAGAACTCTAAACAAAAAGGAGAGTAAGGTACAGAGCTATTCACAAATGATCCGAAATCGAATACCCGCGACATTTGATACCACATGCTTGCCTGCCAGACCACCCTCTTATCCGTTTATCATAAATTTTAAGTAAAATGTCAACTTAGCTAGTTATAACAAGCCGCGTATGACTCAATTCGTAAAACGAAAACCTCACCCTCACTCGATAGCCACTATTCTCCATTGGTCGAATTCAAAATTATAAGCAAAAATCTTCATCAATACCTAAGATTTTAAAACTTAAAGGAACGCCTTAGGAGAAATCGGAGGGCATGAATAGGAAAAACTATTCGTTAAACTAGATTAACGAACCAATGGAGAGGAGGAGCAAAGGAGGTTAATAAGCATCGGAATATCCGTCGAAAAGTCAATTGGGAATTTTTTCCAAGTCGCGCAACTCTCAGTGTACATCAAGTTCATACACTCTCTTTGACGTTTCTTTTTATCAGTAAGGTTTACCCATCCTTTTAGTCACATTATATTCTGAATTATAGTTGATCAAAACTGTGTAGTGCATCTTGCGTGTTATGAAGACTTTGCGTTGCAAGAAAAAAAAACTTTATAGTGTGAACCCTCCATCTGCCGAGCTCGTGAGCCAAGGATTACTAGATTTCACAAGCCAAACATCATTGCACTCAATAAAAAGTAAGTGCTTAAATTTTTCAATTAATTAGTCCAAAACAATTCTTGGGGTTAATCATTTAATGCTTTCGAGATATTACTATTACTAACAATTTAGAGTCATTATCGGAATAAAAATTATTACTCTCTCTCTCTCTCTCTCTCCCCCTTTCTATCTTTCCCATTCTATCGATCACTAAGGGTCGTCTGCATTTTGCAGAGCTACCCGTGACTCTCTCTCTCCCTCCCTCTCGCTATCAGTCACTAAGGATCGTTCACGTTCCCCAAGAGCGATCCCAATTTACTTTAATCTCTTCGTGAGTTATAACTCATATAATAATTTATATAAAACTCAAAACGTATATGTAATAAACAAATACATAAAAAAAAGTATATAAGATCGAGTATTTAATCTATAGTCTAACTTTAAACAAATTCCAAGAATTATTTCGGATTTCGCCAAACCGCCTTTTTTTATTATTTTTTATATTCTCCCTCAGTGGAAGTAGTAACCCGAAAGCGATCCTCCCGTGCATCAGTAAAGCGCGCGCGTAACCATCGGAACAGACGGCTTAGGAAGAAGTTGGCTCGGGCTCAGGCAGAACTAGAGATTAACATCGCGGATAGTACTATAATATTAATATTAACATTAATCTATCCACGGTTGACACTCCTCATTCTCCGATTTCCCTTACTTCTGCTGTAACTTCTACCCACTCAAGAGCGGCGGCGTCGCCCACTCTTTCTATTATTGTCTTAAGCGACTCCCCTACTCTTCCCCCCATCGCCCTCTTAACCAAGAACATTCAATCGAAGAACCACGGAATATTAACTTCGAAGGCGAACCACCTCCCTCGCCGGCTTTCCGATTCAATTCGGAGGAAGTATCCTCAGGGACCAAAGACACACCTCGACTGGAACCTGAATCACAATCGAACCAGCAAAGGCTGACCGAGGACCAGTTTCTGTTCTGGATATTGGGGCAATTTCCTCCTATCTACGACCTACTTCCGGATGGAATCATTTGCATAGGGTCAGGCCCAGTGGACCTCACAGAGTTGCGGATCGCAGTAACGGACGCCCTACCAGACACCGTGATCCCGTGGTTCGTCCCTGGATGTCGATATCCCGTCGCCCTCCCTATCGAGGTTCTTTGGGAACAATTTCCCCCTTCCATATGCGTAATAGAAGAAATCCCATGAGTCATACACACACACACACAAAATATATAAATAAGGAATAATTATAACTCATAAAACTAAGGAATAAACCATGTAACCATGCTAAATTAGGTAATCTATGTAATTTGTTTTTTATTTTCTTTTTTTATTAAATAAACATGAAAATTTGATATATCTAAAAGAAATAATAATAAACAATTCCCTTTTTCTTGCATACCCGTTCTCTCTCCCGTACTCCGATATCGCACAAGGTCCCGTCCTGGATAATAGGGATTTAGTTCTTTTACCGAAAAAGGGACCACCGAACGAACGGCCTATTGACAGAGTAAGACCCTTCCGGTCATTGACCTGTCTTAGGCCACTGGTCAATTCGTTCGTCTCCGAGACACTCGCTGTCTAGCGTTTGTCTAGCGGAGTTAAATAGATTACGCCCTCCCGCTGGCTCTTAAAGAGTTCGGACGTAACAATATCATTAATTTATTATTAAACAAATAAAATTCTTAATTTATAGATGAAAATTAAAGGTAACTAAATTATATAATTGATTTATATTTTATAAAATCAAAAATATATTTTTTAGTTATTTTTTTGCTCACAAATAAATAAATATAAATAAATAAAATATATTCAGTTGTCTAAATAATTGTATTAAAAACAATTAATATAGTTTTGATTTTACGAAATATATTTCTTATATTTGGTATAATTAGAATGCACACAAAGATAAAATAATATAATTAAAATAACATAAATTCAATTTATAAATGATAAAAACAATTTATAAATGATAGCTTAATTTTTAATTTTTGTAGGAAAAGCATCTACAATAAATCTATACAAAATTTAATTATAAAATTGAAGCATTTACTTTAAATTATAAAATGGTAAACATTCCATAGAGATTAATAATAAATCTACCATTAAACTCCCAGCGAAAACGTCCAAACTTATTTCATTAACATCCCAAAAACCTTGTGCGTAGCATTGTATTAATATTCATATGATGCAACAAATAATATTATTTTTATTAAGGATCCAATATTATTTTAAGGAACTAATATTATTTTTATTAAAAAGTTTAATAAAAAGAATTAGGCGAGGGAACCAGCATAGTATTCTGTGCAAAATATGTTTATTAGATCTTAGACTATTTGCGAATGTTTTGGGCCTTTTATTGAACCATCCATTTTATTTATTGACTTCCGTTTTATTTAATTTATTAATTTTTTTTACATAATTGACAGAATGTCCTAAGTTTATGTTATGTTTATTTTCGTTTATTCTTTATATTCTTTAAAGCGTTTGTAGACCGTAATTTTATTCTAACCGTTTTACATAGATTATGTTAATTTATTATTTGTTTATTTATTTTTGTCTGCGCTGAGGATGGTTCAATGAAAGGAAACGTTTGTGAAGATCTAATAAACATATTTTGCACAGAATATCGTATTGGTTCCTTCGCCTAATTGATTTATTAATTTTGGAACTTAATAATTTGGAAACTTTAAATATTTATATTATTTTTATTAAGAAACCTTTACAAAAAAATATTATATTAACAAAAATCGATTAAACACTATTGGTTCAATAACTTTCAATCGTTTTTTCACCATATTCAATAATTGAATAGTTCAAACTTTTTTTCCTTAATATATATAGAATCTCATAAAAAATCTATAAGATCAAATTAAACAAATTTTTTAATAATGTATAATTTAAATATAATATATATATATATATATATATATATATACATATATATATAAAATTGATATATTTGTAAATGTTATTGTATTTGTAGTATAAATTTGCAAACATTTACAATACATTATATATATATATATCTCAATCGCGACAAAATAATGAATTTACTGTTTTGAATATTCGAATATTTGAATATTGTAAATAAAGAGTAGGCCCCTCCATCGCCTATTCTTGTGAGACAGAACCATATATTCTTTTTGTGTCTGCAATAAAGATAATCTTTGCATTGAGATTTTTTTCTTAATATTTTTTTACATATCATGATAAGCTTTATGAATATGTAACGGGCCGCTTCACGAGCGGTGTGGTGCGCGCGGAGACGGCGCAGTCGGGATCAAGGTTCGTGAAGGGGTGAAACACAGTAGAGACGTTTGTTTGTGATCCGTCGTTTATTTGCCTCTCGAGGGCAATGGTCAGGTGTTACAATTACTAGGTGTGTACGCAGTGCTCGCCTTTAACCCTTTGACTGCTACAGACGCATATATGCGTCTGGCGGAAGCTATCGGTATGGACTAAGGACGCATATATGCGCTTTCTGTAAGTGTTCGGCATGGACTAAGGACGCATATATGCG
>JBCAUJ010178556.1:0-18400 GCA_038406275.1 Cataglyphis albicans
TGGAGATCTCGGTACGGTTCGCATTTTTGAGACTGGCGCGTATGCGTTTTCCGCGCTCAGTGCTCCGAGGGAGATCCAGCGGACGCGCACGGGACGGCAACGTCACAATATATATATATATAAAATATAAAAATATAAAAAATTATATATATAAATATTTTAATATAAGGTTATATTTTAATATTATAGATTTTTTATCGATCAATGACGTTCTTTTTTTTTCTGAGCCGCTTCCTGTGCTTCGATGACATACTGTGATTCCCGAATTGGCATATTTCTCGGCCGCTTTATTATCGATTATTTCAGAAACCAAGCAATCCTCGTAGAATCGTTCAAGCAGTGGTAACATTCTTGTTTTCCAAAATTTGTCATTACGCTCGACAATCGTGTACTTCAATCCAAAGGGTGTCGACACTGCAAAAATGCAATACTTTCTTTACGTTATATGAAGTTGTACTTGAAAGTAGTACACGTGTCTTTGATTCATAGTGTCATCTGTTTTATAAAAAATTCTATAAACATCTGAATATCTGAAACATCTTATTGCATCGGTGGGAGACACTTTCAGCCGCATAAGGATATTTAATCTCAACAATAGTATCATCTCCGATAATGCCATCAGGCGTTGCGGCAAGATATAGATTGTTTTATCAATAAATATTCCACAATCATTAATTTCTATTCTACTTCACCTGCAATTGTTCTCGTGCCACCATCTCTTTTTTTTACCCCACTCAACAGCCGCATTCGTCAGTCGAGAAGGATAAAAAATTGCTTTTACAAGATTTTGGTACGAAGTTATGCCAATGATTTCTTGATTGATTTCTTTTTTACTACAAACTTTCCCAAAATTTAAAGCAGTGAGAAAATTTCGCCGTACGTTGTACCACGCTGGGTTTTCACGCTGACCCCGTGTAGCACATTTCCAATACGTCACGATAACGTTGTTGATCTATTAACGTTTTATTAACGGAAATGATTACGTCTCAGCTGTTCGTATATATTACCTTCTATATCTGATCGTTCCACATTTGGTCCATAATCTTTATCAGA
Organism: Cataglyphis albicans; assembly: GCA_038406275.1. NCBI lineage: Eukaryota > Metazoa > Arthropoda > Insecta > Hymenoptera > Formicidae > Cataglyphis > Cataglyphis albicans. The sequence goes on from JBCAUJ010178556.1 coordinate 1,054, forward strand.
AGTTAATGTTTTAGCAAAATATTTTGATGTACGAACAGAGAGACCTAATTCTTTTGTCGCGTATGCACGTTTCTGATAACCATCATTTTTAGCAATATTTCGATTCTCAATTATGTTTGTACATGTCGGTGGTTCTTTACCTATTGCATGACAAGTAAAACTTAATGCTTGCCAAGTATTGAATTGAATTACAGATGCTTTAACGCGCGTTTCATATGAACCTCTTCTCGCAAAATGAATACGTTTGCTACCAATAAATTTACTAATAATTCTATTGCAACTTTCCACGGAATTACTAGTAAATATAATATATGATAAAACAAAATATCAGTGATAAAAGCTACGTTTAGGGGAGGCAGCCCCGATGACCTTGACCTTGACATTATGTTGTTAAGATCACCCTCGTGAGTGACTTTCAGAAGGTTTTAGCCGTCGCTCGTTTTTTATTAAAAAGTTATTAACTAAAATATTGTTTATTGAATGTGTGGAATAAATAAATACATGAATGGACGTAGGAATCTGATATAAGAAATAGTCGACGAGTATGAAAAAAATGAGAATTTTAAGCATTTATACGATCTAATGGATACATAGAACTCATTATTTCAAAAAAAGCCTCAATGCGTTCGTCAAAATTATGTATTTTTTTAAATAAAAATTCTGCGATGTAATTCGTGAAATGATAATCACGTGTGCCGTAGCACGGAATACTTGCTCGCACATGAATGAACGAAGAAAAAGCGCGCACACGCGTACACGCGCGCGCGCGCGCACACACACACACACACACACACACACACGGTGGGGGTGCAAGGGAGGCCTTCGGTCTTCCGCACCCGCCCGCCAGTAGGCAGGGTGGGCCTCGCTTTACAACTTACAAAATACTTGCTACATTGTAAAGCACCCTGCCTACACCTTACCATGTGTGTGTGTGTGTGTGTGTGTGTGCGCGTGTGAGTTTGTGTGCTTGTGCTTCCTATGATGTAAAGTGTATCTGTAATACTTATTTTGTTAATAATTTATTTTGTTAATAGTTTTTTCGGAGAAAAGGGTGCAGGGGAAGAGGTTCTACTTTTCCACTTCTATGCGTTCGATTTAGCACACATAAATGAATGAATCTGGTAGAGATTAATATTATAAAATATATATATTTTCTAAAAATTGCTTATAATTTGTGTAAATTCTTTTGTTGATAACTTTTTAGTAAAAAACGAGCGACGGCTAAACATTCTGAAGGTCACTCACGAGGGTGACTTTAACAACATATGTCAAGATGAAGATCATCGGGGCTGCCTCTCCTAAACATAGCATTTTCTATAATGCGTTTCATTGCCATTTGAATTTTTAAAAATAACTCTGCCTTTTGTAATTGAGGCATAAGATTTTCTTCACCTTCTTTCAATTCTCCATTACAAAAATATTTAAAGGAAGCGCAACCTTTATGCCCACCAAATACATGACAGGGTATATTTTTGTAAATCTTTAATTAATTCTACAAGTTTTTGATCTCGGGATCCTTCACTATTGCGGCGAAACGTTACAGCCTTTGTAACGGGCCGCTTCACGAGCGGTCTTGTGCGCGCGGACGGCGCATTCGGGATCAAGATTTGTGAAGGGGTTGAAACACAGTTAAGTAACGTTAGCTCAAGATACGTCGTTTATTTGCCTCTCGAGAGTAATGGTCAGTGATTACAATTTACTATTTTATTATTTGTTTACAGTTTGTAAGTATTACTCGCTTCTAACGGTCGCACTGTTGTGATACCGAGCTAGACGGGTTTTTGCCCGTCTCGTCAAGCGTCTCGACTCGTGGCGCGGGGCGCGAGCGGTGAGATGGGCGCGTTTTGTCGATGCGTGTTAGTGGACGCGCGGTGCGTGCGGTAAGGCAGGTGCGTGTTGTCACGGTGCGAGCTGGTGGACGCGCGGTGTGCGGTAAGGCGGGCGCGTCTTGTCATGGCGCGTGATGCGAGATGTTTTTATATATAGCAATGCGATATTTGCAGGTGCGTAAAAGCGCGTACAAACTGTTGCCGGATGATCGGCGCGAACTGCAGGGCGGCGGCCTGCAGTTGGTGTAAGCGTCGGTGTCGTGGACGCGGCGCGTGTTCACAGACGGGTTTCTTTGGAGGCGCTGTGCGCGGAGTTCGGACGGTCGGGTGGAAGGACCGTAAAACTCGAGAATACTCGAGAAGAGCGGCGAACTCGTCCACTCTTGGTCTTTTACGGTGGTTTGTGACGGGAGTCGTCTCTGGATCAGATAGTCGAGAATTCTCGACGGAGGCTGCAAACATGTCAACCTCCGGTTTACTGTCTTTCGACGGTGTCGGAGCGGTTTCTAGAATTGTCTCGTGCGTACTGTTCGAGCGGATTCGGTTACCGGTCTGGTACAGATCCGTGATCTGTCGGGTTTTTATACCTTTTCGGTTACGGCACCCGTGACTCTCGTCCCCCTCGGGGTGGGGGTAGCGGCGCAGGGTTTCTGCCGTTTAAGGCGTTCGCCGTTTTCCGGGAACCCTCGGCGCTGCTCGGAGGTCGGTTGTTTTGTTTCTCCGAGCGTGCTTATTGTTTATTATTAAAAATATGGCGCTAAGCGCCTCTGCCTTTGCCCGGCTGGTGTTCGCCGGGTGGCAGACTTCCGACGGGCGATGTGTCGGGAACGATGGGGTGATGCATCGTTATACCTTTATTACAGCGTTTCGAATTTTCATATCGCTATTCGTAACGACTTTTTTTAATTTTGAAATATTTCTATCACCACTATCTATTCACTTTGCGTATTTTATTACACAAATTGCGGAGAAGATGATTCGTGCATTCAATCTTTTCCACAACAATATTCGGATACGGTGGGAAATCTCTCAGTTTTTTTGCTACGTTACTATCTCCGTCACCAATAAATTATTTTAAATTAATCTATTTCTAAGCTATGTCGGAAGATTTCGGGGATTATATTACTTTCCATTCTTGTCGAACTTTGATTATTTCCCTAATTTTTAAAACATTTATGTTCTTTCGGATGTGAAAAAATTTTTGCTGCTCTTGCACAAATAATGCAATATTTATTTTTAACACAAATAATACTTTTTTTGGAATAATAGCTCGTAATAATAACTGCTTCAGATGGAAAATCATAACTACCATTATAGGATCTCTTCATCCATAAGCCATCTGTTATTACGGGTATATACGGAATGCCATCCAACATCTCCTCTTTCAATTGCTAAATTTCTTTCCTCTTCGCGAGCCACGCGCATTTCTTCTTCTGCGGCGGCGGCGGCAAAGGCTTCCGACATTTCATTGTGATAATTTATATATGTTTTATTGCTCATGTATGGAACATCCACAGCAGCAAGAAATTCTTCAAGCTGCTTATGACCAGTCCCTGTCAATATAATACCACATACAACACCTCTATTGACATCCAATATTTTGTCGTCTATTGGTTCACTCCAAAAGCTATCTGTAAAGCGACAAATTCGACATTCGACAAAAAATTGGGTTTTTAGACCGTGACGCTTTGTTTTATTACAAGATCAGTAAAACGACATTCGCCGATACAATGAATGGACAGTCTCTGCAATTCAGCAAAAACATGCCCAAAATCGTCCCAATTTCTGCAGAACACAAACGATTTGCATCAATGTTCCCATCAACATGCAACATTTTCCATTTCGTTATCTGTATCATTATCATTTATGTTTTCTATTTCCATGAGTAGGAATAATATGAGAGTTCTTTCTCTCTCTCTACATGTCTAATATTGTCCCGTTCCCACGATAACACTCAAAAAAATTCCCTTCATACTATTTGTTTACAATAAATAGTAGGGAAGCTGCGCGGGGAACTTGTGGACGCAGGGGGTGTATGACGTTGCGCAGACAGGGGACACTTATCGCGGGAGCGGACATATTTCAAAGACGATGTTCGGTTGCTATATTTATTGTAAACAAATAACATTTATTATATGTGCAGTATAAAGGGAATTTTTTTTAGGAAGAGCCGAAAAGGCGCTTATCATGGAAGTGTGATATGTTTAAACCGGTGCATAAAGGCAAGCGTCGATGTCTGGCTGCTTTATAAACATTATAAACAAATAGCGTACATTGCACGTGCGATCTGAACATTGAGAATTTTTTTCTAGGAATAACCGTTTATCGGCACAGGATAACAAAAGACGAGAAAAGGAAAGAAGATGTCTTTTTTAATATTAATATAATTTTTCACATGCATGCAACCATTAGCGCTATCCTTCTCTAACGAACGCCTTGCGCTATCCATCGTTCATACATTGAGAACCTTATTAGCTTTATCCTTCTCCCACGTCCACGCAAACACCTCGCGCTATCCCTCGTCTACCCGTCGCGCCGCGGTTGTATGTCTAAAAAGACGAGAAAAGGAAAGAAGGAGATTCAGAAATAATTAATATTTTTAATATTAATACATTTTTTATTTATAAAAGAGTGTATATACATGTGTGTGTGTGTGAGCTTGTGTGTGTGTGCGCGCGCGCGTATGTGTGCGTGTGTGCGTGCATGCGTGTGTGTGTGAAATAAAATGAAAAGTAAAAAATGACTGCTGCAGCGGTGCCTGCGGAATGATGGTGGCGTCGGCATGGGAAGGGCCTCTTCTGTAATATAAAAATGTATTAATAATTATATTTTTAGTAATATTATTATAAAATTTTATAATAATTATAACAAAATTATTTTAAAATATTTTGTAATAAAATTATTATAAAATAACTTACGTGAATTCAATTAATCGTTATTATTTGCTGCATTACAATCAGAATTGAGTTCTGTTACGCAGAAATTACGAACTCGCCAGTCATAAAATGAAAGGCGGTGGTATTTAAGAAAAAAGTTACTTAAGGTAAAGAGGTAATAGTATAGATCATCCTTATGACATTTTTTTAAACCGATTTCACGTCCGTGTATCGCATGTACGATGGAATTCATCGGAATGTTTGTCGAAAGCGGTGGAACACTAGTATCTATTCTTAAGAAGCACTTGCGTAGCGATTTTCTTATCTCTTCAAGTCGCGCGATTTGAGGTTCGCGATTGCAGATCCCTGATCAATAATCGTGGATTTATTTGCATGCAAATAAATATCGATGGATCTATTGGACTTTGTCCTTTCAACCAGTCGATATACTCGTCGCAACTGTCCTGCTATTCAATGTACCACTCTTTATCAATTTTATTAGTTGTTCCTTCATAAAAAACTGCTTTTTTCATATTATCGGCTATCTTCAATAGCGTTGTTCCAATTCTGCAACGTATTCTTCTTGATCTGCAAACATAACTATTTACGATATACACAGAATTTTTTTTTAATTCACGTTTAAGCTTGCTTATGACTTTTTCAACCAACGGATCTTCATAAACTGCAGCGTATCAGCGTCGAAAGATGTTCGATCATTGTGCGCCTCGCCCGCCTATAAATGACCATTCAAATATTAGTTTTTTCTACAAAGAATTGCGATGTATTAGCGCCGATATCTGGCTGCTATAATTTTTAAATACTTTTATACTAATTTATAAACAAAATAGACGTTACATCTTTACGAATTCTCGAACGTTACAAACTTAAAACCGCGTGAATGCGAAGATAAACAGACGGATCGAATATTCGAACTCTAAGATCTACACAGCAGACTTAGGAATTTCTAAACAAAAGATAAGGAAAAGAACGACGCATTCACAGATGATGATCCGTAGCCGAATGAAATATATATAATGAAGAACGAAGAACGTCAACTCTGCTATATACGATTTGAGACGGTATACATCGGTCAAAAAATAGTATAGCGGATATTGTATTGCGTGCCAAGTGTTCAGTATAGAAGAAGATTTTGTGATAATCTATAAAAATGAAACAGATAAACAATAATAATTTCGAGGCAATATTAGACGAGTCTGATGAAGATCACGCACTGTCCGATGACAGTAATTATATTAGTGATCAAAGTGGACCTTACGGAAATAGTCGACAGGGTAGTGTCTCATTCGGAAATCATTGCGCTAAATGGACGTACAAAGTGTTGCACCAGCTACTTTTGTTATTCCATAGGTGATGCTTTAGCTTTATGTATTTCGTGCATGATTGCTATATCAGACACTGATTTTGGATACATCGAACAGGGTAGGCTTTATCGCGAATACTTGATTTAACTATAAACATAAACAAGTATAATCCAATGTGCGCGGATGTCACGTAAAATTATCGCAAGAAATAATGAAGAAAAGAGCGGTAATAAACGCAGTCTAATGACGCGTGTTTCGCGTGATCAGTGGTTGCTGCTCTATACCCAGTTGAAAAAAATGCAGAACGAGAATCGTCGTATCTACATTATACGACAATGCTGAATCTCCAGGACATTGAATTTCCAGTGACTGTGAATCAAATTAAAAAATTCGAACGTGCCAATGATATCTCCATAAATGTATATTGCCTCGAAGAAAAGAACATTGTCCCGATTCGACTGAGCGAGCTAAAGAGAGATAAACATGTCAACATGTTTTACGTGCAAGATCCACGGGATGACAACGTCGGACATTTTGCGTGGATCAAGAATTTATCCAGGCTCGTGAGCCCTCAATTGAGCAAACCAATAATGGTCAAAAATACATTTGCGATTGGTACGTATATTTTATTTTATATTTTATATTTTATATTTTTTTCTTTTTATTAAATATATGCAAATAAAAAAATTAAATGAAAAAAAAATTTCTTTTACAGATGTTTACATTATTTTAAATCTGATAACAAGTTGCAGTCACATATGGTAGAATGTAAAGAAATGAACGAGTGCGCCATCCGGTTACCGAGCGAGAACGACAAGTGGCTCAGTTTCGACAATTATAACAGAAAGGAGTGACTTTCATTCATCGTTTACGCTGATTTGGAGTGCGTGCTAAAGAAGACTAACAGTGATCCGATGACGTCTATATACATTTCAACATCATGAGGTATTTAGCGTTGGATATTACATGCAGTGTTCATATGACGAAACATTATCAGCCTATCGCTCTTATCGCGGCGCCGATTGTATTGCATAGTTCGCCGACGAACTTGAAAAATTAGCACACGTATAAAAAATATAATATCCACGAATGTCCCTATGGTAACTCTCGCACAAACAGTGAGAGGCATTTCGCAGCGCGACGCATTGCCACATTTGCGAGAAACCATTCGTGCCGGACGATACATGAGTACGCGATCATTGTTATCTGACCGGGCGGTACCGAGATCTCGCGCATTTAAATTGCAATTTAAATTATAAGGACTCGTTTTACATTCCAATAGTTTTTCATAATTTATTCGGATACGATTCACATTTTATTATTAAGGAAATAGCCATAGCGTTCAAAGGGAGAATCGATGTATTACCGATAGCGAAAGAAAAATATATATCTTTTACAAAAAATGTTAAACTTGCAGAAGAAAAAGTTCATACCAAATTGCGTTTTGTAGATTTATATAAATTTCTTTCAGCCAGCCTTGACAAATTGGCATTTGTTTTAAATAAAGACAAACTGAAAATTTTAAAATCGAAATTTCAAAATGTATAAGAAGACAATGTCAATTTCAATTTATTAACAAGGAAGGGTATCTTTCCATATAAATATATTGATGAGGACAAGCTGCAGGATACGTATTTACCACTGCGCGATTCATTTCACAGTTCTTTGACCGGTGACACTGTATCCGAGAGCGATTACGCGCACGCCGAGACTGTCTGGAAGCGGTTCTCCATTCGAACGCTAGGCAAATACAGCGATCTATATTTAAAAACAGATGTTTTGTTATTAGCAAATATTTTTGAAAATTTCCACGAATGTTGCATTAAGTTATGGCCTCGACCCCGCATATTACTTTATTCTTCCCGGTTACATGTGGGATGGCATGTTGAAACATACAAATATTAACGTTTGAGTTACTTCCTGATATCGACATGGTTATGTTTATCGAACGGGAGATACGCGGCGGTTTGAGTCAATGTTCCGGCAGATACGCGCATGCTAATAACAAGTGTATGCAGTCGTACGATCCATCGAAATTTTTATCGTATTTGATGTATTTAGATGTAAACAACTTATACGGATGGGCAATGTTTCAATCATTGCCTTATGCCGATTTTCGATAAATCGATGATATCTCTGATTTTAATATAAGCGTGATCACTTCGGATTCGCCAACAGGTTATATTCTCGAGATCGCTCTGGAGTATCCGCAACATCTTTACGATGCGCACACTGACTTACCGTTTTGCCCGATACGCGATAAATCTTTCGGTAAGCGGAAGGACAAACTTCTCGCGACATTATACGATAAAAAGCATTATGTCATATACTATCGCAACCTGCAGCAGTATATGCGTCATGGTCTTCGCGTCCCAAAAATACATCGCGTATTGCAATTTGCTCAATCCGCTGACTCCGCAATTACAGCGAACTCAATACAAAATTTTAAACACTTGCGAGAAATGATTTCAAAAAAATTTGTACAAATTAATGAATAACGCGATATTCGGTAAAACGTGCGCAATTACGTTGATGTAAAATTATTAACAAAGTGGGACGGACGATACAATGCAGGGGCAATGATCGCAAAACCGAATTTTCATAGCATGAGTCTTTTCTGAGAATCTGATAGCTGTTGAACTGCGCAAACTTGAGGTAAAATTTAACCGATCTATGTCAGTATGTGCATACTTGATATATCCAAAGTGTGTTTGTACGAATTTCATCACGAATACATGTTACCGTTATATCGCGACAATTGTAAAATTATGTACACCGATACAGATAGTTTATTTATTACATTAAATGCGACGATACATGAGAATATGAAACGCAATATCGATAGATTCGATACGAGCGATTATCCGACTAACAACGCGTATGATATACTGCTTGTAAATAAAAAAGTACTGGATTTAATGAAAGACGAAGATAATGGCGCGGTCATAACCAAATTCGTTGGCCTTAGAACAAAAATGTGTTGCAAACACGCGAGTTGCGAGTAGATAGTAAAAAGGATACGAAAAAGGTTAAAGGCGTCAAGAATAACATCGTTGGGCATACTTTTACACGCGATGCTTAAATGAAAAGATTGAAATGACACGTCAACAATCGTGTATTAGGTCAAAATTGCATGAAGTATATACCATCCACGAGACAAAAATTGCTCCGAAGCCGTAAGATGACAAGCGGTATATCGTACCCGAAACGACCAACATGTTACCATGGAGGCATTACCGAATATCCTTATAATGTAATGTAATACAATTTAGCGTAATGTAATATATTATAATGTATGTATGTATGTGTGTATGTATCAACTTAGATGATAAGAAAACAAATATATATCTATTTTTTCTCTTTTATATTTTATATGCCATCTTACATATAATATATTTTTATATATTTTAAATATTTTATATGTATTTCATATATTTTCATATATGTAAAAATAAATACAGTTTGTATTAATTAAACGACATTGTTTTTGTGTATTTAAGAATTGTGCCATTTATCGAATCCCAGAAATTTCATGTAAACTTCATCATCCTTCCTGCGCAGCACTTTCTCCACGAGATACACATCCAGATAATTCGCGCGACGCAACTCGTACTCGTAGAACGTTCCAGCGATGGATTTTCCGCGATAGTCATCGAGTAGATAGATTACGGGATTAGCACTTTAACAATTTTAAACACCTCGGTGGTCCAATTTGGTGTATAATCTTTCTCGAAAATCGTCTTATATTTGCTAACGCATACCGAGTCACCTTTTGAACTTTGCTGGATCCGCTATCTTTATCGCGCTGTATAACGTAGCCAAGAATCTTTCGGCGATGATGGGGATAATATCGACGGGTCGCATATCGATCTTTCGATGCTTGCGCGCATTGTAATCCGACACGAGTCGTGGCAACTTATCCGCCCATTTGTAAGATCGTTGAGCGTAAACATCTTCCACATAGCGTCTTTCAGTATACGATTGAATCATTCGACGACCGATGCCTTCAACACCGAATACGTGGAATAATGATTAATGTTATGTTTCTTCATGAGGCGTTGCACATTGGTGTTGTAAAATTCCTTCCCCATACCGGTTTGAATGTTTCTCGGATATCTCTTACTGTCGAATTATCTCAGCGATAGCATTAGCCGTCTCGCTTTTACCTTTACTCTTGAGCGGTACGACCCACGCGTACTTGCTCAGCACATCGATGATTGTAAGCATGTAGTGATGGCCTCTATTGAAACGCGAGTACGGACGCATCTCGATGATGTCAGCCTGCCACATGTCATCGTATCCCATTGACGTGTCTTCGAGGAAAATTTCTTTTCACTGGAGCATACAGTTCCTCGACAAGTCGTAACTTCTCAATATTTTTATCAGATTTTAACGATGTCATGTTTTTAGCGAAGCTACTAGTCTCTCGGCGCGTAATAATATGTATGAAAAAATTACATTATCTTTTATATCTCAAACTTTTTTTTCCGAGGCTTATGCTTTGCTTGTCGAGGCACCGTTTAATTCATAATAATGCCAGCTTCGCAAAGTTTCTCTATGATCGACAAAATTTCGTTGTCGTGACCTTTGTGACCTGCTTGGCGCGAAGCGTCGAGCAATCGTAGACGATCCACCAATTCGTTGGAATCGTCCCAATGCACGTAATCAATCTTGTCGGCTAGCGACATCGTGCGAAACATGAATATTCCTTTTCCAGATTTTTTTTTTCGGTTCGATCGACATCAATGGTTATTTCTTTGTACTTGTATCCTCTGTTGCCCCGTATTCGACCATGCGTATCGTGATTGTCTTTCAGCGCGCTCGTTATCAACAGCATGCTCTTGTACGTTTGCTTATCATCATCTGTATAGATGACGTCATCTTCTCTTGAAGATCAACTCGTAAAGATCAGGTGTGCCGGCGTATCGTATGCCGTCGATAATTATGTTATCCGCGTTGTCCACGTCAAAACGTTTATTACCGAACATCATTCCATCCTGACCGAGATAAACATCAAACACGTTGTCTATACCACTATGTTGATCACCGCTCAGGGCAGGTCAGATGTATTTTTGACCCAGTGGACTTAACTGATCTCGCAACATTTCTTGATCTTCCAGCGTTTGCAATTGATTTCGAACGGACGTTACGAGCGAGTCGTTGGTGGTTTCGAAAACATCCTCGCGAGCAAGTGATTCGGGCATCGTAGGTATGATTCTCGTTGTTGCGGACGGTAGAAGTTATCGGCGGTTTGTCCAGTGGAGCGTCAAATCGTTTTGATTTATGCGGTGTCGCTGAGTGATTCGAGTCAGATTGTTTTTCTCTCTTTTTCAGTGTCGCATCCTTCTTACGCCACGGATTAATGGTTTAATCTCTACGTCGATGTTACTCCTCTCGTTCTCTATCATGATCGAACTAGAGTCGACAATCTTTTGTAGCGGTCCGATGAGAAGTCTAAAGTGTTTTGTCTAATACGAAATCCTCCTCGATTTTGCCGATCTTCAAAGCGCGATGTTTCTTACGAATCGATTCGCACGTTTTCGCAATTTTCCTCTCAATCTTCTCGCGCTCACGAATACTCTCGCTGCCATCCATGTCGGTAGAGTGTCAATTTTTCACATTTCACCACGACGTATCGGCAACGATTAATCATTTTGCGGTTTCGCGAACATGTTAAAACTTTCTCTGTACCGACCATCGTTGAGCGAGCTGTCTTTGTCTATCACTACAAATCCATACTTGTGCTGCCAACAATCGCGACACAACGCGCAGAATTCGTTGTATACACATTGGTATTTACGTGATCGTTATGCACAAGTTTCAGGTTGGTATCATCCTGTTTGAACAGAATCATCAGGTTCGCATTGTCGCGTATCAGATGTTTAACTATTCTCGCGTACATCTGACAGAGATAAAAGCAGTCGACGCTCGAGTGTCAACCCATTGAAAAGTACTCTCTCGCATCTTGCTTATCGCATGCCACGTCATCGAACACGAAGATGGAATTTGAACGCGCCTCGCTTGGCATCATTGTTGTTGAAGAATGTAAAATAACCATTTTCGTCGATCGATGTCAATAAATTCTCCAGATATCCATATTTCGACTGTTAAAGCGATTTTGAGTACACGTACACGTTCTCGAAACGTACACCGTGTGGACTTTCTATCAAACTTATCAACACATTGGTTTTACCGCAATTCAAAGGAAAGCAAATAATACCGCGTATAGTAGTCGGTAACATTGTACCATGCTTGCGCATCTCCACGTTGTCCCCCATCGACCATAATTTATCGTCCTAATTCGTCACTTTGATTATCGCTAACGTTTGTAACGAATTTCATTTTCACATTGCCGACTGAGAGGGCAATTGGATCGAACGCTTATTTATAGGTATTCGCGGAATCGCTCAGTAGCGAAAATATTCATTTTGCTATCGAGACCTTCCGATATTTGCAATTTGAGCGCCGAACAGTTACAATTTGTGCCGAAAATCGTTTTGCTGTGAATGTGCGGCGATCACATCCATTATCTATGATAAATTTCCGGAATATATAAAGGCGGATTTGGAAGTTTAACAATATCGTCGCTGCTACGAATATTTTAATCAACAACGTGGCAACGAACGCACATTGACGAGCAAACGTCATTGATAAAATATTGCAGTGAATGTTAACGAAAATAGGTAGAGATCTATTAAATCGCGCGATATGCAATTCCTATCGAATTAGATATTCCTGGCTATTAATTTTGAGGCCCGGGTATCCATTTGGAAAAATGATTGGCGAGAGGTGATCAGGATAAAAATCTATTGGAAGCGGCATGCCGCGAGCACGACATTGCGTATTCTTGGAGCACCGATCTCACCGAGAGATACGCGGCTGACAGGATACTCGCTGAGAGAGTGCAAAAACGGATCGTTAAAAGATTCGATTCTGAATGAGAGAGCCGCAGCTACAGCTGTTTGGGCAGCGATGAAAGCTAAAACAAAGATCGGTATAGATATGAAAACGAAGACGAAGACGAAGAAAAAGACGGTGAAGAAACGGATACTTCCATCAGCGAAACAAGGCGATGTAGTGCCGATTTTATCGATATTGGGCGGATCCTTGATCGGTGGAGTGGCCGGCATAGCAAAAACGGTGAATGCGCAGCCAAGCTGAAGGAGTTGCAACGCCGCAATTGCGCGATGGAAGGTCACGGGCTTTATCTTGCTCCGTAAAATATGGACAAGGATTGTATCTCGACCCGTACAAACGTGGACAGATAACGTGATAACGAAGAAAAAAAAAACGTCAAAGAGATGTTAAATATGCCTATGGGCGTGACAATGAACATACATAATTAGCAAAACGTATGCGTATACCAGTCTTTAGAGATGTTTTTATGCGTGATTCTTTACCAATTCGTGGTATACGTCAAAACAAGAATGGCATCGTGAATTTGGATAACACCAAAGAACCAGGTACTCATTGAGTGGCCTACGCCAAAGAGAGAAAATCGCGTTATTTTGACAGTTTTGACAATCTTCGACCACCGAATGAATTAGAGGGATATTTCGGGCGGAACGTGACGAATATATATACAATCACACACCTGTTCAAAATTACGACCAGAGTAAATGCGGACAATTGTGTCTGCAGTTTCTTCGTACTGTCGACGACAATCGGTATGAATTTAAAGCCTGATGCGCCGTTAAAACTCAGCATTCGTTAAACATTTTTCCCGACATGTCTACGACATTCACGCTGACTAGGAAGAGTAGGGTCCTCGCGGCACACTATCATTCAACCATAGATTTGAGCGACGGTGACTATGAGCTCGGCCTAACGAATTTTGAGACTCATCATACGATGCCGAACGTGAATTCCTCGAATAATAAATTTTATTTCGATAAAAATGACACGGAAATTACAATTTCTGAAGGGTTGTACGAGATACACGCCATACATGAGTTTTGAAACTAGAAATTTTATAGAAAAGTCCGCGATGCGTGTTTCGCTCCAGCAATCATGTTAATAAACGCGGTGATATCCCATCAGGAGAGAAAATCGTTCGAACGAACGGTGATGAGGACGAAACTGAAGAACCTAACCTAACCTACCCGATACTCCGTGCTAATTATAATACGATGAATAGCGAGATCGGGTGCGCTTTCAAAGTAAACTTTAACAAACCCAACAACATTGGATCGTTATTGGGATTCTCGAACCGCATATTATAGCCGAGACAGTGGCATTAATCAGACGTACCAATTAATATCATCAACGTAAACATTATCCGCATAGAGAGTAACGTGATCGCGGGTGCGTACAGTAATGCTTTCATACGATACGTGAATTTTCATCAAGCGTGCCATCAGAATATAAGATATCGGAAAGGCCTGCGCAGATCATTTACCTGTCGATCATTGCGCGGAGCATTACGGATCTAACGATACGTGTCGCAGATCAAGACGGACGATTGCTCGATTTTTGAGGAGAAGAGATCAGATTGCACATACGACAGCGACAAAATTAGTGTGCGATACTTGAGATGCTCATGTTGAACGATTCGAAGAAGAACGTGAGAGATAATAATATCTTTTCGGTGCCGATTGATGATACCATCCGATCATCATCATCGTCATCATCATCATCACCATTGGGTTACGATAAAAAGACGAGAAAGAAGCTCAGCGCATCTAATATTGAATTTTTACAATATTTGGACTTCGCGGTACAAAATATCTGAGAAAACATTACCGACATCCTTAACATTGGAGGTGACCCGGTCTTTGACGATCGTCAAATTCGAGACTCAAATTTACAATCCGTACGCCAACACAACGTTTGAACACAACGACGAGATACGAATACCCATACAACAACAGGATCTGTATACATTGCCGTATGAGAGTTTTGTATACATTGAAGAAAAACTAACGCCAAACAAACCAGCTGAAAGATCTGATGTAACTCTGGGAAATAATTGCATTTATGTTCGATGAGATTCGATACGAACTCGACGGTGTAGAGATTGATCGTAACAAAAATGTGGGAATAAGCACATTTAAGAATTATGTAACGATATCATCCGATAGAACCGTGATTATGAGGAACGCCGGATGCGCAGACTAATGTGGATACTTAATTTTTTTGTACCACTCTACATTTTATAAGGATTTTGCGAAAATTACAAACTCATTGTGTTTACTGCTCGTCACGAGTTGATTTTAATACGATCGCGCAACGATAACAATTGTCTGATTGGAAATTTGGCGTTGAAGCCTGTGATTAACATATTCAAGATACAATGGCGAATGCCATACGTTTTATTGAACGAGGTCAACAAGCTGTCGATGCTGCACGCCTTGGAAAGCGGACGATATCTCAGCATGGATTTTCGTTCGTAGAATCTGTACGAGTTTCCGCTATTGCAGCGTACAATCAAACATTCGTGAACCATTAAGACCGCGACTGAGCTAGAGAAACCGCGATACGTCTTCACTCTGAAGACAGGCCGGAAAAACATCATGTCTGAGGATACGAATCGATTCGACGACTACAAATTGAACAACGTGAAACTCTATCTGAACTCGGAATGTTATCCGTACGACGATATGAATTTGGATTTTGATAAAAACAGATGGTCAATTCTGCACGACACATACCGCGTTTCTGCAAAAATTATTACGGATACGAGTATCTCGAGCCGAGTCTTACCGTCACGCAGTTTCTACGCAACGATCCGTTCGTGATTATCGGTTGCTCTCGATAAAACGAATCGGTCAAGAGCGCAACCGTGGATGAGAGATTGGAATTCGAGTGTAAGGAGAATGATCGATGAATACTACTGCGTACTGTCACTTCATACACGGTCGTGTGATTCAATACAATCCGTTGACCAATGTGGTGCGCAAAATCATCTAAGTGGGGGACAAAACTATATAAAACCTATAATGCATTGCAGTTTTTTTCTCGACGTGCTGAAAAACGTTATGTCCGTACCAACGTACGTGGACATGCAAGGATTCCTCGTCGGGATGAAATTTGTTGTAAAGGAGGTGACGATGCTGAGAAAGGGGACTATTCTGACGCATTACATATTTACATTCCCCATACCATGGAATCTTCTCACAAGATCTGACAAATCATGTTTCCTGACTGATTGTGAATCACCACTGATTGTGGATTACGATTAGAAGACGGAAACGTGCCGTACAGCATGGCTAAACGTTTGATTACCTCGGTCGTACTTGGTACAGAAGAGGATGACGAGACGTCGACTCTCGTGTACGTCAAGGGATGTCAGAAACGAGAATGGCTGATGGATTTACTTGAAAATTATGCGAGAGAAAACCTGATTATTGAGACTTTGGATGCTGATTATGAAGATATTGATTCTTTAAATAATCTAGATGTTGCTAATACTATAAGATGTGGAAATCTTGTTAAGAATTGTGCATTACAGAATGTATTAAAAATATTTAACTGGTGGTCGCAACGTCAAAAAGAATTGCAATATTTAAAAAAATGTAAATAAAAATATGTAAATATTATTAATATATTTAATCTCTTATTCTCCTCACTCTTTTTTTCTCACGAGTCGTTTCTAAGAATTTTTTTCAATTGGCTGTCTCGCTCTTTTCCTAAATTTCAAAGCATTGATCTCTCACCACATCATACTTTTAAAAAATATACGTATACTCGGTTTTATATGATCAGTGTCACGTCAACCGCTCTACTTTTCATAACCGTTCTACTTTTCATAACAAAGAGACAAATGTACTCCGCTGAAAAAAGCAGCAATAGTGGTAAACGCTCCGCTGAAGGAAACAGCAATAATGTTAAACTCATGAATTATTATGTTCCTCGAGATGAAATTAAGTCGTACAAGAAACCGCTTAATTCGTAAGTATCACAAAATGTTTCATATATTTTGTATATATGTTTTTTCCATACTTTTCCATATCAATTGTTTTTTTTTCGGACCCAGAGAACATGAAGACGTCTTCAAGGCGTCTAAAAGACGTTCTAAAATTACTAAGATGTCTTATAAGACTATCAAATAGATGTATTTATGATAGCTACCTCTTCTTTCCTTTCCATCTTTCATGGCAAACTGCACCATCTTGTTCTCCTGCGCCCTCAACAAATACTTTCAGCCTCTATCCGCTTTACGCTCTCTGCTATCTGTTGTAACGTCCCGACAATTTTAAAAACTATATTTTAGCTAATAATTAAGTACCGTTTTTATTTCTGCTGAATACCTATAGAATATAGAACAATTATTTAATCCATTTGCTTTTATTTAAATTGTTAACCAATTTCATTAATCGCT
>JBCAUJ010178619.1:0-18347 GCA_038406275.1 Cataglyphis albicans
TGGGTAGGAGCAATAAATTCGGGCTTAGGGCAATAAATTAGCAACAAATTAGCACTTAATTATGCACTATAGCCGAACCCGATTTTTCGTGGTGGAGGTGCCAGGTTAATATGGGTGGGTGTCCGGCCGTCCGCTGACTTCTCTGCCCGCAGGCCTCGTCCTCGGGGTCCGTCGGAATCGGGCCGTACTCTCTCTCTCGTCCCCTCGCTCTCGTCCGGGATCTCTCCGCACTTCTGCTCGGAATATTCGCGGACGGAAACGTCTCATTCGCACGTCTTTTGCACGCTCAGCTCCGCGCCAGTCTGACCCGGGAACATCGCGATCTAGAATCGGTAACGCCGGGCCAGTTGGGGATGCGCAATCGGGGTGCGTGTTATCGCGGCCAATCACGTGATAACACGCGAGGCCGCTGTTCGGCGGCACGCTCATGAGTGTACCGGGGGCGCGCGCACCCCCGAGATCGCGGTCGATATTTTTCACGGGGCCCTCCTAAGAAGGTCTCGGCGGGTCCTGCCGGGATCTCGGAAGCGAGGAACGCCATAGTGACCTTCGCAGACCTTGTCCGCGATTATATTATATAAATATAATATATGATATTATATAAATATAATATATTTATACTTATTTATTTTATTAAATATTTATTATATTTATTTATTTTTTTATTCAATTATTTTTATTATATATATTATATATTATTTATATATTATTTATGTAAAATTATATAATTATATTTATTTAACATTATACTATATTTAGTTTATATTATTTAATTTTATTATTTAATTTTATATAACCTGTGAAATGAAATTTTTGTATTATTGGTGACGCTTCTTTTCTTCCAGTTTTGGTAGTCGGATCTATTTCTACAGGAAAACATAACACCATTTTAATATTATGAATTATTTTGTTTCTATATTACTTTTTCTTTTTCCTTTTCTTTTTTCTTTTCTTTTCCCTATTGTAAATATTCATAATTAAAACATGTCAGCTATATTTAATTGTATACATATTATATTTATAAATATATATGTTTTTGATAATAAATTTATTTATGGAATTACTTTATTAACAAATAATTTTTTATTAAAATAAAAAAATATGAATGTTTAACAGCAAATATAAGTTAATTATGCACTAATTATAAATTATATTTAGATACCTTTCTCTATTTGCCTCTTTTTTCCACTTTCTTTTTTCTTTTCTTTTTTGTTTGCCTATTGGTTAAATAAAATTGAGTAAATATTCATAATTAAAATATGCCAGCTATATTATTTAATTATATATATTATATTTATGAATATTTCTGATAATATATTCATATATGGAACTATATATAAATAACTATTTATACAATTATGCATATATTATATTATATTATATATATATATATATATATATATATACACACATATGTGTATATATATGTATTTATATATTATTTATATGTATACATATTTTTGTCTATTTATCTTTCTTTCTCGCATTTTGACTATTGTTTATCTTTTTTTTCTCGATTACTTTTGCCTATTTTTGTTTTCTTTATTTTCTTTATTTTTGTTTCTTTTTCACAAGCGGTCAGTCAACTTCCAAAACTCGCGTAACAATTGTAAAAGATATGAACATCACTACGCTTGCGCAATATAAAAACCAATCAAATTTAGGCACAACTTACTTCGTCGCATCGTCCCGCAGTGGCTTCACTCTTCTCGTCTATCTCACGAGTTTATGCTCGGTCCCTATATTTCTATGTCTATGCGAATCTATATAATAAATTATCGACCAGTGGTTCAATCGAAAATCGAAGATAGCGGAAGGCAAAGAAGATGTAAGAACTGTCTTTCTTCTTTAATATTCTCCATATTTTATTAAAAAACAAATGTTACAATAATTTTACATAAAATTTTAGATGATTATAGATGTTGAAGATTTTTTATTAAATGAATTTTCTAACTTGTACGATATGAATTTAACTCCCGTCACTACACTTCCTCCTATGAATGCCGCTGCCGCGGCTACATATCCTGCCGCCAAAGTTCTACGTCCCGCCGCCGCCACCACACATCCCGCCGCCAAAATTCCACGTCCCGCCGCCGCCACCACACATCTCGCCGCAACCACCACATATCCCGCCGTCGCCTCCACACATCCCGCCGTCGTTGCTGCACGTCCCGCAGCCGTTGCTGCACATCCCGCTGCTACTGCTGCACGTACCGCCGCCACTGTTGCACATCCTGTCGCCGCTGCTGCACGTCCCATCGCTCCTGATACCGTCCTTGATACGGAACGTCTCATTGCCAACGCTGGTCCCGTCACTAATTGTGATGAAAATAGAGGTAATATTTTAATTATATATTTTAATCTATATTTAATATATGTAAATCTACATTAATCTACATTTTATTCATTATTTTTATACTTTCTATATTTGACTAGCCCGAAAGCCAAGAGGAAACACAGCAGAAACGCGTTCATCGTCAACAATAAAGTTTTATACGCTTTCTATAGAAAAACATATAATAGAATCAAACATAATTATTACTGGGAGAACTTAAAAGCAGATGTTCAATAGTATATAAAACAATTTTTGTAAATCGCTTTATTTGTGTACTCGGAGCCCTGAAAGCAATATTAACTAATCAGGGAAGAAATTTTCTTAGTGATTTGATAAAGAAAATTGCAAAATTGTTTAGAATCCATAAATTTCGCACAACAGCTTTTCATCCATAGTTAAAGAGATCTTTAGAAAGATCACATCACGCATTAGACGAATATTTAAAACAATATGCGAATAAACAAAAACAATGGATTAGCCTTGTTTAATTATAATATAGGCGTACACGAAGCAATAAAGCACATTCCATATGAATTAATTTTTGGAAAGATAGCACGTGTTCCATGAACTTCTACTTTCTGAAGATAAATTAGCAAATTACGATAAATATTTAATAAGTTTTGTCATTCAACTTTACGCAATTCAAGGAAAAATACGCGACAATGTTATTCAGGCCAAAGTTAGATCAAAACATTATTACGATAGAAAAATCAACCCACAAACCTTTAAACCAGGGGATCAGGTATTTTTATTAAAAAGTCCAAAAACCAGGTAAATTCGGAGATCAGTATACTGGGCCTCATAAAATTTTAGAAATTTTAAACAAAAATAATGTAAGAATTAGAATAAAGAAAAATAATTGAATTGTACATCCAAACAGTTTACGAATTTCACATATCAAACTTGCGGATAAATAATAATAATTATGTGATTTTTCAGATGAACCTCAACATTAAGCAACTTATTGTGATATTAATAGTGTTAATAAAATTTTATGAAACTGTTGGAATAATAGGATATGATTGCGGATCACCTTCAACAGATTTAAATTGTTTTTATTAACAACATTGTTTTTATTAACTATTGAAGAATACAATAATCGACCGATTAATTAAAAATTGTGGAATATTCTCTCACACCATAGATGTATATAATAGCAAATATTCATATATAGAAGAAATATCCCGCGACATATGCAAACAAATGCATGAGTATGGCACTTATCAATTGGGACAAACTTACATAACTGGTTAAAATCAAATCACACTACAACACGTCCAATAACACTCGCGAGGCATCATAGATAACGACGGAGTATGTATCGTAGGTGCTTATTCCGATCTTTACGGAACATGGACAGATGTGGTTGTGTTAGCAAGCGTAAGAATTACCTTACAAAATTACATAGCAAATGTAAAATTAAACACTAATCGAGTGCAGCTCCGATCGGACTTACCATGCAAAGTTGCCGCTACATATTGTACAGACGTAGAGAGAGGAGATACACATTGGGACTTCGTGTCAATCGATACCTGCAACTTTATAACTTTAGCGTATTATTCGAAAGATATGCCTATAACATAATGACAAAGATCCTCAAACAGTTTATTCTTTAACAATACAAGATACAATTTTTGCATTAACTAGCAAAAGAAAATATAGTATACATATAGATATTCATTAATAACAACAGAACATCCAAAATTATTAATCTTTGAAATAATACGCTGTCTTTCATTATGCAGAACCACTGTCTTTAAAAAAGCTGGCATCTCGAATTTCGACATCTTTACTTATACGAATTCAAAATTTGTGTATGTAAAAAACACATTTATATATATGAAATTGTATACACGAATTTGTATATATGAAAAACACATTCGCACTCAAATAAACGAACTCTACAGAAATTTATTATTACATTAATTGTGCGCGATAATACATGAACTTACGAGCAAAAGTGAAAAGTTAGGGCGCAAAATAAGCCGGGCGACGGATCGACAAGCTCGCGAATATCGATACGCTAATTCTAGGACGAATACAATATGTATACTACTATATATAAAAAATTGTACGAACGAAATTAACATGCGACGAATAAACAGCGAAAAATCGTCTGTCTCGGATTAGTTTTTGTATAACTGTATGTTTTTGTATGACTGTATAGTTGTATGATTGTATGTTTTTGTATGACTGTATAGTTTTTGTATGTTTGTCGCGATTTAATCTTTGGATTTAATCCTTCAAGAAAGGCAACGGCGTTTTTTGGATCGAGCCTTTTCACTCAGTCGCGAAAAGGCCGCCGCCGATTAAGTGCCAGTGACGGCGACTCGCGATGTAGTGATAGGTACGCGGCATCAACATGCTTAATGCCCCTCGAACGCTCGAGTGGCGACGATATTCGCGCGGCAATTACGAGCCGCCCGAAGACAATGTTCAATCTCGAACATCAATGCAATCTAGAAAAATAAATGCTACATAATGCACTAGCCATAGTTACTCAAACACCCAATATTTTTGCATATCATTTAATGAAGGGACCTGGATATATGGCTTCTGTAACAAGAGAAGTAATTCACATAGTCAAATGTATGCTGGTTGACGTAAAACTTGCAAGAACAAAAGAATGTTATGATCAATTGCCAGTAATTCAAAGAAATCAAACGCATTTTTTGACGCCTCAAACTCATATATTATTACAGGAACACAAATTACATGTAATCTGTTTGCATCTGCCATGTATCTTTTAGAAGATTCGTGGTACAAATTTATATCTAATCTAATATAAACTTTACCACCATCATGAAACCATTAACTAAACCTACATATTATAAATATATTAGCCCAGGATCATTCGCCACTAGCGGCGTATATTCAGAAGAAGAGTTAAAAAACCTCAGAGATCACATAATATTTCCGGCTGAGCGACCTTCATTACTCAACACCATAGCAAGAGAAATTATGAGAAGATCCATTTTTTTACAGGGGAGCTCCATTTTCAATTTATTAGACGAAGCATCAATGGAAAAGATAGCTGCCTCAGCTTAAAAAAAATTTTGGAATAAATTCCTGTTTCTTGCAATATCAGTGCTGGATTACTCGGAATATATCTAATCGCATGAGTCTCCAAGTTAATATTAGATACAAATGTACATGAATATGCCTTGCATACGTGTATGAATGTTCAATATATTTAATTGGAGCGATCTGGGATTCTCTTATAAATCTTTTATTACATCTGAGAAGACGAAAGCAACTCAAAAGTCACAGTCTACGATCACCACTACCAAGTGCGCCGCCAGAAGACCATAAAGCAAAAAACCTCCTAAACAAGAAACTCACAATGAATACCATGGAAATGAACGCAGTATATCCTCTGCTACGGAAAAAAATACCATTTATATATTAGAAATAAGAGAATAATAATTTTTTTTATTATATAAACTCTAGCGTAATAATATAGCAACAAAATTAATAAAAAAAAAAGTTTTAATTAATCTTTAATCTTTTAACAGTTTAACCATCAATTTAAAACCGCGCCTCTTGAGAATTTTTAAATTACATCAAATAGTTTAACTATTTTTTAGAAAAATGTAAATCGAAAACATTGATACTCAGCATTTAACCCGCAGACAATTAGAGGCGTTTGTTACCCGAATGAAATCCCCATCCTTCTTTTGGATCCAATTGAAGAACGGGAAGAGAGATCTTATGGAACTGATGAAAGAACTTAACTTTTGGATGTACCAGAGATCTCGATACGTCGTTTTCTGGCTACAGGATTTAAAAGAGAACGAACCGTGCGCGGTCAAGGTCAAGGACCTCTAGCAGCGCAATTTGATTTTCAAAGTAAACAGAATAACGCGCATGGTCAAGATTTCCCTCAGAGACTATGGGATGGTGATCTGGAGGGCCATAGGACACATATATTTCCTAGAAGACCGATTCCGGGAACTACTATGGCAAAGTATCAGGTGCAGCTTGCCTCAGGTCCTGCAAACGTCATAGGCACAGAATGGTCCCAGAAGACGCGGGATTTAACCAGAATCCTCACAGAACGCCGCGAAAGATGGATACAAATAGTCTGAAGGTCGTTCGGCTGGAAATATTATGTGATCTCTGAGGTCTTTTAACTCTTCTTTTGAATATATGCCGCTAGTAGCGAGTAATCTTGGACTAATATATTTCCATGCAAGTTTAGTTAATGGTTTCATGATGGTTGAGTTTCTATTTCCATCCTCTTGGCGGAAGAGTTGCCGTTGTCAAACTTATGTTATATATTGAGCACGTTGAGGGGGCCCACAACCTGAGGGATTCACTTGTACAGTTAGCCATTCTCGGTTTATCAAGATTCGAATGTCATGGCAGACATATATCCGCTTGAATCCATATACTTCCTTTTTTCGTAGTATAAAATTATAGATCATAGATAGATTATACAAATATACACATTAATATTCTATATATTATATAGTTTTTCTTTACTTTTAATAATTTGCAGTAACAATACTTAGTTATAATTTTAATTTTAAGTTTAACTATAAGTAATTAAGTTGACTCTTAAGGTTTAGTAAACCCTTAAGAAATTAAGTTTTCTTACATCAATACATCAATAGTTTACTTTTATTTGTTTTTATATTTATTCTTTATAATCAATATTATTTATTCTTCATAATCATATATTATACAATAATAGTAATCATGATAGTAATTCTTACTAATTTAATGCTAAGAAAATAATTTTTTTTTACCTTAAAATTACTTTTTCCAAAAAAAACAAAAAAAAATTATAGAATTAAATAAAAATAAAAACTAAAATTTTTACATAGAATATATTCCCTTTGTAACGGGCTTCACGAGCAGTTTGCGGATAGTGCAACCGTGATTAGGGTTCGTGAAGGATTCATGAG
Source organism: Cataglyphis albicans (assembly GCA_038406275.1). Classification (NCBI taxonomy): domain Eukaryota; kingdom Metazoa; phylum Arthropoda; class Insecta; order Hymenoptera; family Formicidae; genus Cataglyphis; species Cataglyphis albicans. The sequence continues at coordinate 7,246 of JBCAUJ010178619.1, forward strand.
ACAAAATCGATAAGACAACAGGATTAAGTAATGTCTTTTATTTGCCATTAATTGGCAATGGTCTGTTCGTACAAAATGATACAATACTCACAGTGTTATGACGCGGGTCTAGACGATGTTTTGCGCATCTAGTTAAAGATCCCGACTCGGCGGCGCGGGACGTTCGGTGACGCGAGGCGCGTGCAGTGAGGCGGGCGTGTTGACAATATGCTTGTTGACGCTGGATGTGCGGCAGAAGCCGCTACAATAAGAATTTCGCGTGCGTATATATGTGAGATTGCACAAAATATCTCGCGGTGCGATGCGTATGGCCGGGTGGTCAGCGCGGAATGCAGTACAGCGGATTGCAGTCGGTGCAAAGTGTTAGTGATGGTAACGTGGCGTGTGTTCCCAGCAAGATGCATCGGAGTGCGTCAATAGTATAGCTATGAGATATCTAACGCAGGTCTTCTAAGGATGGGGGGGAGGCAAGGCGAGCTTTATATATATATATATATATATACATATATAAAGCTCACCTTGCCTCCCCCCCATCCCCCCATATATATATATATATATATAGAGTGTGAGAGAGAATGGAGAGGTGAAGGGTGAAAGTGGAGGCAAGGTGTAGGGGTGAAAATAGGGTTATAAAGAGAGGTGTAGGATAGTGACAATTAGGCCTAGAGCATAGATAACAGAGAGCGTAGGGCGGGTTAATAGATAGAGACAGGAATCTTCATAAAGGGCGCGGGAGAACAAGATGGCGCAGTACGCCTTAAAAGAAGGGAAGGAAAGAAGATGTAGCTACGGCAATGTAGAGGAGTTACTGAAAAGAAAGAGAGAGGAACCGGAATTGGGGAAGGAAGAAGAGAATGTGTTAAGAAGCAGGAAAAAATCCGGATTAGGGAAAGATGCGGAGTTAGGACAGGTGGAGGGAGAAGAGGAGTTGCAACTATGATGAAGAGCTGGAAGTTAGAAGTTGAGGAATTAATGAACGAAATGAGGCATGAAAGAGTGGTGGAGGGAAGAGATTAGAAAAATGAAAGAGCAGATTAAAGAGGGAATCAGGGAAAAGGTAAGTGAGGAGATGGAAAAAGTAAGAAAAGAGTTTAGAGAAAGTGAAAAAAGATGGAAGGAAGAGAGAGAAGAGCTAAAAAGTCGTATTAAAGGGTTGGAGGGAAAATAGAAAGATTAGAAAATTGCGATATCGGAGAGGGAGAAGAGATTAGGGCGGTTAGTAGGGGAGTAAGTGAAGTGATAGGGAATAGGATAAAAAAGATGGAAAGGAGGGAAAAGGAGGAAAGGAGAAATATATTGATCAAAGAAATGAAGGTAAAAGAAGGGAGGAGAAGGGCGGCGGTAGAGGAATTATTCGATAGCATTGAAGTCAAGGCGGAGATCGAAGAGGTGAGAAAGATAGGTGGAGATGTAGAGGGAGGAAGGGAAATGATGGTAGTAAGGTTAAAAAAATGAGGATCAAAGAAGAGAAGTCTGGAATAAGAAGAAACTTCTGAAAGATAGGAAGGAAAGGATTTTGGAGGACTAAACGTGGAAGGAAAGGAGAATGAGATGGGGATTAGAAGGGATAGCAAGGGAGGAGGGAAAGAAGAGAAGGAAGATTTGGATAAGATATGGAAAAATAAGAATAGATGAGAAATGGTGAAAGTGAGATGAGGAAGAAGAGGTGTTGAAAGATAGGAATGGAAACTTAAAAAAGAAGGAAGAGATAAGGGAGCGAGAAAAGGATGGAATACTTTTTGGAACGTTTTTGGAACGGCGGGGATAAGAAATAAGGAAAGAGATGTTTGGAGAGAAATGGAGGAATGGGATGTGGTGGTAATGAGTGAAACTTGGTTGGACAGAAAAGAATGGGATAATTCGAGAGGATATTTACCGAAAGGATTTAGATAGGAAGTGCAATTAGCGGAAAGGAAGAATAAGAAGGGGAGGTCAATGGCAAAGAGGTTGGTAGGAATAAGAAAGGAATTGAAGGTGGAGGAAGTGAATGCAAAAAAGACGGGTAGTTTAATGGAAGTAGCGTTAAAAGTGAAGGGCAAAAAATGGGATGTGATAGGAATATATGTTAAAGGGATATATGGAGGAGTATATGGAGAAGAAGCTGGAAGAATTGAACGAATGGGCGGAGAGAAAGGAAGAAAACAGTAGTATATTAATTGGGGGGAGACTTTAACGCGTGAACAGGTGAATAGAAGGGAGTAATAAGAAAAGGATATGAAGAGGAGGAGGGATTGTGAAGAAAGTCGAAGGACAAAAGAATTAATAAGGAGGGAAAGCAGTTGCTGAGATGGATTAAAAAAGCTGGGTAGACAATATTTAATGGATGGGAGATGTAGAGGGGGAGTGGATGTGTACGGGGAGGAAGCGGTAATTCAGTAATAGACTATGTGTTGGGGAACAAAGATGTAAGTATGCAGGTAAGTAGAGTGAAGGTGGGAGATAATGTAGATTCCGATCACCATCCAATCATAGTTTGGATTAAAGTTTGGATAAAAGTTTGGATAAAAGGGAGGAAGAGAAAAAGTTAGAAAGAAAGGAGAAGAGTAAAAAATGGGTGTGGATGCAAGAAGGTAAAGAAGAGTTTAAGAAAGCGCTAGGAAATATAGAGGAAATGGTGGGGGAGATAGATGAGGTGTGGGAAAATATAAGCAATAAGATAAAATAGGTGATGCACATCAAAGGGGATAAGAAGGAAGAGAAGATGGTGGGATAAAGAGTAAGGAAAAAAAGAATATAGTAAGAAGAAAGCTTAGGAGGTGGATAGAGAAGAGAGGGGATGGGAATCTCTATAGAGAAGCAAAAGGGAAATATAAAAAGTTGATAGTTGGGAAAAAGAAGAAAGAGAAGGAAAGATGGGAGAAAGAATTGAGAGAAATTAGAACAGAAGAGCAGGTTTGGGAGATGGAGAATAGGGAAAGAAGGAGGAGGTGGAAAGTAAACCAAGATATAACAATGGAAGAGTGGGATTGATATTTTAGGAATCTATTGAGGGAGGGATGGTAGAGTAGTGATAGGACAGAGGTAGAAATTAAGATGGAGGAGGAGAGCATAAGTAGGAATGAGATAAGGTCAGCGATTGGAAGACAGAAAGATAAGAAAGCGGTAGGAATGGATGGAATTCCGGCGGAGGGGTGGAAAGGAGAACTTGAAGGAATAGGTGTAGAGAATATGTAATAGGGTTTGGAAAGGGAAGGGATGGGTAGATGCGTGGAGTGAGGGGATGATTGTGCCGATATTAAAAAAGGGGGAGGGGGAGAGGGTAGAAGAGTATAGGGGGGTGTCGATGACACTGACGCTTTATAAGGTGTACGCTTCGGTGCTGGCAAGTAGATTAAGCGATGAGGTGGAAAAAAAGGGATTGGTGCCGCACAATCAGACGGGATTTAGGAAGAAGTTAGGAACAATGGACAACATATTTGCACTAAATTATTTAGTAAACAAGCAGTTAGGTAAGAAGAAAGGAAATTTAGTGGCGTTTTTTATAGATCTGAAAGTAGCGTTTGATTCATTTGGTAGATAGGAGGAAATTGGTAGAATCGTTGAGAGAGAGGGGGGTGAGAGAAGGGCTGGTTAAAAGAAGTGAGGATGTCTTGAGGGAGATTAGAAATAGAGGGAGTAGAAATAGAGTGAGGAGAGAGGAGGATTTGGAGGCAGGGTTTTGGACAGGAAGGGGAGTAAGGCAGGGGTGTCCATTGAGTCCTCACCTATTTGGTAGTAGGTGTAAATCACTTTGGCATACGCGGATGATGTTTTGATTGCGGAGGAGGAGGATGGAATGAGGAGTATGATTGAAAAGTTAGAGGGATATCTGGAAAAGAAGGGGTTAGAATTAAATATGGGAAAGTCGAAAATTTTAAGGTTCAGGAAAGAAGGAGGAAGAGAAAGGAATGTAAGTTGGAGATAGAAAGGGAAGGTGAGAAGGTAAAAGAATTTACTTATTTGGATTACGTACTGCAGAAGAATGGAGGACAGGAAGCGCAGATAAGAGATAGGGTAAGAAAGGGTGCTGCAGTAATGGATCAGATTTGGGAAATTGGCAAAAGGAAATTCAGGAATGATTGGGGAAAAGATTATGGCTCTTCGATTAACTGGTGTGGACGGTGGTGAGGTGTGGAGTGGAAATTTGGGGATGGAGAGAGAGGAAGGAGTTGGAGAACCTCCTGAAAAGGTATCTAAAATGGGTGTTAGTATTGGAATGGGGAACGCCAGGCTATATGGTAAGAGAGGAAGTACAGAGGGAAAAATTAAGAGGTAAAGCTGGGAGAAGGGCGTGAGTGTTCGATAAGAGATTGGAGGAAAGTAGGGGGAGTGGGATTGCGAAGAGATGTGGGGAGGAATTGAGGGAGAGGTGTAAGAAGAAAAAGGAATTATCGAAGTGGAAAGAAGAAAAGGTTTTTTTGAAGATAGAGGTATGGGCGTGATGAAGATAAAGGCGAAAAGATTGGAAGGAGTGCTAAACTTCGGTTATTTTGTGAAAAAAGACAGAGATGGATGAAAAGGAAAGATGGGAAAGGATAGAAAGGTCAAGATACAACAGGAGATACGGAGAAATCAAGGCGAGTGGGATTCCAGAATACCTGAAGAGTGACTGGGAGGAAAGTAGATGGCAAAGGATGGCAAGTTATAGATTGGGAAACGGAATGAGGGGAAACTGATACTGGAAGGATGAAGAGAGCAAAAGCTGTAGTTTATGTGGAAGGGAGTAGGAAACATGGGAGCATGTTTGGGAAAGATGTGTGAATTGGGGAGTGGAGAAAGGCTGGCAAGAGATGTTGGGAAGGTGTTGGGGAAAAAGGGTGAAGGAGAGAGGTGGTTGAGAGTACTAGAGAGTTTAAGATGTGAGGGAGAGAATGATAAGGGGAAAAATGGTCGGATTGGGAACTAGGTAAAGGATAAGAGTCAAGAGGAAGAGAGATAGGGGAAAGCAGAAAGAGAGAGAGAGAGAGAGAGAGAGAGAGAGAAAGAGAGAGAGAAGAAAGAGAGAGAGAAGATTGATGTGATTGATAGGATGTGTGAATTAAAGTGTGTTAAAGAATTAGAAACGTGATATAAGCCGGAAGCGGAGGTCCCAAATTAGTGTAGGGCAGGTAGCGGTGTGTGTGTTTAGATAGGTTAGAAATAGAGTTATAGTTAGAGAAATAGTTTAAGTTAAAATAAGTTGAGATAGTTGTAAGCTAGAGATAAGATAGATGTAAGTAATTATACTGTAAGAGTTTGTAATCCCAAAGGGAATCAATAAAGCATATCTAATCTAATCTACTTATTACCATAGCGTTTATGAGCATTTGTCGTCAATAATATATTTTTGTATTTACACATAACAGCTTCAGTGTATATGGCATCATCGGGCATTCTCATAAAAATCAACTCGTAGAGACCTGGTGTTCCTGCATATTTTATTCCGCCGATAATTGTATTGTCATCTTTATCCACATCGAAAAATTTATTACCAATCATCATTCCTTCAAAATTGCAAAATTTAACACCGTATAATCCATTTTGGTATTTTTATCTTGACTCAAAATAGCTCCCACATATTTTTGCCCAAGTGGACCAAAGTAATCGCGCGATAATTTGACCCTCGGACGTTTGTAATAGATGTTGAACCGATATCGAGCATTTCAGATGTGGTTTTAAAAATTTCATTCGCAGATGGAGACGGTCTTTTGTGCAATATTTGACTTGGTTGGATTACATCTTTTATCGGAGTAGACGTAACAACATTCGATAATTGTTTCATTCGTTTACGCTTCGATTGATTCGGAGTACAAGTTATTAGCAAATCATTCAATGATATGTTTGATCGTGTTCGCTTTGTTCCATACTTTGACTCTTTTTTCTCATACTTTTCTTCGGACATACTCATTGGCTCAATTTTCGCTTCATTAGATTTGATATTGATTGTATTTTTGACAAACTGTTTTAGAGGTTCGGTAATTGGTTTAAAGTGTCTCTCCAATGCCACGTCTTCTTCCATTTGACCAGTTTTCAAAGAACAATATTTTTTGCAGATTGATTCGCTCGTTTTTGCAATCTCTCTTGCAATCTTCTCGCGATCACTTGTCATGTGTCACTATCGAACTATCAATCGATGTGTCACTAGCTACTAACCACTTTAAAATATTAAAATCGTTAAATCCTAATACCGTCCATTAGTCTGTAAACTGTTTTTATCAATTATTACGAATCCATACTTATGTTGCCAACATTTATGACAGAAAGCGCAAAAATCATCGTAAGACATGTCAGTATTTATGTGATCATTGTATTCATGCTTCAAGATTGTACCATCTTGTTTAAATAAAATTAATAAATTTTCATTGTCGCATATAAGATGCTTGGGTATCTTGGCATACGTTTGACAAAGATAGAAACAGTCGACGCTCGAGTGTCGACCCATTGCAAAGTACTCTCTTATCGTATCTTGCTTGTCGCACACCACGTCATCAAAGATAAAAATGAAATTCGGAAACGCCTCGTTCGGCAGAATGACATCGTTGTTATTAGAAAATGTATAATAACCAATTTCATCGATCGATAATAGCAAATTTTCCAAGTATCAATATTTCAGTTGTTGAAGCAATTTTGAGTATTTCTCGAAACGTACACCGTGAGAACTTTCTATCAAACTTATCAACACGTTAGTCTTACTGCAGTTAGAAAGACCGCAAATGATATTGCGTATAGTAATCGGTAGCATGTTTCCATGCTTGCGTATTTCTTTCTCGGACACTTAGTCGTGTTTTATCGTCAAAATTTGTCACTTTGATTATCGACGCTTGTCACACGAACCGCATGTTTACTCTCGCAAAGTGCAAATTCTGGAAAATGAGCAATAGGAGCCCTATTTATAGAGCTGCATCGAGTCGAAATCGCTCAGTATCGAAAATGTTTCTTTATCTGCTGGTTAATAGCGATATTCTTGATCTTACCGAACAGTTACAACTTATTCCCAAAATTGTTTTATTGCGAGACTGTGGTAAGTACGTGGAACATTTGTAAAATAAGCTTTCCGAACATATAAAGGCTGATTTAGAGATTTGACGATACCGTAGATACATGCGACATTATAATCAACTGTGACAGCAAACGCATATCGATGATCCAGCACCGTTGATAAAAGATTGTGGCGAATGTGGCCAGCGAAAACTATAAGAGGTAGCGGCCTATTAAATCGTGCGATAAAAATACTTCCTATCGAATTACATATGACCGGCTATCAGTTTTGTGGACCGGAAACTCATTTAGAAACACGATTGGCTAAAGGTGATCGAGGTATCAATCCATTTGGATGCCGCATGTCGCGATCACGATATAGCTTATTCTCGAAGCAACGATCTCGGCGAACGACATGTTACGGATAATATACTTGCTGAGAAAGCGCGAACGTGTATTACCGCGAGAGATTCGATTCTTGGCGAAAGAGCAGCTACTACGGCTATTTGGGCGGCTATGAAAGCAAAGACAAAATTCGGTATGGGAATAAAAACAAAAAAATCATCGATGAAGAAAAAGACTGTGAAAAAACGAATACTTCCTGTAGCAAAGCGCGGTGGTATGGTTGCCAATTTTACCATTATTGGGAGTTCTTGGTTCTTTGGCTGGCGGAGCAGCGGGAATCGCAAAGATGGTAAATGATAGCAAAGCGGCGCAACGTCAGCTCGAAGAAATGCAACGTCATAATCGCGCTATGGAAGATCACGGACTTTATCTCGCTCCATACAAGCATGGACAAAGGTTCTCAACAACGGTTAAGAAAAAAAAAACAAAACGTCAAAAATGTGAAAACGCCTGCCAGTGTAACAACCAATGTAAAATTGCAACAACTTGCAAGACATATGCGTATACCGTTCTTTAGAGGCGTTTTCATGCGCAATAATTTACCGATAAACAGTGTACGATGAAACGAGAGCGGTATCGTCAATTTGAATGATATCGATGGTCCCGTTACTCATTAAGTAGCGTACGCAAAGAGAGGGAATTGCACGTGAAATGCTCGTGTTGAATGAAAGCATAGAGTAGGCGATGGACAATATCTTTACGAGAGACAATATTTTTGCGAGAAGGCGAGTGACTGTGATATCAGGTAATAATAATCTGGTATCCGCTAAAAAAAAAGCTCAGCGCGTTGAATCGCGAATTTTTAAAATCATTGGGATTTGTTGCGAAATACTTAATAACGAAATACTTAATAACGAAATGATTGACATATTGAATATCGGAAGCGAGCCGAGTTTTAATGATCGCATCGTCAAGATTAAAACTCATACGTACAATCCATACGCCAACGCTTGAATATAGCGACGAGATACGGATACCGATACAACAAGATTTGTACACGTTACCATGTGAAAGTGTTTTTTATATGTTGAGAGAAAGTTAACCCTATGTAAAATGGAGAGGCAAAGGTGGTAATGGAAAAGAATTGCGTCGCCTTTATATTTGATGAATTTTGATATGAACTGGACGGTGTAGAGATTGACCACAACAGAAACGTTGGAATAACTTCCACGATGAAAAACTATGTCTCTCTAACAACCGAAAGAGGTAAAAATTTGGAAAATGCAGCGTGGAATTTGTCACATAATGCTGTCGAAGCTAACTTTAATTTTTGCGTGACGCTAAACATACTATTGGGATTTTGCAAAAATTATAAGGAAATTGTGATTAATGCGCATCACAAATTAATTCTAATACGTTCGCGCAACGATAACAATTGCATATTTGGACCGGTTTCGACGGAAACTGAGAGATTGAATTATTCAAAATACAATGGCGTATGCCCCATGTAATACCGAACAAGGTCAAAAAATTACCCTTGTTACGAGCGTTAGAAAGCGGCCGATACTTGAAGATGAGTTTTTGCTCATGAGATCTATACGAATTTCCTTTGCTGCATAACACAACGTTTATGACCAAAACTCTATTTAAACTCGGAATTTTATCCCTATAATAATTTAAATTTGGATTTTGATAAAAATAGATTTGCCCTCTTGTTCGATAGGTACTCGCGTTTTCGCAAATCTTATTATAGATGCAATGTTGATGATGTGTTATTATCAGCCATAAAATTTCAACATTACGGTGCTCTCGCGGTTATTGATTGCTCGCGACAAAACGAGTTAGTTAAAAATTCCACCGTGGACATGAGAATAGGATTTGAGTGATGAAGTGAAAGAAGATAAACCATCAAATACTACAGCCTATTATCTTATCCTGCACAATCGCGTTGTCGAATATTGCCCATTAACTAACATGGTCCTTAAAATTACCCAGATCAGCAAATATTCCCTTAAAATTAAAATATATAAAGATTGAGATTCTTGACAATCGATAGCAGTCGTACATCATTCTTCCAATTGTACAGTAATATTTTCATTATGACCGCGCCGACGTTTGTGGCTCTGCAAGGATTTATTATCGGAAGAAATTTTGTCGTGAAGGAAGTAGCGATACTGAGAATTGAATATGTTCTTTCACATTACATTTTTGCAAGTCCTGTACCATGGCATGTGCTTACGAAATCTCAAGCTTCATGGTTAATTGGACATCATCATGGACTTCAATGCGAAGAAACGTTCCATACGGTATATATCAAAGGATGCGAGAAGCGAAAATGGCTGGCCGATATACTTGGCGATAATGCGAGAAACGATGTTATTATTGAGAATTTGGATGCTGATTATGAAGATATTGCTTCATTAAATAAATTAGATGTTATCAATACTATGTGAAAAACATTTAAAAAATTGCGCTTTACAAAATGTATTTAAAGTATTCAATTGGTAGACAAATTATCATAAAGGTTTACCTAAACATATTTAGAATAAATTATTTGTTAAAATACTCTCTTTCAGTCTCTCCTTTTCCTCTTTCTTATCTCAATATGTGAGTATTAAATTTCAGTACCTGATAACAGCGTCAGCTATACCAGAATATAAATGTTACATTTCATGAGTGTAGACTTTAAATATTTATTTTACTGTTGTATAAATAATTTGTCTGTTTGATTATCCTTACATAATTGATTATGGATTATTAGTCGTTCATTAGCCATTTAAAGTGTTCGATAATTGTTCGATAATCGTTTAAAGTAGTTCGATAGTGATTCAATAACCGTTCAAAGTGGTTCGCTAGTCATTCGAGCTGTTCAAAGCCATTCGATAATCGTTCAAAGATTTTCCATAGTGCTTTAGATTTATAATATAATATATTATTTAAAAGATTTCAACTGTAGAAAGTTGACTGCGGAAACATGCTAGCTTTTTTATTATCGCGTATAGAAGGTAAACGTTCTTTGTAAGTGATACATCCCCTACTCTAAAAATGTTTCAATCGGGGCCATCCCAACCGTGTCTATCCCGTTGTGTCCGTCACAATGTTTCCGATTGTCATAACGTTTAGTATTAAAATGTTTCGCCACCTGCTAAGTAGTATCCAGTATTTTCGTATGTGACATTACGTATTATATTTATTAATTAATAATATATTTCAGTTTGTGCAAATTGATGTCATCCACCGCCAATATATGCGGTGATAGCGAGGAAGTATACGGTAGTCACATGCGCAAATTTGGGGCGACACTCGCGAAGCTCGCGAATGTGCACGAGTCTATCCGTTACAATTTGCTGATATATTCTTTTTAAGACCTCGAACCATACAAAGAAGAGGAAAATTGGGAGGAGGAGAAATGGGAAGAAGATTGGGAGGAAGAGCTTGTGGTTCGTGGTTTTTAAATTTATGTATTTTTCCAAATTTATAATACATTAATATTATTATTTAACTAATATAACCTGTTGTTATCTATTTCAGATAATTATTATTTTTATATTTTTTATATTTTAATTATTTTTAGTTTTTAAATTTTTTATATTATAATTTTATATTATAATTTTTTATATTTCATAATATATATATTATATAATATATATATTATATATATTATATATAATAAAAATATTTATTTAAAATAAAATATATGTATAATATAAAGTATGTGTGTATGTGTGAAATAGAAAAAATTATAATATAAAAGTATAATATAAAAAATTTATATATATATATATATATATATATATATATTAATTATATATAAAAATATA
>JBCAUJ010178640.1:0-18315 GCA_038406275.1 Cataglyphis albicans
TCTATCCCGCATTTAATTTCTGTTCACCATGATTATATAAAGTTTACAAAATCTTTTACAAAGAGCGACTATAGATAGATCAAAGATATAATAACTATTTCCAAGGAGAACAGAAAAATCAAAATGATGTCAATTTGATGTCATATTGACTAAATTATGTCATTATATCATAATAATAAGCTTATATATATATAGCCAAAAAACGTATATCACATTTTCAAAAAATTATTTGAGATCGAGTTTTCAATTAATGATAAAAACATGATATAATTTAGTCAATTGACATCACTTTGATTTTTCTGTTCTTCTTGGGGTGTGTTATTATTAGGAATTATTTTATCCCACACTGCGTGAATTGCATCTTACATCTATTTATGTTTGCGAGAAACAATTTAACTGCCTGTAAAAAGAACGGATATTTTTCTTAGACATTTAATAGCGGGAAAAAAAAATTGTCCGCAATTTTTGGAATCAATAGCGAATATCTTGGACCACTTCTCACCTTTCGCCCATTATAAGATCACCATCGACTAGAGTAGGTATCTCCTTCTGTGGATTTAGCTGGAAGATTCGATGCGGTTTTAATGTTTCTTCTACACGTTATTTCTTTATACTAGAGACATTTTTTTTTTCTCTTTCTTCTTAAGAAATACCTCTTCGTACTCCTTAGTCATATGTTCGCCCTTCCCAAAATCTACGTCGATCAACTCGTACTCGATATCCAAAGCCTTCAACAGTTGACGACAGGCAAGAGATGGCGGACCATCCGAAACGGAATATAATTTCATGTTTTGTGTCTGAAAAAATAAATATTTTGTTATACAAATATACAAAATTTTAATCTAAACTACGAGTAAATTGTTCAATGTTAAAAAAAATGTAATTCTGAAATTAAAATATTTAGAAAAATTTATAGAGATGAAAATTTAATTCTCAAAAATGCGTTTTCTTCTCATGAAAATAGAGCACGTTAATTTACAGCATATTATAAGATTTTCTTAAAATGATATTAAACAGAGTACGATGAATTAAGACTTGTAAATGCGCTATCATATCTTGAATGATCAAGATCCATTGCCACGTTACTATATAAATATAAACAAATCATATATTATTTAATAATATATATATATAATATTAATAAATAATATTCTTCTTTACACTATTTAATGGAGAGCAAAACGGTATGCAAGACGACTGCTGCGACCGAAGTATAAAAGATACTACTGACAAGATACAAAGTCTGCCTTTCACTGCTTGATCAAGGCTATTACATATATAGAGTGACCTCTATTTTACAAATTTTACTGTAGTAATGTATGCATATGTCTTATTAAACAGGTCGATACAACTCGATACAATTTTAATCTTTTTTATCACCACAAAACTGTCATTGAGATTGTTTTCCTTATTTATTTTTGAGATTTTTTTCCTTATTAATTTTTGCGTTTATAAACATATTTTCAAAAGAACAATTTATCTTTAATATTAGACTTAATAATTCGAATGACATTTTGATCAAGTAAATAAGCACGTTGTTATAAAGAAATGATATTATATGCTTATATGTTTGTGGGATTTTGAAAATTAAAAGATTGCTGTATATAACGCATTTAAGAATAAAGATTACATGTTTATTTAATCTCAGGTTTTAGTCTCGCTCTGGGTACAATATTAATTGATAAGTTAAGAAACCAAATCTTCAACGCAAGAACATGTAATATCGATGGTAAGATAGTAAGAAGGATAAAATATATTATGCATATAAGAAATTTTATAAAACTTACAGACGTATTCCGTATCTCCAAAGCGCGATGATAGTATTAAAAAAAATATTTAAAATATTTAAAAAAGTAATAATAATAAAACGATATTTAAAGTTACACCTAAAGCTAGAGACGCACTTATGTTTTAGAAAATTCTCTTTAACGAGATACAGAATCTCCATAAGTTCTGAAACAAGAAATATTTCTTATCTCAGATGAGATAAGAGATATGCCGTTTCTAGAAAAATTACTGCTAATAATTTTTACAGACGCATTTTATTGACAACCTCGTTAGAAAAAATGTAATACCGGTTCGCGAGTTAGAATTAATATACACAAGTCTTATACACTTATATTAACACGTATCTATATTCATAAAGTGCACTCGCATTCTGCTTGTTGTCGCATTTATTGCATGCAAAAATCACATAACTTGTAACTAAAATAATGTTCGCATCTCAGTTATATACACATTCGTATCTTACATTAGACATTAGACAAAATCGTACAAGGGATTTATATGTAACGAATCACATTAACAGTACGGCAGCAAGGGCTACTAAATTTTTTTTACTCAAGTATATCGCACATTTGACAATACATTCGTAATATATCTCATTAAGATATCGTTATTTTTTGTATCATGTAAGCGTTTCTGTAAGATATTTAGAAAAATTAAAATTTAGAAAATAATATATATGATATATAGAGAGGAAGCAATTATATGTGTGTGTGTGTGTGTGTATGCACTACATGTTAACTTCGTCAATATTCGTTTTTGGCAAAATATTGGAGAAATACTTATGCATAGAAAAAAGGAAATAAACATAGTTGATATAAAAACATAAAATACAAATAACACTTTTCTCGCTGTGATTTTCCATTTTGATAGACGTAATGTGACGTCGTAAACGCTAATTAGCTGGCGATATAACAATGTGTAATTTGAGCATGTCTTTGTTGGGACCCACTAGAAAAGGAGACACCACGTTCTCCGATACCGAGCCCTGTTGCGGATTGAGTTCCTCGAACGGCAGGAGATCGTCCAGATTCAGGACGCGATCCTTTCTACTGAATCTGTGAATGATTTCGGTGACTCTCACGATATGTTCCACACCGTCTTGCAAACCGTAAATCAAAACTCCAATCTTTACGCGCATATGACTATTCATCGGTGGCTCTTTACAGGTCAACGATAGCCTCACCGATCGCTTCACGTGCTCGGGCATCTCTACCGTACCTTGCCATACTATAAGGAAAAACTTCTTGAACCATACACCTTTAGGATAAATGTCTACCACCCACTCGCAAGTTTTGTCGCCGGCATATTCCGCTAAATTGGAGTGACTGGAAAACACAAGTGTTCTCGTGTGATACGATGGCAGACTGTGAAAGTTTTCTATGGTCAGTAGCGAGCTGCATGTATCGACGGTGTACAATCTCGGTTCGAACAGCAAAGCGCCGTCCTCTTCGCTAAGACTCACTTCTCTCACTCTGTCCGTTTGACCCGAATGGAAGGACATGCCGATCGACATACGTTCCACGAAGAATTCTTTATACTTTTTTGTCAATGGTGACAGTAATAGGTCCGCCAATTGTCGTGGAGACATCATCGGGAATCTAACGGGCGACATAACAGCTATTACTAATTGATGCAACGTCGCCTCTAATTCCTCCGACGACAGCTGCGCTTTCAATCGTTCTGCCTGATGATCCAACCAAAATTCCAGGCACTTGTAGAGCGTCATCTCGTCCTTTATGACTAAACTGCTTTGGTGCAACAACGATACTAGGATATCTAAGTCAAAATTCCCAAAGTCCGCGGTTTTGGCCACAAGTCCCAAGTTCCACTTGACAAAGTTTTGGCACGCTTGGCTAATGTCGTGATGACCACAGTTCAACGTGTAATGCAGCCACGATACCAGAGTGCCGTTTATGGCAGCAAGCGCAATGTGATTTCGCATGTAGTCAAGGCACAACAATATCAAATCTTTGACATTGTACTTATCAGCTAGAGATAATATTGATAGAACTATTCCATAGTTTATTCTTATTTGACCAGTGTAAAAGTAGCGCAAAAATTCACTGAATATTGGCGCGCACTGAGGCGTTTCTTGAAGGGTTACCCTGCTTTCTTGAGATTCGCTCCATTGTGGGCTCATCAGCATCACCTGAATATCAGTTAATTTTTATATTAAAAGCATTATTCTGTATTAAATCTTAAATATATATATATATATATATATATATATATATATATATATATATTTCTTTGCACTCACTTGGAAAACATCGCTAGAAGCACAAAGTATAAGTCGATGTGCTGGATACTCGACACCATCCACAACAAGACAGATGTCGTTCATAAGTCGTTCCGCATACAGCGTTGCTATTTTTAGCAAAACTGTACGTGAATTGTCCACCTGTAATCAATGAGTTAATAAAGATTGCGTATAATGCTAGCGCTTAGGTTTCTTGTAATATTTAATATATACCTCTATCGAGTCCGAGCCTTCAGACTGTGCGACTGTACTCTGACTGCTATTAACAGTCTCCGATTTCTTGCTGGAATCCATCCTTGAAGAACCTGTCATCCACCCAATAGTAGTCCGCAGCATCTGCACATGTTTCCTAGACGTATTTGCAACTTAATCGTCACTTTCCATTATCAACGATAAAATTTCAATAAAGAGAACGAATTGTTTTCATAGAGTTTTGCATCGTCATCTCGAATTAACATGTTATTATCAATAATCTCGTTAAATATATAGTCGACGAGTCCAATTGAATCGAGATTCAAGAAATTTGCTGCATATATCGTGAGAGAGGCTAATTTCGATCTGCGATCTCTTCTTATTATCACGCTTGTTAGCCTAGTAGTGTTTTTTATTGAAGCACGGCAATGAAATCGACTGACTTGTGTGCGAACCATTCGCAAGTAATTTCGAAAAATCCTCTTCAAGTTCTCATTGTACAGATATGTACATATATGTACTAACAATTTCTCTGTCAATTGGATGTCAGTGTCAGCTGATAAAGGCTCAAGAGCGATCACGCCGGCGTCCTCGATGTAACTTTGTAACTTGATGTAAATCTGTAATAGGAGAGTTGTTGGATGTTGGATGCAAATTAATCTAGTCGATTTGTTTCAACGGAAAAATTTTACATATGACGTCATCTATGTTCGTTTTCTTGGTACTTTATTAAAATTGTATCGATAAAACAGATTATATTGGTTTGTGTTCATACTAAGTTTCTATCTTTTTTTATCTTTGAGATCGTTACACATACACAGACCTGTGTATTAAAATTATTTAAATATGTGCAAAAATATGTGTTTTATATACAATACACATCTATTAAGTGTATCTACTGAGATATCCTTTTTTGTTTTTAATACATTTAATGTCGACCGACTTTATCATCTTCATCTTGAAAAAGTTCTTCTACCGTATTTGAATAAATTTTTAAATACAATGTCTGTTTGATAATTCAAATTCAATACCTGAGTTTAACTTGTCGAAGCTGGAAAGGAAAGCTGTCGAATCAACATTCCAGAGAAAGGCACTGTCTACAAATATATTTTAATTAAATCGAAAATTATAAAAATATAATTTTCTTTCTTATTGCCAAAATCTAAATTTATGTTTTATTTAAAATTATGAAGCCTTCAAAATTGAAGGCTCTTTCAAAAAATATGTTCTTATATACACATTTATTATGTGTATGTCTATTGAGATGTCGTTCTCTGTTTTTAATACTTGCTAAAGGTATTTTAACTACGAGAAAAGTATCTAAAAGCAAATTCATTTAGTGGGAATATAAATCTTTAAATCTGTTTATCTAAATTTGACTCATTAGCCTCTATTATGTTGTTAATTTTTATCAGTTCATTGCAATGCTTTGGTTATCTCGGATTAGAGTTTCTAATTCTGTTTCACTGAAATTTTTAGTCTGGGTTGCCAACTCTGGGTTATGTGGGATTTTTACCCACTAAAATCTTATGGCAATCATCATCTGCGTAGAATGGATATAAAAATTTCCAACAAATTACTATTATATTCAGCTCGGCGCCGGTGCCGACGACTCGCGACGATGCGATAGGCGCGCAATGACGACATGTTGCCTGTCTCGATTCGAGCGCGCGTGGCGACGACATGTCGTGCGGCAATTGCAAGCCGATGGGATGACATGATCTCGAACATTTGATATTTTGCTAATTCTATTTCTTTTTGTCTTTTCTTTCTTGACTTCTCAGATATTTGCGTTTGTGTTCAGACATTTTTAGCAATGTTTCCTTAAAATAATTATAAAGTAATTAGAAAGAAAGAAAGTAAAATATGAAATCAACTTTTTCAATGCAATGGTCTTAATCAAATAGTAGGATTCAGATTGCACGTCAGAAAGACGAACAATAAAGCTTCAAAAAATATATATTATAAATGTGTATTAAACTTTAAGTATTTGTAAAGACATAATTATTACTTATAAAAAGAGAGAGAGAGAGAGAGAGAGAGAGAGAGAGAGAGAGATCGCAGCAAAATAATTTATAATTTATAATTTTGATTTTTGTTACTACAATTCTTGATTAAATTTATACATCGTTTAAATTCAAAATATTTGGTCCTCGAAACAATCGCTATCTGCTTTTAATTAGGTAATTGATGCGGTTATTGTTTATCAAGAATTATTTTGGGTATCGCTTTTGCTGCAAGAAAACTATGTAGAAGCATCTGATCGATCGATCAATGTACAATCAACCATATTTTCTCGATCAATATCTCAATCGTGATCTTTGCCCCTTATAATTTTGATTTTTGTTACTACTTCTTGATTAAATGTATATACATCATGCGAAATATGTACTTTAAGACCCCATTGCCATATAATTGCAGTATTATTTAAGATATATTTCTCCGTTCTAAAAAGAGCAAAATCTGAATATACATACGTAAAACATATAAAATAGATAAGTGGGAAGATCACATCAATTTCTTTAAAAAATTGACTCATCGATGTGATAAGCTTTTGAAGAAAAGAGAAAGAGGAACAACCATCGTACGGTGCTGAATGATTGGTAACGCGATGAATTGCCATTTTATATTCCGCTTATAGCTTTTGAAAAATCATTATTGGAACATGTAAAATATTTGACAAACATTTTTTTTATCGGCCATGCGAATTACTTGACAAAAATTTATTTTGGTCCGTTTAATTATATTAAATTATTTCCCGGTACACTTGTTGCAATCGCATTTAAAAAAGGAAATTGACGGAGTGTTTCGCACTATTATTGTAGTTTTACCATGTGAATAATAACAAGACCGTAATATGTAACCAATAGAGCGCAATATAACACCAAGGGCAAATATCATGTTATAGATAATTTATTGCCCCATAATATTTTACGTATTATATCATATACGTGGAATATTAACATAAAAATAATTTTAAATTGTAAATTAATTATTTATTAAACGATTGATGTATCATGAAGCGCTTTGTAATGCTAATTACTCGAGCCTGCAATTCGATTGTTTAATTTTTTATGCGTTCTTAATTCAAATTATATTTAATAATCAAAATATCGTAAGAGATAGAGCATAGGAAAAATATCTTTACCTTAACAAAATATTTTTACTCTAATAAAATATCTTATTCTAACAATAAATATTGACAGAAAAATAGTTATTGTTGGTAAGGATTGCACAAAATACAATACGACAATTTATAATTTAGATAAGTAGATAATATATAATAGATAAATTTAAGACTTTTTTCCGTTAGTTTAGCCAATCCTAAATTTACATTCACCACTGAACTATATACATATTGGACCGCGTTTTTTATATAAGCCTCTTTTCTTCTTAGATTCTTGTACTGATGTACGTATATATGTATAATTGACACTACTACCACTATAGACTTTTGACGGTGATTCTATTAAAATAGAAGGCCTACAACAAAAAGAGAAAGAGTCATGCAATTTGTTGTCCCACCTCTTTAATAGCACGGCTTTCTATATGTATAAAGTTCAATGACAATCACAGAAATCGATTTGTTGTATCAAACTAAATTATGGATGTAGAAATAATTATCTATGAACTAGATCTAACAAATTACATGTTAAGCTCGTATTCTGAATAGATGTGACCAGATAGGTGTCCTTTTTCTTAATGAATTTATTAATTTAGCAGTCATGTCCAACAAAAGAATTCTTACCAAAGAAGATGTGGATAACCTATCTGATTAGATCTATACAGAATAATATATATATCTAATCTAATACTATATGGTTCTTGTAAATGTTGGTTTGATAGTTGGAGGTAGTTATTTGGGGGCCTCTTTCTCGTTAAAGATCTGATGCTTAAACATTGTAAACTTTTATATAAATTCTATTCTCTGAATGGATGCGCATTGGGAAGAGCTCATTTCTCGATACAACAATCGGAGAATTTTATTAGCGACGCACATGGATGCTACTAGTCCCTCGGTGTTGAAGTTCTTCGCTTCTTAGATTAATTATCTGATCAGCGTCAACCAGGCAATGCTTTTATTCTATTGGGTTGCCTGGTGACACATTATTACAACAGGTTTGTGCATATTTTAATGGAGAAACTGGATTCGACAACATTGGTTGCTGTGGGAATCTTCGCAACAATCAAGTCAAGAATTTCCGATGTTCGATGAGCTTAAGGACTTCCTCCTTAGATATGCCTGTGCATTGGACGCCACGAGCTCTTCCCTGTCTGTTTCTCACTAGATCAAATCGAAACAGAGTGAGAATAAAGATGAGATCTTGTCCCTTGAAACATCCACAAGAGCAGATAAGAAGGAAATCCAGTGTCCACTGTGTAATGAGCGACACCACATGCGCGTGTGTTCAAGGTTTGAGATTTAAACGGAGCAATGCCGCGATCTTTGGAAGAAAACCCTGTATCAATTGCCTGGGTCAAGGTCACACGGTTGTAGCCTATATTTCAACGAATCAGTCATTGTCAAGAGAAGCATCACTCTTATATGTGGTAAAACTTCATTGAGATCGGTGACAACTCGGACGTTCATAGAATGCTGTTTGAAGGCGTCAGGCATGGATAACCCGGTGAACTGATCGCTCATTCAATTGTCTTTGAGTGGGTACTCAAGTAGGAGCATTCGCTGAAACTCCTCCATCTAGTAATGTTGTCTGCTATCATGTGACGACGCAGCGCGATCTTCAACAGCTGGAGGAATTGTCTGACGAGAGGATACTCATCCCGAAAGAGCTGCAAACAACTGTTTGCGGAGGGAGTGTTACCATACGTCTTACTCGGAAGGAGAATCCACCGGCGGTCTCAAAACTTCTCGCCGCGAAAGATGCACTGCAGATGTTTTTGAGTACGGAACGTTGCCTTGAACAAGAGCCATTGCTCAAGCAAAGTTATGCAAATATCGTCTTTTTTATCACTAAGTTATATAGAGCTGATGCCTAATTAGAAGAAGGCAGCCGAGGAGGCCTATTACATGGTACGCTATGCCATGAAAATGTTTTGAAAAATTCATCCAGATGACACACATCAGAGGATAGCGGGCGAATCCTGATTTGGAAGTACAGAATTTCTGATTTACGTCACCTGATTTCTGATTTCATCGTCACCTACGTTATGGCATCGGCGTCGTATCTTGTGATTCGCACTTAGCAGCAGCAACAACAAAACCCATTAGAAAGATTGCATGACGGTAGTAATCAGCAGATTTCAAAGTCCAGGAAGGGTCTGGCAAGAAAGTATTTTGTCAGCCTTTCTAGAGAAAGTTTATTAACAAGATGGTGCGCCATGCGATTGATCCATCGCGGCAGCGGCTTCATGAACCTGAATGTCTATATTCATTGATCAGCGCGGCAATGATATTGGGTTGAGCGCTCGTGATATTAGGATGCCGCTGCCACTGCGTTTTTACATCTTACCTGCCGGATGTCATAGGCCTACACAATCACGGTAATATGTACCTTATGAATACGGTGTTGCAGTACTTCTTACCGAGTACTTTTTGATTAATATAAAATCGATCTGTTGCAACGCAACAAATTCAATTCAAAGAAATATAGCACCAGGAGCGAGATTACCAAACAACTGACTCTGCTGCTCAAGCACATCTGTCAATTCGAAGATAAGTATCGCGTTCAAGAGCGTCGTCGACGTATCGTCGATAGTATTATGGTAACTTGCAGCACGAAACCTAAGGGTTTCTCCTCTAACTTCTCGACGGTGCACGAAATCTTCAGTCAAACGATCAAGAAGAAGTACAAGATCATAAAGAATTCATTTGGCAGACTCAATGACATTGTCGCCATCAAAACACTAGCGAATGACGTACAATATAACAACTCGTTTGTGCACGCCGTTTCAAATATTGGTCCAGATAATCGGTGATATCAAAATATCACCGGCAATCATCTTTAATTCTTTTTTGCGTATCAATATCGATGCCGCAGAATCATAGTTAGATGAATCGTACATTAACCGTGACGAGTCAAGATCGGCTTAAGCGTAAATCAAACTGTCAATGAGAGAATTGAGGGAAATTCTTGCTAGCGACAGACATAGATTATCTATATGAATATCGGTTACCTTGTATTTATTTTTAATTTACGTTATAAGTACATTGGTCTTACGTCTCGTTCATTTATTTTGTAAGTCACATCTAGTTCATCTTATAAATGTATCAGCTTTATCTATACTTAATTTTTAAGTACACTATTTCAACATGTTATAAAGCTTTGATCTACCTCCATCATTACCTTATGATGGTTGATATTCCGCTACAATATTTTTAGCCGATATTCATAATTCTTTCTTATATTTATAAGATCATCTCAAGTACGGTTTTAAGATACTATGCAGCCATTTCATTGATTGAATAAAATTTTAAAACGATTCAAGAGCACATTTAATACGAACTTAAATATAAAAACGAATTATAAATATTAATTTCATCGCTTGGACAAAGCGAACAGAATGTTGAGCTGTAAAAGGATATCTCAAATCTCTCAATCTCTGTTATCGATGTTACTGAGTTGGAAGTATCCTCATATAGCACAGAACATTTTAATTACATTTCGATAATGTTACAATCTTGCAAGTTACAATATTATATAAAAATATTATATAAAAATATTATATACAATATTGGGTTGTCAAGGATCCTCCCACGTGAGGCACTCGAAATTTCTACGTGCGATCTGCGAAATAAATCGAGTCGAAGAGAAAGTAAGTAAAGAGAAAGTAAATACGAATTCAATGAACGATTAGAAGTGATTAGAAAGTGATATTCAAGAGTGTATTAATCTTAGAAGTACATTCGCTAGCACGATAGTTGATCTCTACAAAGTATTTATTTTTCAAGAGCCTCCACTCGACGCATTTGCGATCGCATATGCAATAATAGACTTATTGCAAATTGTGATTCAAAAGTGATGAAGTTTTTTCTTAACTTTTAATTGATTTTTTTTCTTTTTTCTTATATAAGGAATTAAAAGAAAGAATTTCAGATTTTAAGGGCAAATAGTACTCACGAAATAAAGGAAAAAAGTTTTAATAAATATGAATCGAAAAATTAATATTATCAAAGTTTTTTTTAATAAAATATCAATTAATTAACAAAAACAAAAGAAATTAATGTTATGTTCAGACTTGCGGAAGAATGAGTCACAAAGGAAGAATACAACAATTATTCTATCTCGAAAGATCAGATGCCTCGCGACGAAAATTCGAGTCGAGCGAACTCGCAGGTCTAATTTAGTTTATCTCATAAAGTGAGATGAATAAAGTGAGAGAATAAGGTCTAATGGTGTATGTTTATTTATTCGTGAGTGTTATATTAGTTCGGGAGACATCAACCGGGAGTGATTATAGACTTTTTAAGTAAGATACTTCTCGTTAAAGTTAGATCTTTGACTGGTAAATACAATACATGTTTATTTTTTAAGAAAATAAAAATATTAAAAGTAAACAATTGTTTAGATCGCTAGTACGCTGTTTATTCAATCACTCGTTCGGTAGTCCCCTTTTGATCAAGGAATTTAATCCTTATTATATATACACGGGATGGGACCAAGTGCGATCTTTCGATAGTTAATGAGTAGGAGTTAAATAAAAGTTTAAGATTTAAATTAAAAATTTAATATTTTATTCATATTTAAAAAGAAGTAAAGTGTTTATTATATATAAATTTTTTCGATGAATCTTTGCACGCGTGATTCTGAAAATAGAAAAGGTCTTATTTTTCTATGATTATCAATATAGATGCGACTATTTTTATTAGAGATATTTTACAAGTTTCACTGTTTGCTCTTTTAGAAAGAAAGAAAGCTTTATTTATAAAGCGCTCTGGGATAAAATCCCTTCAAGCGCCATAAATACTAATACGTAAGAAAGTAAAAATACATTTAAAGTAACAATGTGTGCGCAATGTTCTTAAACATGTAAAGAAAGTGCTTATGTGTAAATGTGGTTTATGATCTACAATCTTAAGACATGTCAGAGAGAGATGCAATAGTATACTAAACATTCAAGAAACATTCCTATTTATAACCCAATCATGAAGAGGCACAGACGAGCAACTGCGAATATAACTTTTGTTTAAAATCCGCCAGTGTCGTCACACTCTGAATAGACTGAGGGAGACCATTCCAAAACCTAGCCGATGTGAGTCTAAAAGATCGTTTATATAATTCAGTTCTACATTGTGGCAGAAATAGCATATCCCTCGGAGCCCTAGTGGCACGGTCCAATGTTGCGATCTTACAGTTGAAATTGGAGTGTAAAAGACTTGGTTGTTTAGTTTCTAATATCTTATACAGAAGGCATCCAACAAAGTAAGCTCTCTTCTAGCATCAACCTTGAGCCTACGTAGCTTTACATAATAAGATGTAATGTACTCATCAGTCCTTACGTTAAAGATAAATCTGACGTAAGCATTCACTGCTTTATGAAGTCTCAGATTTTGTTTGGTTGTCATGTCCGTATAAGCGGCACAGCAATAATCAACATGTGGATAGATCAGTCAAATGACGAACTTAAATTTGAGAGTTTCCGGCTGCCTGCAAAGTTTTAATTGATATAGAGCGGAATGGATTCTGTTTGTCATATTAGTAACCTGCTTCTCCCAAGATAAAGTATTCATGATCGTGACACCAAGATATTTCACAGATGTAGAATATTGAATCATGGACCCAGTCACTCTTATCTCAGGAAGTGTACTCAAATCAATGGCTTTGACAAATCTCGATGTTCCCATAATTATAACCTGAGTCTTATCTGAGTTTAAGAGTTTATCTGAGTTTATGAGTCTGTTAGTATTAGACCAGCCAAAAATAGTATCAATCCTCGTTGACCTTCCGGATGATTCCAGATAAATCACTTGGTTCACAATGGATGTAGGTTTGAAGATCGTCAGCATAAAAATTGTACTTGCAGTGCTTAACCACATGACTAAAATATAGATTGAATATGAAGCTAAATATAGAGTAAAAAGCAAGGGTCCCAACACAGAGCCTTGCGGCACCCCAACCCTGACGGGAGATGGAGACAAGGTTGTACCCTCTATGCAATCTTTAATCGCCTGAGTCCGCTCAGTCAAATAAGACGCTACGCTCAAATAAGAGTGTATCCAACGCAGGACACTCTCAGAAAAGTTTAGTTCTTTAATTTCTCAATTAGCAAAAAATAATCCACTCTATCAAAAGTCTTCGAAAAATCGAAGAAAACACAGTGACCATCCTACGGTCAGCCGCATGTCTCACCTCATCCAACATCCTAATTAGATAAGTTTGCGTAGAGTGGTTGTTCCGATAGGCAAACTGACATAGATCGTATAAGCCAGAGTCCTCAAGATAAACACGAATCTGCGCTCAAACTAGTCGCTCCAACGTCTTCGACAAAGTATAAATATTGGTCGATAATGTTGCACCAATGTAGGATTCCTGACTTTAGGTATCAGACAGATAAGAGCCGATTTCCACTTCACAGGGAACACATCATTCATCAAGGAGAAATTGAATAGATGCTCCAAAATAGGCAGTATACAGTGGATTGTCAGTTTCAACAATCTCAAAGAGATGCCATCCCCACCCACCGCATTTGATTTGGCCCTAGAAATCACTCTCACGATATCCCGCGGCATTATATAATTCCAGTGGAAGCTCCTGTCATCAAAATCCCGCTCAAGCATATCCCTCAGAGAGCCATCCTTCATATAATCAGCATGTCCGCATTATGTTCAAAGAATGCATTAAGCTCTTCAACAGAGTGCGAAAGACACCCTCCAATATCCCTGGCCTTAATAAAAGATGTCTCAACCTGCCCCAGACCTCAGATGCCTTGCCTTCCCTTGAAGATGTTGACATAATACTCGTGCTTTGCAGAACTCACAAGATTTTGCACCCTGTTGCGCAACATTTTCGATCATAATACGTCATTTTACTATGTACTCCAGCACAATGTCCGCAAAAAGGTTTACCTTTGCAATCCTTCTCAATATGACCAAACGAGAGACATCTATAACACTGCACAATTCGAACATGATCCGCAAATGAGCAGGCAGCGTAGCGCAGATAGATCCGTCCACATTTGAGTAAGATCCTTCGTACCGCAGGTGTAACCTCCAATATGCAGCTGATAATGCGCTTGTCTTGTTTTGATGTAAAAATATAAACAACCTTTACGTCATTTATAGCTACATCACTTAGGTTCTGAGCCAGGAGCTCATCCTCAATCTCTTTAGCCGACATATCAGGAGGAACTCCGTGTATAATAAGCCTAGGATTCAACTTCATGTTCTCATGCATCGTCAATCCAGCTTCCGCAAGGCCAGGATGAGTCTTGATCTTCTTAATGTCAGAAGAAAATGCCTCAATTCTGACGCCGTTATCTCGTGCATAAGATAACCTCCTGACTTTTAAACCACAGTCAGCCGGTTTTAAGACCCTGCACAAGGTATCTTTAGTGACCTGGGATGAGATGTATTTATCCCTCTTATTCTCACTCGGCACAACCAGAAAGCTGGTGGTGTCAGACACTTTCACCGGACCCCCGAGACATGTATCTCAGATCCTGAAACACCGACAAACGTATATGATTTGCTCTTCTCACTTGAAGCTCCCGCAAAAATAAGATTACTCCTCACACTATTTATTGCTTTTTTATTGAAGTCATCTAGCACCTCCACGACAACCTTCTTAATATCCATCGCACGCAGATGCTGATCTCTCTTTAATTAAACAAGTCAAAACTGTGGATACTTCCATGAAAGCATCTCTGCATGCACGAAAAGCTGACTCGATAATTTCTCTCTTTTCCAGTGTTTTTTTACTGGACAAAAGCAGCCTAGACACAGCCTCAGTATGTCTATTTACCATAGCCCTGAGTGCATTTACTCTCGAGTTATTCATTGCATCCGTATTATTTGCTCTCTTTCACATACCTGAAAAATTGAATTTAACAATGCCGTGCTCGAAGACTGTCTCGTAAATCCCCTCCTTCCTACGCTACTGTCAACCTGCCCACTACGCCGGCTTCCATCCTTCACACGTGAACAAAAATACGCCTAGGTCGAAAAATATCCATGATGAGATTCACTCCAAGAAAAATCCAGTCGAAAATCCCAGAAATTGTCCAACAGCCCGGTCAATTGACCAGTACAGAAACTGCTTGTACTAAAAAGTCGAGTAGAGAAAGCCTTTGACAGATTCTAAAAAGAATTAATGCCCCGAAGGGCAAAAAGCGGCAGAAATCGGCGCACAAAAATAGAGCGACAAGAATACACATACACATCTTTTACTGAAAGATATTAGTATGTCAATCGTGATATTAGTATCGCAATTCGTGATTCGTATTAGTGATTCGTGAATATTCGTTAATATTCAAGTGTTTTACATCATTCGTTAGAAACCTCCTACATTATTCGCGATTTGCAGTTTATCATTCGTAATTCGTAATTTGTCGATTTTTAGTTATTTCAATCATAACAATAAAAACTCGCCAAAAAAACAAAGAAACGAGCACGACGAAGCATGAACGCATAGTGTAGCACGACACGAATGGATTGATTCGTAATGATTTGCGCCTTTTGAGTTTCATCAAAAAATCGCTCGGCTAGCGAATCAGTGCAAACGGCGAATTGCGCATAACGAATAGATGAACTTTCCCTTTACATTATTCACGAACGCTATATGAATCACGAATTACGAATCACAAATTGCGAAAAATTTTCAGGACACCCTGTATATATAGGATGTCCGGTGTCAATCGCATCACCGGTCGTGTGCAGGTAGAGCAGGTAAAACTGAAAAGAAAAGTCCTATATCCACTTTGCTATTTTTGTAATAATTTTCGAGAAATTAATTAGAGTCACTCTGCAAATCCAATTATCAAAATCAAAATGTTTAATGAAGACTCTCTTTGGACCGGTTGTTCCAACTTCTTGTAAATGTACTCAATCATCAATCACCCATTAGATAAATAATATAATATAATGTAATATAATATAATATAATATAAATCAATATAAATAGGGAGTTATACTCGATGGGTGGAGAATAGAATAAAATTATTTCTTGATAATACCAATTTAATCTATAGATAAACTTTACCAATAGACAAAACAACATTTATTGATATTTATCTAATGAATAATTAACGGGTAAATCTATCAAAAAAATGAAACAATCGGCTCTAAGAGTAAATCTATTATTATTTCGATTCTCTGCCGTCCCATCCAGGCAAATCATCTCTATCAATTTCGTTATTTGAGTTGGCAGAGTATATATCGTCACGAAAATTATAGATTTTCCGTTTTTTTTGCGAATCCTTTTTGCGTGGCGCGAATCTCCGCGCTTGGCGCCCAACTTTTACATCTTATCTCGTTAATACTTAAAATCGTTCGAAATAAAGAAAAGCAAAGTGCGTATCTATCAATAAATAAATAATTTATTGTGACAATACATACTTTACCAACTTAAGTAACATATGTAAGCTCGATCACGGTCTCCGAATCTCGAAACGGGCAAAATCGAAATCTTTCGTTACGGCAATAATCGAACCTAAACAACATGCAAAACTCCACAGATTTTTCTCACGCTTAAAAATCGACAAAAATCAAAATATGCAAAAATGAAAAATATGCAATATACAGGCAACACAAAAGAAATAATATTTAATTCTGTAAGAAAAAGATTAGCACACAATATAACAAAAAAAATTTCAGTAAGCAGCACGTAAGAAAAGTATTCGATAATATTTTTAATAACTTCATAAGATTGAAAAAGAATTAATAATTATTATTCTTCACAAAAAATAAAATAATTGATTTATTGAGAATTTTCAATAATTAAATAATTACAATAAATATCAATGTCAATCTATTAATGTAGCATTTAATATTAAAAAGAAAAATTGTTCAGAGAGACGTATCATTAACACATTGCTGACCGGCAACTGTTCTGAAAATTTACCTCATGTGGCCGGCTACTGTTTTGAAAGCGGATGTGAAAGTAAAACAATATAAATTAACTTTAATAAATTTTATTTATTATTTAACTCTTAATATTTCTTTTTCGTATGATAAAATGTGTAACAGTCACCTATGTGTAATGGCACACAACAGATTTTGCAAATATATCGGGTTTCACTTCGTTTTCCTTTTGAAGAACATACTCTATACGCTCTAGTCGGATTTGTTTTTTTGGCAGTAACTATTTTTTCTAAGATGTGTTCTCTTAGTTGTCCGGAAAGCCTGGTGGGTGGATCTTTAGAAAGAGCTGTTCGAGATTTCCGCGAAGTGTCAGTTGCAGTGCTGCATTCCCTGGGAACTACAGTTATCCATTCCCTGGCTACTTCGAGTAGAAATTTTTTATATCTTATTTTACTTTCTGGCCGATAGGTACAGTATATTTTATATGCATTGAACAAGGTGCAGTTTATCAGAAAAAAAGCTAATTTTTTGTACCACTTTACAGTTTTTCGTAAAATATTGCTATTCGCCAAATACTGATCTGCACGATCTACTCCTTTCATATGCTTATTGTACTGCAATATGCATGTAGGTTTGATTGTGTCATCTTTATAATTTTTTTTTCGATTTCCACTAGATTTCATAGAAGCATCATGAATAGTAGATACCATCCGTACTATCCTTTTATCCTTCCATGTAACATCTAACAACAACTGGTCCCTTTCGTAAAAAAGTCATTTCTCCTTTGTGTAGACTTTTAGATTTTTCCAACAGGACTTTTGGTAAGCCACGATTTTCCCATATGGTACCACACACTAATGTTTTCCTTCTGAACAATAGCTCGGCTGTAGAAACGCTGTTATAGTAGTTGTCCTGGTATATGTGATGCCAACAATCAAGGTACGGCTCCAATATCGACAATATAGTTTCTTGCAACTTTTTGCCTTGCCCCGAATAGATCTCAAAGTTGCATATATAACCATTCTCACTTTCACACAGCATTCTGATCAAAATTCCATACTTCGTTATCTTCGCCGGGTTGTACGTTCTAAAACTGATG
>JBCAUJ010178855.1:0-18147 GCA_038406275.1 Cataglyphis albicans
TATATATATTTATATTTATTTTTACAATTTTGTTACATATTTTTATATTTATTTTTTTATATTTTATTATAATTATTTTATATTATATTTTTTTATTTTTTGGTTGTGGTACTTTTACACAATGCATCTCGACGTTACAACGCGTGATCTTTGCTTCGCGTGACTTGGTGTGATATGAAGAATTTTCTTTTATTTTTCACTTTTTGCGATATGTCAATATCTCTTAATATTATTCCATGATATTTTTATTTCATCTATTGCATTTTTGTATTAAAAATTATTTATGTCAATTGTCAATTAAATTAACCTTGCCTAATAAATCGCCTTGTCAAGTTAACCTCTCACTCATTAATGTCAAAATCTTGTCAAAAGCAGGTACGAATAGTTACATATCATGAAGCGCCATTAATGCAATTTTATGGCGCTATAAACGCTCCAACCGTACAAATTTTCGTACATGCGCATTGGGGACTTAGGGCGGCGATGATGACGGAGATGTATCTTAAATAAAATTTTAGACATTTTGACTTTCTATTCTATTATCTCCGTTCATGATATAGGTAGAAAAAAAGTAAAAACATTTTTATTACATAATTCAAATCCAAGCTATCAATTGAGCCTACTAAAAATACAATCGGTTCAGCCATTATTGAGGTCCGATAATATACTCACACCTTGCCGATTCGCTTGAAGATATCCGGAGTGCTTCGCTGCTTCGCATTGAAGTTGGCACGAGACACTACCGTTGATCTTGATATTATTTCCGATTGGACATATAATAAGAAAGATGGCTATCAATTTCTTGAAAATGTAATAGCCTCTAAGTCGATTTAGTCAACAGTTAATGTCGACAAAACCCATTCGAAATAGTCGGCTTAAAGTCGACTTTAAGTTGATTGAAAAAAGACGATTATCAGCAGGCAAACAGTCATCCACAGTGTTGTAATATGGATTATCGGTAGAGTTACCCATGTCAGACAGGTCGAAGGGAAAGAGTCAGACTAAGAGAGATTGTCAAAGGGTGTTTCACTGTCGCAATACATGTATATTTTTTCTGGAATTACTTACTCATTACTTCGCATTATGTCGTATTACGTATTATTTCGCATTGCAAATTACATTGCATCATGTACCGCAAAAAAGATTAAAACATTTAAAAAAATATAAATGATGTTATGACGTTTTTAAAATATCTTTAAAATTATATACAGGGTGTCTTGCAAAGATTGTGCCAACGCTCGTGAGTGGGTAGAACACAGTAAACTGAACAGAAAAGCCCTTTACCATTTTTTGATCTGAGCTTTCTTTTCGTTATTATACGATGTTAAAGTTAGCTAATCAGCGCCTGTCTACAACGGAAAACAAAGGAGGGAGTAACGAGACGGCTTTCTGCTGTGTAGACAGGAGCTGATTAGTTAATTTATTATTAACATCAATATACAGGGTGTCCGGCGATAATCGCATCACCGATCGTGTGCAGATAGAGCAGATAAAACTGAAGAGAAAAGTCCTGTATTACTTTGCTATTTTTGTAATAATTTTCGAGAAATTAATTAGAAAAGATCGACCAATTCGCGTGAGTATAAGCGCGTGGCGAAAAAGAATGGCCCAAAGACAATCCAAAAGTTTGTAGTCGCTAGGCGCGCGACAAAATTTTGGGAGCTCTCTACAAATGACAACGATTACATACGAGCGATACATAACAATGAATTCTCACGTTCTAGCAACCACACATCAATGGGTTGTGCCTTTTTACTGCGTGCTTATACTCACGCGAATTGGTCTCTTTTAATTTTTCGAAAATTACTTAGAATTATTTGAATTTTTCAGTAATTCCGCAAAACATGTACAAATTTTGGAAAGTGAGACATTCCTTAGAGATAATAGTTATATTTTTTATATTAATATTTTTAAAATATGAAAATACAATAATTGATACAATAGAGAAAAAGAGCTTTAATTTCAATATCTTTTAGAAATGCTTGAAGATAAAAAGGTGCAGAAAATGAATACAAGTAGCGCAATAAAATGGTCTAAAAAGAATAATTACTTTAAAAAGATACTTTAAAAAAGATATGTAATTATTTACAATATATTTTTTATAAAAATTATTTTGTTTTATATTATTTGATTTGTCTCATTATTCTGTACATAAAAAACTTACGGTAAGATTATTGAAAATTAAATATTTTGCGAGATATTTTATATCAAAGTACGTCAGATTCAGATATAAAATAATTGAAAAAATACTTAATGAAAAAATACTTTATTGTAGTGTTTTGAAAAATTCTCTCGAAACTACAAGAAAGTGCAATAAAAAATAAAAGAGTTCTGTTTAAGAAATTGAAGGTGACTTTCACGATCTTCAAATGACTATCCAAGGTCAAGTCATTGCCATTTGTCCCTCTTGAAACCATATAACTTATATCTAAAACATTTTCTTCTAAAACTACATAATATCGAAAAGTTTTGCTGTCTAATTTAAATAAGACTGTAAAGTTCTTATAATTCTTTTGATATGTGCGAGTATTATTAATAACATTTTAATTCTTGCTTATGTATTTACAGAAATATTTATTTAACAATATTTGTGAATATTTACTTTGGTAGTTGAATACTAACATAAGAACAATATTTACAAATATTATATATTATAAAATATTTATTTATTTATATCATATTATTAATGTTCTTTGTATTATATTTTAAAATATTTCATAAAGAACTGTAGTTTATATAAAAACTATTAACAACTAAACTATGTAACAACAAACATAAACATTATGCAATACTGAAAGTATTGCAAAAATAATTTATTCACTTCCAATGTATTAAAGTATAACTTACCAATTTATCTCATCTTCTTCTCAAATGAAAGTACAATAGAAGAAATTACAATATGTTGTACTATAATTATTTTCACCGTATACATTATAAATATAAAGTTTGAATGTAACACGTTGTCAATTTTTGTAATTTATAAATTAAAACAAATTTTTATTTTACATTTATTTATTTTATTAAATTATTCTTTCAATTTGTTGACAATAATTTGTCTAATTTCTTTTATGAAAAAGACATTTACAATATTAATACCAATAATTTTATATATAAATGTTTATATATAAATTTTATATATAATTCTATATATATAAAAAGATATATTTGAATTTTTGGTATATTTTGTTAAGATTACATTTAAGATATTACTACAAAATTGTTGAGAAAAATTCCTTATTTGATTTCGTGATCTTTATACATTTTGACAGACTGAGAAAAGATATTATGTATAGCATCTGTAAAAAAAATAAAACTTATTAAAAATTTTTAGAATTAATATTTTAACAAAATTCATATAATGTAATGCAATAAAAATTGAAATTTTTAAAAAAGAGCATCCGTGTCCATGACATTTTATGTTGACATAATAATATAATAATACGCAAATATTTTATTACATGTGTGTTGTAATGAAAAAACTAAAACTCAATTAACAAATATTTTGCCATTTAATAAAAATTTTAATATTAAATATAATAAGATTACTTTTTTACAAATAAAATTTTATTTTACATTTCTTACTTAATAATATATATATATGAATATATGTATTATTAAGTAAGAAATGTAAAATTTTTATTTTGATTTTGATTGACCTTAAATTTTAAAAAAGTCTATCTAATCAATGATTTTTCATTCAATGAAACTTGTAGCATAGTGCGAAGGAAAATTTATAATAATTTTATTAGTTTAATTATATACATTTTAATTACAAATTATACTCTTTTTATTTTCCAGGATAATTTCAGTTGAGCCAAACCGGCTGTGGATCAGCGTTTGGTTATGGTTCAGGATCAGCTATTGGATTCGCTTCAGCAAGAACTCCATTGGACATAATCAGTCCTAGTAAAGCAAAATTTAGGAATAATTGCAGTAAAAATGAAAATATCTTCATGTTTTATGATTATTGAAATAACTATCACAATATTGCAAGTTTTGATTTAATTGGATTCTCTTGAACTAAATTGAGAAAAGAATGCCTTGCTTGAACTAAACTGAAAAATGAATGCCAACAGCATATATATATATACCTCTAAGAGAACATTTATTAAAATCTATTAAATTATCGATAAATCCATTAAACTATCAAAAAGTTTTAATAGGCGCATTCTACATTATATATAAATATACATATATTTTTCAAAACTATAATTGAAATAGATATTTCTTAATAAAAGAAAACGGCTATTTTCCGAAAATAATTTTATAAGCCACAATAATTTTATAAGCTCTAATCGCTTTCTTTCTTCCAAAGTAATTAAAATCTAATAAAATCTATTAAAAATAAATTAGCTTCAAAAAATTTTAATGATTGTATTCTATATTATATATTAGAACAAATATTTTCTTATATAAAAAACATCTGTTTGCGAAAGAAATTTTAGATAAAACTATAACTAATCACTTTCTTTTTTTTTTCAAATTATTTACAGTTAAAGCTTTTAACTGTAAATTTTTTATTAAGTATTTTCTAATTGTGAACAAATTGATTCTTGAAAAATAAAATAACTAACTGTAGTTTCTTAATTTTTTTTCGATAAATTGCTGCTTTTTTTAGAAAATTTACAATTAGAATTCCAAAAAATTTTTTTATTTATATATTATATAAGATATACTTATTACAATTCTCTTTGCAAGTAGAAAAAAAGAGGAATTGGTTACATTAAGAGATTAAAAAATTAACAAAATATTTTTAATAATAAACTTTTAAAGTTTAAAATGTTTAGCATTTAATTTCATGAATATCAACATTCGACAATAACGTAGATGCGACGAATCAAAAATACGTATACTCGTTAATCGACGAAATATACGGTCATCGATCGTGTAACACAAATAAACAACGAGAATTGCCTATAAGCGGAAACTTATGCTCTTCGATGAGAAACAATTTAATCCCATGAGTATCATAGATATATCAAAAATTCGGAGTTTCTCATATTCTATATCGAGCAGATGAAAACATCGCGAATAAATCCTGAAATGGGCGCAAAACTTATCTTGATGAAAAATTTAGATTTAATGAAATTTTAAATTATCTTCACAAAACACAATATAGTCGAGTGAACATATTGTTTTCAAACGAATAATATTATTCCACAGTTTAAGTGCATGAATTTTTACCGTCGAGTCCTATCATCGTGACGCGCGCACGCCTCGAGAGTACGCCAATTAATGATTATAAATATTGCTTATTAACTTGATGGCAAGAAAAACAGGTTCTTTTGTAAGTGATAATTAATGGCTATTTGTGTATACGCAACATTTAAATTACAATGTGAATAATCCTTCAATAAATTTCAATTTTCTCGTGTTATCTAACGCAATTAATTTCTCGCAAAAAACATATATACAAGATCAGATTTATTGAAAAATTGAAGCGGCACTTTTTAGACATCATTACTTTTAAATTATTTTATATATATATATATATATATATATATATATATATATATGTATGTATGTATATATATTATATATAATCTTTTGTTAATCTTTTATTCAAATATAACAAACAAACAAAAAATAAATCCTTTGTTTAAAATTATTGAAAAAATATTTTATTAGAGCTTATTTCAATCCTTGCACTTTGAAATACAAGATTACATAGAATTATTGAGTGATTAAACACGTGTTTTGCGAAAGAAGATTAAATTATGAGTAAGATTGATTCGGCGAGAAAGCAGCAACATGCAATATTGTTATACACATACAGTCTAAACAATGACATAGAAAAATGGAAAAAAAATTTTGTCACGAAAATAACTTCTTCTATGAGCAAAAAATAATTGTTTAAATTTTTATAATATTAATAAATTTTAAAGTAAATATTTATTATTTTTTTTAATTACATTAGATTATATCTTAATAAAATTATTGGTATGCCTTTGTATCATTTGATTGTGTATTAGCATCGTTTATATTTCTTTTTTAATTTAAAAATTAATTAAATACTATTTGCTATTTATCTTTCTTATAGTATTCAACAAAAAAAAAATACTTAAGAAAGATAAAATAAAATTAACTCAAAATTTAAATAGAGATAATCATATGCAATAAAAGTAAAAATTCGTAAAAAGCATATTACTCTATCAAAATATAACATGATTAATTTTAGATAATTATAAATTTCTTTCGCAAACAGATGTTTTTTATATAAGAAAATATTTGTTCTAATATATAATAGAATACATTATTAAAATTTTTTGAAGCTAATTTATTTTTAAAGATTTTATTAGATTTTAATTACTTTGGAAGAAAAAAAGCGATTAGATACAGCTTATAAAATTACTTTCGAAAAATAGCCGTTTTCTTTTATTAAGAAATATCTATTTCAATTATAGTTTTGAAAAATATATGTATATTTATATATTTATATATAATGTAGAATGCACCTATTAAAACTTAATGATAGTTTAATGGATTTATCGATAATTTAATAGATTTTAATAAATGTTCTCTTAGAGGTATATATATATGCTGTTGGCATTCATTTTTCAGTTTAGTTCAAGCAAGGCATTCTTTTCTCAATTTAGTTCAAGAGAATCCAAATTAAATCAAAACTTGCAATATTGTGATAGTTATTTCAACAATCATAAAACATGAAGATATTTTCATTTTTACTGCAATTATTCCTAAATTTGGCTTTACTAGGACTGATTATGTCCAATGGAGTTCTTGCTGAAGCGAATCCAATAGCTGATCCTGCACCACAACCAAACGCTGATCCACAGCCGGTTTGGAGCTGGGATTTTCCTGGAAAATAAAAAAGGTATAATTTGTAATTAAAATGTATCTAATTAAACTATTAATAATAAAATCTAATAAAATTATTATAAATTTTCCTTCGCACTATGCTACAAGTTTCATTGAATGAAAAATCATTGATTAGATAGACTTTTTTAAAATTTAAGGTCAATCAAAATCAAAATAAAAATTTTACATTTCTTACTTAATAATACATATATTCATATATATATATTATTAAGTAAGAAATGTAAAATAAAATTTTATTTGTAAAAAAGTAATCTTATTATATTTAATATTAAAATTTTTATTAAATGGCAAAATATTTGTTAATTGAGTTTTAGTTTTTTCATTACAACACACATGTAATAAAATATTTGCGTATTATTATATTATTATGTCAACATAAAATGTCATGGACACGGATGCTCTTTTTTAAAAATTTCAATTTTTATTGCATTACATTATATGAATTTTATTAAAATATTAATTCTAAAAATTTTTAATAAGTTTTATTTTTTTACAGATGCTATACATAATATCTTTTCTCAGTCTGTCAAAATGTATAAAGACCACGAAATCAAACAAGGAATTTTTCTCAACAATTTTGTAATAATCTCTTAAATGTAATCTTAACAAAATATACCAAAAATTCAAATATATCCTTTTACATATATAAAATTATATATAAAATTTATATATAATCATTTATATATAAAATTATTGGTATTAGTATTGTAAATGTTTTTTTCATAAAAGAAATTAGACAAATTATTGTCAACAAATTGAAAGAATAATTTAATAAAATAAAAAAATGTAAAATAAAAACAAAATTTGTTTTAATTTATAAACTACAAAAATTGACAACGTGTTACATTCAAACTTTATATTTATAATGTATACGGTGAAAATAATTATAGTACAATATATTGTAATTTCTTCTATTGTACTTTCATTTGAGAAGAAGATGAGATAAATTGGTAAGTTATATTTTAATACAGAAGTGTATAAATTATTTTTATAATACTTTCAATATTGCATAAAATTTATGTTTGTTGTTACATAGTTTAGTTGTTAATAGTTTTCATATAAACTAGAGCTCTTTATGAAATATTTTAAAATATAATACAAAAAACATTAATATTAATGATATAAATAAATAAATATTTTATAATATATAATATTTGTAAATATTGTTCTTATTGTTAATATTCAACCATGGAAGTTAATATTTACAAATATTTCTGTAAATACATAAGCAAGAATTCAAATGTTAAAAATAATACTCGCACTTCATACATATCAAAAATATTATAAGAATTATACAAGATATCCCATGATCCCATTTTAATTTAGACAGCAAAATATCTCAATATCACGTAATTTTACAAGAAAAAACAAATAATTATTATAAAAAATATATTGTAAATAATTACATATCTTTCTTTAAAAACATTTATTATTTTTACATCATTTGATTCATTTCATTATGCTGTATTAAAAGAATTACAATATAATTATCAAAAACTAAATATTTTACGAAATATTTTATATTTTATATTTTATATTTTATATTTTATAAAATATAAAATATTTAAGTATAATGTAATTTAAAAAATACTTAATAAAAAAAACTTTATTATAGTGTTTTGAAAAGCTCTTGATGTAAGCTACAAAAGTATGTAAAAAAAATATAGGTTTTTATTTAAGAAATTGAAGGTGACTTTTATGTGATCTTCAAATGACTAATAATTAAGTTCAAATCATTGGTCGCGTTCAGCAGAGAAAACTGCTCAGTAGCAATCGAATATGAATAAATGACTAGTACTTTCAAAATCAACAAATCAACGTCAAGTGTTGACAAGACGATAACTGAGTGCTTTCTCTGCTGAACGCAGCCATTGGCACCATCTTATATCCTTCTTGAAACCATGCAACTTCTGTCTGAAATATTTTTTTCTAAAATTACATGATATCGAGATATTTTGCTGTCTAAGTTAAAATGAGACACTTTGTATATATAAAAAATTACAGGAATTATAACTGTATACAGGGTGTCCGAAAATTCGCGTAACACTCTTTAAGGGAAGGTAGAGAGTGTTATTTTGAACATAAAAGTCTTGTACCATTTTGCGATTTTCTCAATATTTAAGAAAATATTAATTGTAAAAGATCAGCCAACGAAATGTCTCGAAAAGCTCGCAGCGCGAAGACGCTTCCAACTATCACTTGATATTAGGCTCGTGGCGAAGGAAGGAGCGCTTTGCGAGCGCTATGACAACCGAAAGAATTATACATAATGCGCGCTTGCAAAGCGCTCCTCCCACTGCTTCGCCGCGAGCCTAATATCAAGTAGAAAGCATCTTCGCGCTTAAAGGGTGTTGCGCGAATTTTTGGATACCCTGTATATGTATATTACCATATTTCTTGATAAATCAATGATTGCTTTTATGTTTAGAATTTCTCTTATATACTGGATATTAAATAGTTCTCTTATATACTGGATATTAAATAATTTATTATTACAGTATTTTTTAATACATTATAATTACAGTATAATTAGTGTATCAATCAAAGCGTAGCACAATATTATATTAATATCGACATATAATGCATTGCAATATTAATAAAAAAGTTTAGCAACTGTTTCTACTTGTACAAATCTTTTATATATTATGAAAAGTTTCATCGTTAGGTTAATGAATGTAAAGATGAATTATACGTCTTTGAATTCGAAAAATCTGCTGTTTAGTCATTTATTTCAGCTTAAAATTGAACATAAACATTTATTAATGCGATGAATCTTATTCTGATTCATGATATCTGCTTGCTAATATCTAATAACCACGCGCACTTCAAACAGAATAATTTTCAATAACACCGAGCATTTGCAAAATGATCTTCTAAAATTAGAGGAATGTTAATCATAATAAATTCTTACTTTTATTCATTCGATGCTCAGTATTAAATATCACGCGATGACCTTTCACAAAAGATAGATATTTTGCAGAATCGACTATGATAATTACTATGATAATTAATGAGAAAGATTGCTTCGCAGAGAGAAACAGATTAATAAAATCAATGGATGTAATTAATTTAAATAATATTTAAATAATCGTGTGTTAGTAAAAGCCAAACTCGGATAGAAGTGCATCAGTTTTATAGAAAAATTTCTGTAAAACTGATTACATGTACACGGCACGAAAATTTACTCAAATATATTCTTAGATGTACAAAAAATCAATTTTTAAAACAAAGGTCTATTCTAATATAATTTTCCTATAATTTTATTATCATGTTTTTTTTTATTTTTAAGAAGTTCTGATTTGCAGCAAAGTTAATTTATTTATAATTGTGTATAATTTGATCTATCGAAGATCGATAAGATCCTTTATTTAATAGCTTTTCTAAACACGATTTTTGAAACGGACATCTATTCTATTAATATAATATAATAAATAAATTTTATAATATATAATATATAATATATAATATATAATAGTAATATAATAAATTTTTAATATAGTTTTAATTGTGTTTTTAATTGTGTTTAATTTTTAAGAAGTTTTAATTGTTTTCAATATTAATGAGTTTACTCATGATTATATATGGTCATCGTTTAAAGGTTTCTTGTTTATATTGCTTGATTTTCTGAATAGAGTTCTATTTTATTATAAAATAATAAATTTTTTAATAATTTTAACTGCATTCTTTCGATTTCTAAGAACTTTTAATCATTAGCAGCGTTAATTGAATCCTTCACATTCATATAATCGCTCGTAGAAAGCATACTATCAAACTTTTCGATTCATACAAAAAATCGCAATATTTTATGCAATATTGGTTTAGGTATTAAAAATATTGAATTTTTTTATATCTTGTGTGGAGCTTTTTAAAATTCTAATAAAAAACCCAAAAATTTAAACAATTTTCTTACTTCTTTTTGAATTTAAATATATTTTTATACATAACATACATAAAATCAATTTCTGAAACGGTTTTTGCAATAGTTTTCATAACAATATAATATTTTTATTCTTATATTATTATACAATATACTAATTATAATACAAGAAAATTGACGCTCGATCGTACGCGAGAATGTCAGTTAAGCAATGCACAACAAGAATGACGATGGCGTATACGACACGGGCGAATTAACTTTTCGAGATTGTAAGAAACTCAAAAGAACGCGTACAGAACACGAGCGAGATTGCGAACAGCAGCGCGAAAATTACACTTGAGAGTATCGATTAGCTTGGTACGTCATCAAGGACTGACTGACTAACGATTGCGAAGACTCGTGATATGCCGATTTTCATAAAGGGAGTTTTTTGAATGTTCTAGAATCCAGGTGTTTGTCACACTTTTTTATTAGAGAAATCACGCGATCACGTACGAAGCGAGTGATCGCGACGCTGTTTGTGTTTATGCGACGCTCGTGTTTTGATTTCGAGGATTATAACTCGAATTTATCTGCGACGTTTGAAAAATGTGGTGGACCGTAAAAAATTATCGGTTAAATTTAATCTTTTGAATCGTTCAATTTTGAACATACTGTCCGCTTTGGAACAATAGTTCCGAAATAATTGATACAACAATCGCATTGAAACAAGAGCGCACGCCATAATTAACGACATAAGTAAGAATAACGACTAGTATCGATCTGATATGATTTAACATACTGCCGTCTTGGCGGAATGACATTCGTATTTTGACAAATATAAACTTAAATTTACTGAAATATAATAACGTGAAATACAACGTAGCGAAAGTGCCTAATTGCTCGTCGCCGCATTTTACCGATAATGCACACAGTTTGACAATAGGTCTTTTAAATTCAGAGATGACCGTTTTTACGGTAACGACCCGTACGAAGCCATCAGACCCGGAATGACATTGCGTCACTCAGCCAAGTTCCCATTTGCAGGGAGAAAGTGTCGGATTTTGCAGAAGGACGAATTGCCAGGTCTCGATCTGCGGCTTTACCTTTCGCCATTTTGCTCGTTGTTGCAACGTGTTGACATAATTGTTGCTCCATAATTTCCAAAATCATTTGGTGACGTGTCGAAAGATTGACCACCTTGAAAGACGATTTTCATTGAGATCGAGCAATGATGGTTCCGGGGTTTACAGTAAGCGCGGATCCAATTATGAAATGACTGGAAGTGAAACACTCGTAGTCCTCGAAAGTGTTGGAGAAATGTAACGAGAGGATGAGAGAATAGAAGGATTGGATGTCGAACGGGCAACGGAGCTTTATTATTTAGCCGTTTACCCACGCGCAGAATTCTGTCCCGATCAAAGAACGGTCAAAGAGAGAGAATTGAGCTTCTCGCTGAGAGGCTCTGATTTTTCGATAGCGCGTTTATTTTTGACGAAAATAATGTAGTTTGAATTATCTTAATCCAAAAGATTTTCGCGAAATTGCAATCTGATGCAGAGAGTCGCATTTTTTGATGCTGGAAAATGAGATGACACAGGCGAAAACGACAATGAGCTTGTGTCACGATATGAGCAACTATGACAAGTATTTATAAATTTGATCATATATGCGGTGACTCGAATCAATTTTGACTACGATGAATATTTCGAAGCGAGGTCCCACGTAACGGTAGCTTGAGAACATTGAAGCGAACTGACCTTTTCTTTGAGTGGTGCTTCCTTGGGAAGATACATATTGACACACGGCATTGATTAGAATCGAAGGGTAGCCATGGAGGACTATGCCACCATAATTCTCGATCGATAAGTTCATCGTCATATATTCCGCGTTGAAGCGCAATCCGCGGGATTGTTCTTCATTGAAACATCGACGTCCGGAAGACGAGTCTGAATGTCGTTAACGCGGTTGGTGGCAAAAGCCTTCCATTGGAAGTTGACTTACCCACGCGAGCATGATCGTAGAATCCGTCCAGCAATAGCACGGAATATCCTTATAACCGTTCGATCCGCGAACGAACTGTACAAGTCGTGCGAGTAATAATGCTGCGGATAATTCCAGCCGTGGTATGCTCAGGAGTTTTACCGACGCGATCTTTGATTTACCGACGAGCAAGTTGTGCCGCGGGTAAAAGTTTACCCGCCGACACTGATTTTGATATAAACACATACAAACACAGACAATCGAAAGAATGACACTCATAATGCGCGCTTCGTTTTATGTATGTGATCTTTTTATTATGTGTGTAATTCTTTCGGTTGCCATAGCGAAGCACGCTCGCAAACCGCTCCTCCCATTGCTTCGCCGTGGACCGAGTATCAATTGACAGTGGGAGACAGCTTTTCGCACTTCGTTGGCTGATCTTTTAAAATTAATATTTTCTTAAATATTGAGAAAATCACAATGGTACAGGATTTTTCTATTCAGAATAATACCTTCTACCTTCCCTTAAAGGGTGATCCTCGAATTATCGGACACCCTGTATATTTATTTGTAGTATTGTACATAACAATTAATAATAAATAAATAAACTTGCAAATATGTGTTTTATATAGTATTTTATATTTTTATATTCTATGTGCATTTTAATAATTCTATTCAAATTTAAATCAGCACTTCTCAACACTATTCATCATTCAGAAGAAATAATTTTTGCATATTCTAAAAAAAAAGCTTTGTATTTTTAAATACTATTTAAAATATAGATAAAATTATTTAAATAGCGTTAGAGATTTTTCTAAAATAAATGCCCTTCAAATATTTCCGCAAAAATTTGATTGAGAATCGCTAATATAGATGTCTTCTTCTTCTTATCTATGTGGCTAGTTAGGCTTCTGGACGAATATACCTATACGCCAGTTGGTGTTGAATAAAGTCCTTGATTGTCTTTGCTAAAAAAAACTCTTCTCAAAAAGTGCTAACTCAAAAATTTGCTAAATTTTCATGTCAGCGTTCCTCGGGAAAATGTACAAAGCTTTAAAAACTCTGATATTATTGAAAAAAGCTATGTAAGGAATATCCAGGATAATGATTGGGTTTGTAGTAAGAAGATAATGAGAATGTTATTTTATTTTTTGGACATAGAGGGCTGCGAGAATGGAGGAGAGAGAGATGGGGTTTCTTTAAGATTAGCTCTTCTAGTCTTAGAGGTAGACCGGGCATCTGAAGGTTGAGTATTCATATAATTTTTTCCCTTTGTTGATAAGGGATCCGTATCCATAATCGTGTCTGTCTCCATTATAGGAATATAGGTGGATGAATAAGAGGCAAAATGCGTAATTCAATTTAACACTTAGTACATTCACTAAGGCACTTATTCAAACTTTTTAGAACATAAAATGTTAGCCCAGAAATGAACTGATTAATTAAAAAGCAGAGAGCGGTATAGAAACAATGCGTATATGGCGAACGATCAAACGGAAATCCTCGCTAATGTAGATGAAATTGTCAATGTCCATAGATGTCTATATAAGACAGATCCAGCATGCCATATACTTCCTTATGTTAAAAGTTGGATTTGGCTGAAAGGCAAAATATTGGAGAATCTCTGTCCTTTTCTGCCACGTAGAAAATGCATGCGCATTAATGACAGTAATGACATGCCGACAAATGCAAATAACAAATAAAATAAAAATATTGTCGAATATCGTGGATTATTGTATAAAATTATCCTAAACATTAAGAAAAAAATAAAGACATGCAATATATGTGGTTATTGGAAGGAACCTGGCGAGAAAGAAAATATTTTTCCATAAATCAGTAGCTGTCAACTGTCAAGATGACAAACGCATC
The DNA here is from genome assembly GCA_038406275.1 of Cataglyphis albicans. Classification (NCBI taxonomy): domain Eukaryota; kingdom Metazoa; phylum Arthropoda; class Insecta; order Hymenoptera; family Formicidae; genus Cataglyphis; species Cataglyphis albicans. Next base: position 14,546 of record JBCAUJ010178855.1, read on the forward strand.
CTATTTGCACAGATAAAAAAAGAAAATTCCCCTCTGTTTTGTCTCTTTGTCTTTTCTGCCAAGGATATGCATGCTGAATCTTATATGTCTATGGCAATGCCGAATATAATTGAACCACTTATGGCGAAATTAGCCGAAGTTCATGCACTCCCCCCTTACTGCCATTATCAGTTAAGTCGATCGCACCCACTTTCCCTAACCGTAATTATAATCGTAACGTAAGGATTCGACGATTACGGTTACGAAAAGTGTGTGCAATCGACTTTACTTCTTTCAAAATGCTTCGTCTATATATTTAAATGCCAATGGTCACGACAAGTCTTGGAGGCCTATTACGATTATTGAAACAAAATAAAAATACAAAAGTAAGGAAATTCACTAGAATATCTACAATTTCATTTATTGAAATCTAGTAAATTCTGTTCACTTTTGTAATTATCACCTTGTTTGAAGAATCATAAAAGCTTCCAAGAATCGTAATAGCTTCCCTAATATCTGATTGATGACGAGAACGTCATCTTGATATAATTCAAGTGCGGACGTATTTTCGAGTGCCTCCTGTTATCGTTATTTTCCCATTTCTGAGCTATTTTCGAGTGTTTTATCGGTTTAGTGAATTCATATTATCGAGTGTCTACTTCAAGAGCAAATTTATGGCGTTCGGACCTTTGTTGGACATATATGTGGACAATTCAGAGTGCAGTCGCATGCCTCGCCTTTATCTGCGGCCGGCGTCGCCACATTTTTTTTGTTCTTCGAAGACAAATTTTTTTTTCTTTTTTTATCTTTCTTTAATTTTAATCACTCTCCTTTTATACTTTCAGAGAAGGGATTCTATGATTTGTACGGAATCTACGACGCATCATTGCATAATCACAAAGAAACAGGTAACCTTAAAGAAATCTCTTTATCACACTGCGCAGCTATGGCGAAGTACATCGAAGACCTATACGTAATCTCTGCCTTCAATTCACTACTTTCAGAGCTCATTCCTAAAATTAACAAAGAATCTCATAAAAGACCTTCAAGTCAAGATTTTCCTTATGCCACTACCAAGAGCTCTCGTTCGGAATCTGATGAAAACTTCAATTTCCACTCAACTTTAGCTTCCGGATCAATCATTTCTCTCACGGACAATATACGCTATAATCGATATTCGATCAACAACGCCGGACCTTTTAACATTCATGTGCAACACATATTAAACATTAATTCACCTCTTTATTCTATCTTCATAGCAAGAATCCTATGTGAATGCAACATACAAGATATACTAGAAGTCAAAAGAATAGGACTTTCCAAGGTTTCTCAGTCTTTTTTAAATCAGGCAAAGCTACTAACTTATTAGTGGATAATCAGAACCTTGTCGATAAAAACTTAATAGCATTCATTCCCCCTTTCCGCACTTCATGAAAGACTATCATCAGAGATGTTCCTTTAGATCTAACAGATCAGACTATTATTGAAAACATCAATAGTCTTTTTAGGGTAGCGGTCAGCAGACTGAATCGCAAGACTACAAGAACTTCTAACAATGACTCTCAAGATGACTCTTCCGCATCCAACACTTATACCCCCTTTTTTACCTTTCGATCGATCATAATATTTTTTCACATAGCGTGGACTTGCCGCCTTTTTTACCTTTTTTTTAAAAGGTAATTTTTTAGGGTTTAATACTAACTTTGCTCACAAAGTGTCACCAAACTGTCAATAAATTGTCAAACTAACTCGATAACATTCACTCGATCATATTCGATCGTTAATCAGAGAAGCATTTTTAAATATACTTTAAATATATTTTTCACAAATAAATACAATTTTCTAAATAAATATTTATTAACCCTGCTTACAATATACGAAGTATCAGCAAATTATCATCAAACTGTCAAACACTGAATTCGATAAAGCGTTCACATCCACGCATCATTGACTGCCAATTTGATATGCAGAAAAATGATAACAATAAATTTGATTAATGCAATTCAACATGCGCAAAAGCATTCAAACGTTTCACGGATTTTGTTATTATGAATTAAATTATTTTAGCACCAATTATAAATGTTTTAATTTATATATTTATTCCATCTACATGTATTTAAAGTTTTAAAAATTTTATTAAAATTATAATATTTGAGTTGGCGGAATTGCTTTGTAAAAGTCGAAACTAATTTTACTACAAAAAATAATTGGACAATACTGTAAGAAATTTATTTTTTAAGTACTATATGCACGATTATACTTGCACTTAACAGCTTGTACTGGTCTTTATATTATCATTTAATGTTCTCTATTAAATTAGGCCAAACATTACTGTTATTCTATGTTTATACTTAATAACTTTTTAAGTTTACAAAGCTTTTTTAGCATTTAATAACGGTGATATGCTTTGTAGAATTGCGTGTTAATAATTATACGTTTATAAATGGAAAGTGTATGATAAATATACAGTTTTAATAAACAGTTCTTGCAATCTCAAAAGGAAATTCCGAAGAATCAATATTCATTCACGAGAAAGATATATTTAAATTTGTGTGCATGCCTGTGTGTATGCGTGTATATGTATACAATAGATTACAAAAGCAATATGATAAAAACTGTTTGATTTGCACATACAAAATAATGGCATATATATATCACATTAATATATGTTATCATATTCAGAAACTAAAAAGGATATAATTTACTATAACAACATTTAATTAAATTGTTTCAACTTTTTATACATTTAAATATTGACCAAATTATGTCGCTAAATAATATAATCTCTCATTTAAAAAATAATAATAAATGATTAATAATTTTTCAAAAAAATTAAACATCTTAAACTAACATTATATATAAATGATGAATTTAAAGAACTATTTACTTATTTTTTGCAAAAATTGAATTTATATTACGCTAATAAAAAACATTGTACATATTGTACAATAATTTTTATATAATTTCATAAAACTTTTGTTCCTAATCTTGTATACATTTATTTTGCTTATAAAATAATTTTTATATTAACTGTTACATAATTTGATAAAGTTATCTCGGAAATTTTGTTTTCTATTATATTTATTTATTTAATTTTTACTAATATTTCAGAATTCTATCTGTAACTTAAATTAATCCAAGACTAATTTTAAAGAAACAAATCTTATAAGTAAGAATTTTTTTATTACTTTAGTTTTTAAATTTTTTCATAATTATTGATTTAAAAAAATTAGCTTATATAATTGTTTTTATATAAATTAAATTTTATTCTAATTCTATATATATAAAACTTCAAATAACAGCAAGAATAAACTTAATGTTAAATTTACGCTGAAGATAAACAGAATACAAATTGCACATAATTTGTTTGTTTCTTCTTTTAATTGATAAATTTCCTTGACAGCGCATTTCATATTCTTTTAATCTATATCCCTACCAGATAACTGAGTATATAAGACTGCTTCTTGAAATAATCTTGAAGTACGTCCGCAAGACTTAGAAGAGTGCAATTAAACTTGTGAAAATTATGAAACCAAAAGATTACGTTTCTTTTGATCAATTGCAAAAATGTAAAGTATCAAATTTAATAGACGAGTTTGAAGAAGAATTAATACAAATGTCTG
>JBCAUJ010179420.1:0-17742 GCA_038406275.1 Cataglyphis albicans
TGCGATTCTATAAATCGATCGATCGCGCCGACGACCGTCGCAGTCGCGCGCGAGACACGCGCGATGTTCGTGAACAAGTTCGGCATACTTCTGAAAAAACACGGCAACGATGAAAGATTACGCCCGGCTATCGAGTCCGTGCGAAATTACGTACGCGATAACGCGCTATGCGCGAGTTCCGCCGATGAGTACGACGCGAGAGAGCGCAAGATAAGACGCTTAGTCTTTGAACGAGGACGCTAACGCGATGAGCAAGAGCTCTCGTTAAACGCCGTGAAGAAAGACGAGATCGAATACCGCGAGAACGCCGAGAAGATCGCGTAACCCTTGAGAAAGGACGTGAACGAAGCGGGGCAAAGCGTCGTGTTGTTATTCGCGAGACTAGCTCAGCTCGAAAGCGCTCTAGATAAAAAGTTAGACCGCGGAGAACACCGTTTCAAAAATCGAGACGAGCGTCAACCATCTGAATAAACGGGACGAAAATCTAAACAAGCGATGACGCGAGAAATTCCATTTCGCAATTTATGATGAATAACTCTAGGAAAAGCGTAGAACTTAATAAATCGATACAGATTAACCGAGAAATCGCAGATCGCAGCAAATTGCGTAGCGAAGATAAAAAAATTGAAAGAGTTAATGTCACTATTAATGAAAGAATCGAACGAGTTCGATAAACGCATAAGAGATTTAGAGAAAGTCACGATCCAATCTTCTAATAAAGCGAGTTCGATGAATTCGCCAATTTCGATAAAGGCTCCTTCGATAAAAGTTCTTTCGTTAAAGACTCCTTCATTGGAAAAGTTAATGGTAAAGGCTCCTTCGATAAAGGCTTCTTCATTGGAAGAGTTCACGGTAAAGGCCCCTTCGATAAAGACTCCTTCGATAAAATCGAACGAGAAAGAAAAGCGACTGTAAAAAGACGCTATTTCGACAAAAAAAAAAAGATAAAATGAGCGCCGAAAAACGAAGACTGGTGGAGGAGTTGCAGGCAGGCGGATGTGGTCGAGATGCGTCCTTACGCGATACTCAACAAAGGCCACAATTCACCGTTATCAACGCGTTAAGCAAGTAACCGTGGGCCGTACCGCTCAAAAACGCCAGCGAAGTCGTTCGAGCGTTATCTAAAATAACGCGAAACTCTAAGCGGTGTCCGAAAAATCTGCAGATCGATAAAGGAAAAGAATTCTACAATACCGAAGTGTGAAAGTTCGCGAAGAAGCACGGGATGAATCGTTATTTGACGTACTCGGTGATGAAGGCGTCGAGAGATTTAATCGCACGTTTAAGAACTCCATGTGGAAATATTTCACGTTAAACGGAACGTACAAGTGGATCGACGCGCTACCCCGTCTCATGAAAAAGTACAACGCGCGAAAACATCGCATTATCGGTATGAGGCCCGTCGATGTGACACCCGCGATCATCGATAAACTTTTAAACACGGTATACAGCAACGTAAAGATAGCCGCTCCCGCAAAATTTAAGCCGAATGATCCAGTACGCGTCAGCAAATTCAAAACGATCTTCGAGAAAGGTTTCACGCCCAATTGGATCACCGAGATATTTCAAATAACCAAGGTACAACGAACCAATCCCATCTATTAAAAGATTTGCGAAACGAACCGATCGCCGGAAGTGTGAGCGAAAGTTGTGGACGCGTGAGCGAGCGTGCCGTGGAAGAGGCCCGGCGCGAGATGAAACGGATACCGGACTGATGTACTCGCGAGTATCACAAGACGAGTATCGCGACACAATTATACCTTGCGCGATGCACATCATGCACTCACGGAATCGCAGAGATCGCAAGCTTTACACGACTCTAATCGTAATTCGCACGCGGCGGATGAACAGCGATAAATCGTCTGTCTCGGAGTAACTCCGGTGGTCACACAACGGCACTTACATAACGTTCTAACTCCGCGAAGGTGTGTTATCGCTGAGACAACGTGCACACGTCGATCGTTCTCAGCGGACTGCCGCGGGCCCAACAGTCGGCTCGCTTTTATTTAGTCATCGTCTTCTCGAAGGATCCAGAAGGTTTTTCGAAACTCGCTCACTTCCGCCGACCGTTTTTACATGACTTGTTTGTCACGATTTCAACTTGGATCCTTCGAGAAGGGCGACGATGTTTATTGATGCCGCGCGTTTTCGACCGACCGAAAAAACGTCGCATCGCACCGCGCGCGCGGCGACGATGCGGCCGCGCGGCGTCTCTAAGTTGGGTTCGAGATTGCAATCTCGAACAGGAGGATTCTACGAACGTGTTGCTTTGCGTCTCCGAACCCGACGTATATCTCGTGGAGAAGGTGCTGCGCCGAAGGGGCGACAAGGTTTACGTGAAATGGTTGGAGATGGACGAAACGCACAATTCCTGGATAAACAAAGCAGCCGTGTTATGATAAAAATGTATTTATTAATAAAATAATTGTATTTTATTATACATTATATATTTATTACATAACTTAATAAAATTTTATCGACTAAAAAAATAAAGATTATTACAGCGGTATTTTATAATGCTCCCACGGTAGAGTAATCGTCGTTCCGAGTACGACATATTGCTTGTCATCGGACTAAGCGCGATCTTCGACTCCGATATCGTGTACACCTTGTGTAACTTTGATCTTAAGCACGACTGCTCGCGCGTCATCTCAATATTTCATCGCAAACAGCGCGCGTAATCGTCGAACTTTATCGTTCTCGCAACGACGGCGCTCTTCACGCCTTTGATCTTCTTTGTCTCGCTTTTACCGTCTACTCGCAGCGCGTACATTTTTGCTTTAAGTCCGACAAATTCCGTTATAATCGCGCCATTCTCGTCTTTCATTAAACCCGGTACTATCTTATTAACAAGAGGCATACCGTACACATTGTCCGTCGTGTAATCGCTCGTGTCGAATCTATCGATATCGCGCTTCATATCCTCATACACGTCTTCGCATTCGACGCGATAGATACTGTCCGTGTCGGTGTACATTATTTCGCACTTATGCCGAATACAACGGTAACATACTCGTAATGAAATTCGTACAAACAAATCTTCGATATATCGGGGATACACAGACCTACATAAATCGGTTTGTAAAATATAACTTCTAGTTTGCGCAATTCTACGGCTATTAAATCCTCCGCGAAGACGCTCCTACTATCCGAAAGTTGGGTTTAGCGATCATTGCTTTCGCGCTGTATCGCCCGTCCCATCGAGTCATTAACCGAACGATTACGCACGTTCTCCATAGTTTTACCGAACACAGCGTTGTTCATTAATTTGTACAGATTTTTCTCAAACTCATTTTCAGCGTTAATTCGCAATCGCGTGTTCAGTTCGACGTATTCGCGCAACCACGGGGATTGCGCGAATCGTAATATTTTATGTATTCTCGTAACACGTAATCCGTATTTAACGCATTGTTGCAAGTTACGATAATGCGATACATAACGACGCTTATCGTACAGCGTGGCGAGAAGTTTGTCCTGCCGTTTTCCGGGCGGCTTATTGCACGTCGGGTAAAACGGCAAGTCAGCGTGAGAGATTGGACGGATACGCAAGGTCGACTTCTAGAATATAACCGATAGGCGAATTCGGCATCACGGACATTAAATCGAAACGTCTCGATCCATCGAAAATCCTCGTAAGGTAACGATTGACACATAGATAGACCCATCCGTATAAATTATTCACGTCGAAATACATAAGATACGACGATGATTCCAAGGGATTATACGATTGTAAGTATTTGTTCTTAGAGCTCGCGTATCTATTGGAATATTGACTCAGCACGCTGCGTATTCCGCATTCTACGAACATCACCATATCGATGTCGATTAAAAGCTCAAATCGAACGCTCGTATACTTTAACAGAGCGTCCCACGTATATCTGGGTAACGTGTAATAATGCGCGGAATCTAAACCGTAACTCCTCATATATGCGTAGCGAAAATTTTTGAAGATATCAGCTAATAAAAGAATGTCGGTTTTTAAATTCAGATCGCTCAGCGTCTGGACGCGAAATCGCTCCCAGACGCTTATCGAAGCGTGGCGAAGAGTTTGTCCTGCCGTTTTATCGCTCGCTCGTAATCGCTACCGGATACGATATCGCCGGTCAGCGAACTGTAGAACGCTTCGCGCGGCGGCAAACAAGTCTCGCGCAACTTATCGATATCGTCGACGTACTCGTACGGAAATACACCTTTTCGCGTAAGAAGTTCAAAATCGTCGTCATCGAGATCGGGAAATTCCGACTGCGCGATCTTTAACTCGCTTTTATTGAGATAAGACGCCAATTTTTCAAGACTTGCGCTAAAAAATTTAAAAGAATCCACGAAACGCAACTTCACGCGTCTCCCGCGCGCGAACTATCCCCCCTTGTCCGTCGCTTCGTCGACGTTCTTCGCGAAAGAGACGTACGTTTCCTTCGTCAGCGGTAACAGTTCGACGCTTCCGGGAAAAGCATTAGCCACGTCTCTAATGATAAAATGCGCGTCGTAGCTCGATAAATTGTGAAAGAATATAGGAATGACGAAGTCTCTTTGTAATTTAGATTGCAATTAAAATGCGCGGGACCTCTGTACCGCCCGGTCAAATGATAATTATCGCGAACGCGAGCGTCCTCCGACTCGAACGGTCTCTTGCACACATGACAGTTCGTCGCGTCGTAGAATCTCTCCCGTTCATCCGCCGTAAGAGGCGTCATAGGCGCGATAACGTTCAGAATATCTCTCGCGCGAAGCGCTAGATCTCGCAGTTCCAATACAAATCACGATATGCAATTCTCGCCGCGATGCGATCTGTCGTCGTCGAACGCGCATTGCGCGTAATATCCTACACTGTGAGCCTTATGACATTGAACGATAGACATATTCGGCGTTTTTCTCTCCTCCTTCCTCTCCAGCGCGCATTCCAAATCGGCGTACATCACGAACGGAATTCACTCCTTTCTCTCGTAATTGTTAAAATTTAACCACTTGTCCTCTCTAGTCGGAAGAACGATAGCGCACTCGTTCATTCTCTCGCAATTCTCGCTGTGAGCCGATAACTTATCGCTCGTCCGAAAATAGTGCATGCATCTATGAAATATTTATTATATAATATATTCGTTACATGGTATATTTATTACATATTCATTCATTATAGAGTGCGTTATTAAGAAACTCTTTTAGTTCATATTCACCGATCGCATATATGCGTTTTATGTCGCTGAGCGCTCAATTGCGAGCCGATGAGACGGAACAGATTCTCCACCCGAAGTGCATCGCGTTACTTCGTCGCATCGCGTCGCTAAGATACAACAAATTAACGTGTCTCTCCCTCTTGCTATTAGTAAGACGCAGAAGAACTATCTCTCTTCTTATCCTTCTTATTATTCTTATCACGAATGGTATATATATACGTTGATAGATATATCGTTGAGACGCTCGAACCTGGCGATTCCGTTCAAATTCATAGGAAATTTGACATTTTCCAGATTCAATACCGCTACACAGTGAAGGTACCGCAAACTTCTCTCCGCGTGCTTTTCGACCGAGTATAGAGCGGCGACTATCGCCCACGTATCGTCCGTAGATCGCACGCTAATCATAGTTTTTTTCAATTTGATCTCTCGTGGAATTTCGAAGTAATATCCGCGCATAGGATTATATCAGTTCACGTTCACTGTTAAATTTAATATTCGCGATAATAAGATTCGCCCATCCGCTATCACGCTCTTGAAATTCTTCCAACGACGCTAGAATCACATCGACTATGCGCTTCCCGTAAACCATTCTCGTACCATTCTCGTAAATCGGACGTGGGCAGAAGCGGACGATTCTTCGTAACGATAGTCTTAACAACGATCTTGTCGCCTGAGACGAACTCGCCATTGAACGCGGTATTGACTTTGACGCTGTCGTATCTGCCCATAACATCGCGTACTCGATCGAGCATCGTATCCCTGGCATCCTCTTCGAGAAACCGCAATGATTTGATGTAATCGAGATTGATAACGGCGCCGGTTAAAACGCGCCTAGCGAAAGTCGTCTCGATCTCGGACCACGAGAATCCCTCGCACCTCTCGTCGCCGCCCGAGCGCTCGAAGCGTCTACGCAAATCGTCTCTCGTGCCCGTCAGTCAAACGACTCGAGCGATCAGAGAGTTGATCGTCCTGGTGAATCTCCCTCGACGCTTCTCTCGACATCTCTCTCGTAGAGACCCGAGACGCTCGTCGCATCGTCGCGCCCTCGCGAGATACGCGTCCGTCGTCGCAACGCTCCGTGCGCTATCGAAAAGATCGCTCTCGTCCGTTTCTCTATCCTATTATCGTTAGATATACAGATTCTTTAATAATAAATTGTGTATCTTCCTTAAAATCTTCGATAAACTCGATACTCTTAATTCGTGTATTAATCACTCTTCTGGCTAGTCTCGTCAAAGCGCTCGGCGCTTCGAAAAAGTTTTCCGCGATTCCTCGATTCATTAGTCGTTTAATAATCGTTCCTCAATGTACGCAGAATCTTTCTACAAACAAACCACGTTTCCCCTTTCTCGTACTCGATGTAAAACAAGACTCTCGTCTCGCAGCCGCTGCATCAGTGTCTTGACACGTCGTAGATCTCGTCGATGAGACAACTTCACCATCGCACCACCTCGCCGACCGTCACCTCCGTCACGTGCGTCGACACGTTTCTGACGTAACTCGGTCGGTGCGCGCAATCCGCACAATATCTCTCCTCCTCCTCCCGATGTATCTCCCGAACAAGCAACCGAATTGATAGTAGCAATGCACGTGATTCCTCTCCCACGAAAAATCTGAAACACCTTACCGCAACTTCCAGTTGCGATAAAGCAGATAGCGATCGGCTCCGACGTCCGTAAAGGGTTCGTCGAACCGCGCCTCGCTCGCCTTTCGCACAAGTTTCTCCGTGAAATTGATCTCCTTCACGCAATATAAACAGTCCCCTATATAATTTTTACGTAGTTCTTCTTTCAAATGAGTCGGAATTTCCAAAACTTGTATATCATCAATATTCTTAACATGAGTATTAATCAGTCTTTTGGCTAATCTCGCCAGATACAAGCGCTAGATACACGCTTCATCGCTACGTTCCGAAGAAATACCTTCGAACTAATATCTCACGATAGCAGCATCCTTTTATACCGACGAGAACAATGGAAAAGAGCGTATCTCGGTTAACCGCGCCGGATAACTCCGTCGCCGGATGCTCCACGGCTCCCCTAATCGCGAAACGATGAAAAAACTCGAACGAAACCATTATCTCCGCTCCTTAAAGCTCACCATACGCCGCGACGTCTATTTATACATCGCGCTCTCGAATCGCGCGCTCAAAGCAGCACCGATAAGGAAATCGCAGCTCGTCCTTCAAAATCCCCTCTCGCCCCTCCTCACCCTTTCGCCTACGGCGGCACGCGTGCCTCCCCCCACCCCACGCCTTCCTCGCCATACGTACTCCCCCTGCTGTTCCGCCGTGCCGTCATTTCCCCTCCGAGATATCCTTTTATCTTACTTTATCATATATCTTTCTCTCTTACTCTTACAACTGGTTCTTAAGAAGTAAGTGGGATAGAAGCGGCCTATATTTCTTACTATAGTATATAGTATATAAAAAAATATATAAAAAAGTATATAAAGTATATAAAAGTATATAAAGATAATAAAAATATACCAGAAAATGTTTTGATTCGAGACGATACACACGGATCACACACAAGGAAGACAGAGCACGAAATAGTCACGCACGTATTATAACAAGAAAATTTTTATAATAAATAAATAATTGTCAAATATACAATTAACAAATAATTCCAAATTGAAGAAAAGCGATAGTCCAAAAAGAGAAATGGTCGTGTTAGGCAGTTATGCAATAGGAATAGCAGTCGTCGTAAGCGGATTTAATGTTAAGAAAAGCGATCGTATAATGCGGTGTATCGATTTGCAGTTTAACTATGCGGTGTACGCGTAAGTAGCGAGTGTGGTTTAATTAAAAGGATTTGTGTACACTTCATCGTCTGCCACTTGTTCATAAAACACTTCACCGTCGCCATTTTATCGTCCGACATTTCACCGTCCTTAACATTTCATCGTCCGCAACATTTCACCGTCCGACATTTCATCGTCTACGATATTTTATCGTCCGACATTTTATCGTCTGCGACATTTTATCGTCCGACGTTTCGATGTCCACGACATTCTATCGTCCAATTTATTTACGTCTAAAGCACAAGACAACATAAGATGTATTTTGCTTCGCACAGAAAATTCCAAGTAAAAACGCATAATTATAAACCTCGTTTTGCGTCCGAAACAGAGGGCGATATGGCATGAACCCCGCTTCGCATAGAAAGATACAAACCCATACCAAATCGCTTAATTATAAACCTCGTTTCGCGTCCGAAGCACAGGGCGATATGGGATGGACCTTGCTTCGCACAGAAAGTTACAAACCCAAGTAAAAACGCATAATTATAAATCTTGTTTCGCGTCTGAAGCACAGGGCGATATAGGATGGACCTTACTTCGCGCAGAAAATTACAAACTCATGCCAAATCGCATAATTATAAACTTCGTTTCGCGTCCGAAGCACAGGACGATATGGGATGGATCTCGCTTTGCACAAAAAGTTACAAACTCAAATAAAAACGCATAAATCTCGTATTGCGTCCAAAGCACAGGATAAAGAATGGACTTCGCTGAACAATGAAATGTCGGACGATGAAATGGTGCAAACGATGAAATGTCAGACGATGAAATGTCATAGACAATGCAATAGAGGACGATGAAATGTCGTGGACGGTGCAATGCCATAGACGATGAAATGTCGTGGACGGTGCAATGCCATAGACGATGAAATGTCGGACGATAATATAGCTAAGACGATAAAGACGTTAAAGTGTCTTACGAACAAGTGGCAGTTGGTGATGTGACCTGATACTAACTAAAAGCGGTGTATTGCGCGTAAGAAGCGACTGCGGCTTGACTAAAAGCGGTGTACTGCGCCAAGTATATAAAAAAATCCTAACTTGTATGCAAAAAATTACTAACAAAAATTTTAATATTTATCTCTAACAAATAATTTTTTAATTTTGCAAAAAAAATATAAATTTTTATAAAAAGTTATTTGCAGAAAAAATATTAATCTTTAAAAAAAACGTTATAATAAAAAGCAAGGAGATCTATAAAAAAAACCTTACAAAGATGTAACGATCTACCTTTCCCAACGCCACAGATCGGCTCGTCGATTCCAGGATTCGGGAGAAGGAAGAGACTTAAGCTCGTAAATTACACACTCGATTTGGCCAACAAAAAACAATGATTTATTTGCATGAATATATGCTACAACAGAATCGGTCAATAAACGGAACTCGCGAATACAGTTGGAGGAGACGGGATCGACCCGTAACGAAAGAAACAAAATCGGCTAGTACTAACGGAATCGGCTACTTGCAACAACAGTACCGGGGTTGTCTAATCTGTTCCGGATATGAGATAACACAAGATTGTGCCAGGACGTGACGTCTGGTGCCGAGGATGCGCACTGCTTGGCGGCCCATCCTGAAAAGGACTAGGCGCTGGAGAGATGCTGTTCCTGGCGTCACGAGCGGGCACGAGCCAGTCTTACTGATTAGGCGCGGTATATACAAAAAAAAATAAGTACGGATGCAATGCGTATAATGGATTGAGCTTAAAGACTCTCGGTCGCGGAACATCGGGAGATTGTCGCGGTCGAAGTCGATGGTATCGCGAGGAAGCAACGAAGACAGCACTCTTCGTCACGGACAGCGCCGGTCGTCGAGAGCAGGGTACGAGAGCACTCGTCTCCTAGACCAGATTAGAAGGAACGGTATAAGGATCGGTCAGCTGGAGACTTAGACAGCGCTCTGAGACTTCGAGCGTCACGAAGATCGGGATCAGGGAATGGTGCCGCGAACCGTGTCGAGCCGGCTTATATACCCAGCTTCTCTTACTTAGGCTCGCACCACCTTAGTGGGTAATCGCATCGCCCACCGGCGGCTCATACGATGGGCTCGCTGCCCCGCAGCGGCGCGGATATGTGAAATTTATGGGGCGCCAAGCGCCGGCCTCTTTTGCGGACGGGTGGAGAGTCCGCAAAGCTTTAGTAACGGCACAGATCATTGCAAAGATAAAAAAATATGCCAAATATATAAAAAAAATCCTAACTAATACGCAAAAAATTACGAAACTTTTAATTTTTTCTCTAAAAAATAACTTAAGAAAATTTTTCTTTGGAAAATAATGTCCACTTAAAAAATAAAAATCAAAACTAAATATGAAATCAATAGTTAACTAACCAAGTACACAGAAACTAGTTCAGTAAAAAGTCAAAGTTTAGTTTGTGAAGAGTTGTAATTTGAAATAATATTTGTCATAAAAACAATCTTGCAATTATAGAAATATTACAGATTCTCTGGAGAAAATTAAAATGCATTTTATTTCTATCAAGAAGTTACATTATTATATTCTCACTCCTCCAAATATTTTATATAATATATTAAATAAAAACGAAAAAGATGAAGATTAAAGCGACATACAAATACTTGGTGTGCCGGATGTGAAATAAAAATTTGCAAGATTATTATTATCAATATATTATATCTATATAATATGTATTATTATATCATTATTAATATATTAATATGATATATAATTCGATGGGCATGCCAAGTACATATGGGCATATTGTGTGTCGCTTTAGTCTTTATCTTTTTCGTTTCAGACTTATCTGGTAAAGTTTATGATTAATTTTAAATCGATCAATTTGGACACAGAGCACAGGACATTTTTAAATTTAAAATTAGTAATCAATATGATCAACGTTATTGCAGTAAAGATTAAGAAGTTTTTTATGATTTACTTATTTGTAATAAAATCCGCAACATAATAGTGCTACTTTATATATTATACAAAATATTTATTTGAAGAGAAGGAAAATATAAAAATGTAATTTCTTGATAGAAATAAAATGCATTCTAATTTTTTCAAGATTTACTTATGTAATAAAATCCGCAATACAATAGTGCTATTTTATACAAAATATTTATTTGAAGGAAGGGTATATAATAATGTAATTTCTTGAATAGAAATAAAATGCATTTTAATTTTTTCGTGAAAATCTATATTTTTATAAACGCAAGATTGATTTTGACAAATATTTTAAATTACAACTCTTTACAAACTGAACTATTTCTATGTACTTGGATAGTTAACTATTGATTTCATATTTACTTTTGATTTTTGATTTTTTAAGAGAAAATTATTTTTTTTTAAGAGAAAATTTTCTTAAAAGTTATTTTTTAAAGAAAATATTAAAATTTTTTTAGAATTTTTTAAGGTTTTTTTATAGGAATCTTACTACTTTTGGAATAACTGTTTATTATAAAAATTTATATTTTTTTGCAAATAACATTTTTACAAAAATTTATTTTTTTTTTGCAAAATTAAAAAATTATTTTTTAGAGATAAATATTAAAATTTTTGGTAGTAATTTTTTGCGTACAAATTAGAATTTTTATACTTGGCATATCTTTTTTACATTTGTGAGGTTTTTTTTAATAGTTATATATATTTATAAGTTTTTTTATAAAATAACGTAATTAATTATACATATGCAAAAAAGGCAAAGTATACATACTACATAGTATGTATATTGACAAACTGATTAATTCAAACGATTAAAATTTTGTTGCAATAGGATCTTTGGAAATGATAAATATGTATGTACATTTTGGATTTCCTTACATATGTATAACTAATATTGTAATAGCATGTTGTGTGATGCGAGATATATTCGTAAGTATTTCGTTTTTAATTTTTTTAATAAAATAATGTATTTTCAATTATACATATGCAAAGAAAGTCAAAGTATACATACTAGGTATACTTTGGCTTTTGAAAAATGGATTAATAAATTAAAGCAATTACTATTTTGTTGAAATAAGAATATCCATTTTGGAAATAATAAAATAAATACTACGTATATATACTTCGGCTTTCTTTGCATAAAAGTAATATTGTGTTGTGCATTGCGAGATATATGTCCACCACTTTTCTTTTTATATCATATTTTATAGTTATATACATGCAAAGAAAGTTAAAGTATAATGTATAATATAAATATGTAGTATCTATTTTTCTCAAACCAAATCTAATTGCAACAAAATTTTAATTTTTTAATATTATGGTAATATATTATTAAATAAAAATTCGACATATGTATAATATATTTGTTCTTTATTTTAATACATAATAATAAATACAAATCATACTTATAATCTTTTTTTTTATTTTTTAAATATATAGTATTTAAAAAATTGCAGTTTTTGTAAATGAATATAAGCTACGGATAACATTTCTAAAGCCGTTATTTGAATGTAAATGCCACTCTTTTATAAAAGATCGTGTCTTTTCTTTATCCTGTAGATAAACATTACATATACATAACAATAATACTATATATACAGGAGTTCCTGCAAAGATTGTACCAATGATTATGAACGGGTAGAGCACAGTAAACTGAATAGAAAAGTCCTTTTCCATTTTATACTGTGACACTTAATAAAAGAGTTATTATTGAGTAAAGTCTGAATCATCGCCGATCTTTAGCTGCACGTCAGTGAGCCGCGCGCCTAGTAGTGATGCGCTGCCGTAGTGATGGGAGCGCTCACTCAATTGTTCTCTCTCTCCCTCTCTCTCTCCCCCCTCTCTGTCTCTGTCTCTGTTTCTCTCTCTCTGTCTCTGTCTGTCTGTCTGTCTGTCTGTCTGTCTCTCTCTCTCTCTCTCTCTCTCTCTCTCTTTCTCTCTCTCTCTCTCTCTCTCTCTCTCTCTCTCTCTCTCTTTGTCTTTGTCTTTTCCTCACTAACTCTCCTCTTTTTAACTCTTATCTTTTATTTAATTCTCAATCCGATCATTTTTCCCTATCATTCATTCCCCTACATCTCTCTAATTTCTTCAACCACCCCTCTCTTACTCTTTTCCCCCAACACCTTTCCCAACATCTGGTAGCCCTTCTCTACCCCCCAGTTCACACATCTTTCCTACGCATGCTCCCATGTTTCCTCCTTCCTTCCACATAATCTATATTTTTTACTCTTCAACCTTCCAGTATCAGTTCCCCCTCATTCCATTTCCCAACCTGTACCTTACCATCCTTTGCCATCTACTTTCTTTCCAATCACTTTTCAGGTACTCTAGTATTCCACTATTCCTTGATTTTTTCGTAATACCTGTTGTATCTTGTACCCTTCTATCCTTTTCCAACGTTCTTTCTTATCCATCTCTATGCCCTTTTTCATAAAATAATCGAAATCTAACAATCCTTCCGACCTTTTCGCCCCTACCTCCACCATGCCCATATTTCTGTCTTCAAAGAACCCACATCTTTCTTTTTCCCACTTCGACAGATCCTTCTTCTTCTTACTCCTCTCCTTTAACTCTTCTCGACACCTCCTCGCGATCCCAATCTTTTTACCTTCCTCCAACCTTTTCTCGAACACCCACGCCTTTCTCCCGGCCCTACCTCTTAACTTCTCCCTCTGCAATTCCTCCCTTACCATATAGCCCGCTGTTTCCCATTCCATTCCTAACACTCATTTTAAATACCTTTCCTGAAGCTTCTCCAACTGCTTCCTCTTTCTCCAATCCCAAATTTCCACCCCATACCCCATCACCGTCCACACCAGTTTATCGAAGAGCCATAATCTTCTTCCTCAATCGTTGTTAAATTTCCTTTTTCCCATTCCCCAAACCTGACCCATTACAGCAGCACCTTCCTTAACCTATCTCTTATCTGTGCTTCCTGTCCTCCATTCCTCTGCATTACATAACCCTAATAAGAAAATTCTTTTACCTCCTCTTTCATCTTCCCTTTCCACCTTCAGCTTATCTTCCTTTCTCTCCTTCTTCCTTTTCTAAATCTTAATATTTTCGACTTTCCTACATTTAACTTCAACCCCTTCTTCTCCAAATATCTCTCTAACCTCTCAATCATACACCTCATCCCATCCTTCTCCTCCACAATCAAAACCACATCATCTGCGTATGTCAAGGTATAATCTTCGTCCCCCCTAACTTAACCCCTCCCCATCCTCCTTTACTCATTACCTCTTCCATACCGTCACCAAATTAAATAAGTGAGGGTTCAATGGGCACCTCTCCCTTACTCCTCTTCCTGTCCAAAACCCTGTTCCCAAATCCTCTCCCCTCCTCACCAGTTTCTAGTCTCCCTCAAAATATCCTCACTCCTTCTGATCATTCCTTGGTCTTCCCTCACCCCCCTCTCCCAACGCTTCCACTCCTATCCACCGAATCAAACGTTGCTTTAAGATCTATAAAAAGTTTCACTAATTTTCCTTTCTTCTTGCTCAACTGTCTATTCACTAAATAAATCAGTACAAATATGTTGTCCATTGTCCCTAATCCTTTTCTGAAACCTGTCTGATTCTGCGGCACCAATCCTTTTTTCTCCACCTCATCGGTCAATCTACTTGCCAGCGCCGAAATGTACACCTTATAAAGCTTCGGCGTTAGCGACACTCCTCTATACTCTTCTATCCTCTCTCCCCCCATCTCTCAATATCGGCACAATCACCTCCTTATTCCACTCATCTATCCATTCCTCTTCCTTCCAAACCCTATTAATATTCTCCACATTCATTCCTCCAAGTTCTCCCCTCCGTACTTCCACACCTCCGCTGGAATACCATCCACCCCTACCGCTTTATTATCCTTCTGTCTTCCAATCACTGACCTTATCTCATTCCTGCTTATGCTCTCGTCCTCATCCATCCTAATTCCTATTGTCTGACCTACTATGCCATCACTACTTTGCCATCCATCTCTCAATAGATTTCTAAACTACCCATCCCATCCCTCCATTGTTATATCTGCGTTCACCTTCCGCCTTCTCCTTCTTCCCTTATTCACTATCTCCCAAACCTGCCCTTCTGTTCTAATTTCCTTCAATTCCCTCTCACATCTTTCCCTCTCTTCCTTCCCCTATATCAGCTTTTTATATTTTCCTTTCGCTTCCCTATAGAGATTTCCATCCTCTCCTTTCTCTCTCCATCTCCTCAACTCTCTTTTTACTATAATCTTTTCCTCCTTACATTCGCTATCCCACCATCCTCTCTTTCATCTTATCTTTCTTTGATGCGCACCAACCTATCATCACCTCCTTTATCTTATCTTTCATATTTTCTCACACCTCATCTACCTACCCCATTACTTCCTCTACATTTCCTAGCGCCTTCCTAAACTCTTCCTTTCTCTCTTGCATCTACATTCATTTTTTACTCGTCTTCTCCTTCTTTTCTAACCTTATCCCTTCCCTCCTCCCTTTTATCCAAACTATGATTGGATGATAGTCGGAGTTTATATTATCTCCCACCCCCAACTTGCTTACCTGCATCCTTGTATCTTCGTCCAACACATAATCTATTACCAAATTCCCACTTCCCCCGTGTACGTCCATTCCCCCTCTGCATTTTCCTTCGTGCATCCGTTAAATATTGTCCACTCCGCTTTTTCTATCTATCTCAACAACTCCTTTCCCTCCTTGTTAATTCTTTTGTCCTTCGACCTTCTTCCCATTCCCCCTTCCTCATCTGTTCTTGCGTTAAAGTCCCCCCCAATCAATATGCAACTGTTTTCTTCTTTTCTCTCCATCTTTTCGTTCAATTTTTCCAGCTTCTTCTTCGTATCTCCTCTAACATATATTCTTATCGCGCTCCATTTTCTGCCCTACACTTTCTGCCCAACGCTTCATTAATCCATCTCTCTTTTTTGCCTTCACTTCTTCTATCTTCAATTCCTTTCTTATTCCTACCAACATTCCTCCCATTGCCCTCCCCTTTTTATTCTTCCTCTCCGCTAATTGCACTTCTCATTTAAATCCTTTCGGTAAGTATCCTCTCGAGCTATCCCATTCTTTTCTGTCCAACCAAGTTTCGTTCAACACCACCACATCCCACTCCTCCACTCTCTCCAAAAGTCTCTTCCCTTATTTCTTATCTCCGCTACAATCCAAAAAACTACGCTCCATTCTTTTCTAGCCCTCTTCTCCCTTTTTTAAGTTTCCATTCCCATCCTTTAGCACTTCCTCCTCCTCATCCCACCTTCACCATTTCTCATCTATTCTTATTTTTCCATACCCTATCCAAACCTTCCTTCTCTTCTTCTCCTCCACCCTTGCAATCCCTTCTAAACTCCATCTCATTCTCCTTTCCTCCCACGTCCAATCCTCCAAAATCCTTTCCTTTCTACCTGGAATAAGAAGTTTTTTCTTATTCCAGACCTCTCTTTTTTGGTCCTCATTTTTCAACCTTACTACCATCATTTTCCTTTCTTCCTCTACATCTCCACCTATCTTTCTCACCTCTTCAATCTCTGCCTTGATTCCAATACTACCGAATAATTCTTCCATCGCCGCCCTTCTCCTCCCTTCTTTTACCACCACTCCTTTGATCAATACATTTCTCGTTCTTTTCTCCCTTTCCTTCTTTTCCATTCTACTTTCCATCTATTCCCTATCACTTCATTTACTCCCCTACTTGGAGGGAGAAGGGAACCGCCTTGTTCCCTTCTTCCTCCCCGATATTACGATTTTCTATCTTTTCTATCTTCCCCTCTAACTCTTTAATATGATTTTTTAACTCTTCTCTTTCTTCCTTCCATTTCTTTTCGCTCTCCCTAAGCTCCTTTCTTACTTTTTCTATCTCCTCACTTATCCTTACCCCTTGTTCCCTGATTTCCTCCTTAACTTCCTCTTTTATTTTTTAATTTCTTCCCTTTACCCCTTCATGCCTCTCACTTCATTCATTAACTCCTCGACTTCTAATTTTCAGGTTTTCATTAACTTCATTAACTCCCCTTTTCCCTCTATCCATCCTAAATCCTCATCTTTTATTCCTCTAAATTTTTTCCTATTCCTTAACACATCCTCTTTTCCCTTCCTTTATACCGGTTCTTCTCTTTTTCTTTTCATTAGCTCCTCCATATTTTCGTAGCTACCTTTTCTTTCCTTTCCATCTTTCATGGCGAACTGCGCCATTTTATTTTCCTGCGGCCTCTACGAATACTCCCGCCTCTATCCGCTAATCCGCTCTACGCTTTCTGCTATCTATATACCCTATGACCTAACTGTCACTATCCCGCACCTCCCTTTACAATCTTATATTCGCCCCTACACCTTGCCTCTCCTTTCACCTTCACCTCTCCACACTCTCTCACACTCACGCTTCCACACTATCACACTCACTCCTCTTCCACTCTTCACTTTATCCCTCAATAGCCTGCAAAGCGCACACGACAATTCATCTCTAAGCACACTATCCGACACCGGAATCGGAAGTCCCTGCTCCTCTACTTAGGTGAGCTAGTCCGCCCGCGACGGATCTATTCCTTTCTTTTGCGTCTTTTCCGCGCCTATTTCGCTTATTTAACTTGATATCAAAAATCTTGTAGTCTGGCTAGAATGTTGGAATTCGTGACAAAATAAATTGTCACGAATTCCAACATTTTATCCCTATCCGCGCGAAACTCCTGTTCCTTCCCGACGGTCGTATATTTTTCTCTTTCATCGCGTTTTTGCCAACGATCTTTTTCCCCCATCTCTTGTACGGCGATTCTTACTCCCGTTTGTCGACACAACCTAACATCCGCGCAACGGAGAGATCGCGACGGACATACGCAACATTCGACGATTCGCAGAGGGAAAAATCGTCACAATATA
>JBCAUJ010179559.1:0-17620 GCA_038406275.1 Cataglyphis albicans
ACCAAAAAAGGGACCACCGAACGAACGACCTACTGACAGAGTAACAGCGACCCTTCTGGTCGTTGACCTGTCTTAGGTCACTGGTCAATTCGTTCGTACTCTCCGAAACACTCGCTGTCTAGCGTTTGTCTAGCGGACTTAAATAGGTTACGCTCTCCCGCTGGCTCTTAAAGAGTCCGGACGTAACAAATTTATTGATCTATTTTTATACTTGACTTTCGACAGCAAGATTACACAGTCTCGCTTTTCAGATTTCGCCTGCTTATTGTTTCTGTCATACGTAGACTATTTCTTAGGACGTAAATTTATGTCACTAACGAATTTCTCGGTGAAAAAAAAAAGTCGGTGAAAGAAATCATGCAATCTGCCGGACGTAATAATTTATATATTAGTAAAAGAAACACACACAAAAAAAATATTCGTAAAGTCTACCGGATGTAACAATGTCATCTATCATATTTAATTGTTTTGACTAATTTTATTGTGAAGACAATTGACATATATCAATATCGGTATGTTGAACTATTGAATAAAAACATTTTAAACTGTTCTTATGACTCATTACGGATAAACAGAAGTAAATTTTTAATGAAAATCTTGAATATTTTTACAATAATTTTTTTACTATTGTCAAAGGCATTCGATTCATGGAAGTACCTTTATCATTGGCCATTTTCCTTGAGCGCGCAAAATTCTAGCTCTGTCATTCGTAATCTTTAAACTTTTCCTATTTAAAAATTACTGTAGCGATTTTCGACATTTTCCTATTAGAATTTTTGTCTTAAAATGTTACAAAGACTTTGTGATTAAAATATTTGTCGCCAGTTTAGGGACATCTTGTATAGGCAGATTGGAAGTACATATATAATAATATGTAAGAATGAAAGTGTGTATTAACCCAACCTATATAAGACACAGAGGGTGTCTCACAATAATTCTGTATAACACTTTATTATCGTGTTCTAGAGATAAAATAGACTCCAAAATTTTTATACAAAAATTTTGAGGCTGCAATAATTTTTGAATTATAAGCGATCAAAGTTTGCCAATGATATCGCATAAAACTCGCGCGCTCAGGCTCGTAATTACATGAGTACCGATCTGTCATCTGTTATTGATTTATTTCAAATCAGATGATATTGATTTTATTACATAGCTAATTTTATTAGTCATTTTCTTTATGTATGTATGTATTACACTTACATCATGGCGATAGGCGAATAATAATAAATAATAAATCTAATATAAAAAATTTAATTCTTGAATTCATATAAAATGTACTTTGTAAGTTGTAAAGCGAGATCCACTCTGTCTACCGATGGAACGGGTGCGGGAAGGGGGCCGAAGACCTCCCTGCAACTGATTGCGCTGCCGTGATGGCTCGAGCTTCGCACGTGGCTCGCTATATCAGTGTTTCGCGCGTCAACGTTCGTAACATGATGCCTATTCGCGTTACAGATTGAACAACGCATATATTTAATAATTTAAATTTTTAATATAAAATAATAGATAATTAATAATTAATAAATAAAAGAGTACAGCCTTTTCGGGCTGTAACAAATTATATTTACATAATAAATCTTAAACTATGAGAAAATAAAGCTGATTATCAAAAAAATATATTTGATTAGAATGACAAAATTTTCTAGACATGTTAAAATATTGGGTTTTACCCTCCTTCCTCCCCCTCCGGTAGAGTACCGGTAGAGTAACATGGGTACTCATTTGAAAACATTAAAACACCATGCAATTACAAAATTTAGATTTATTTTAATCAAAATACAATAAAAAGTTTTTATTGATAAAAATAAAGATATCCTCTTGTTCTATATTGCTGCAGGATTTTCTTATTTAATTCTTTAACTTTAGGAGTCCCTAAAAGCTTTTTTTTAGTGGTTCTTTTTTTGAATAGCAATTTTTGTTTTTAATCTCTTTATAGAGAGAAAAAGTCAAGATAACAGTTTTTCCTTTTTTCGTTGTATGAGATGTGTAAGTTTTTGGTTTTGCCTCAACACGAGAAAAATAATAAACACGGCGATTGTATATTCATTAGTCGTACAAAGTGACGACAAAATTAATACGATATACTCTCTAATACAGAATACAATGCTAAATTCACCGAAGTAGACGCTTTGTGTAAAAAAAGTCCATAACGATTCAATTGTTGCCCCAATATCGATTTTTTTGGCTCGAAAATTTTGAACTTCTCTCAAAAAATAATATTATAGTGTGCACATGATTATAATTTATCTTAAAATAAAAATGGCACCATCTTTTATCAATCTAATAATACGAATTAGCCAAAGACAGTAGCACTAAATAGTATCACGAACAAACAGAGATTCCCAGTTTTTTATCTGCCTACCCGATTGTATTTTTCCTGTTTCTATAAATATATATTATTTTATAAATAGTGCATTTATTATACAATTAATTGAAATTATGTAAAAGATTCTAATATTAAAAGTAAAATGTAAGAGACAATGACAATAAGAACTCGGCGCAGTTTTAATTGCGTATAATCATTTATTAAAAAAAAAAAAAATATTAAATTAACATGTATCAGGCGGACGTTTCGACTCTTCTTTTGGTCTTCATCAGCGCAAAAATGATAAAATTAAATAAAAAATATAATCTTAAAAATTAAACGACTAAACACCGGAAATATGTTGACTGTGTTAATATAAAAATCGTCTTGTTAAGGCGATGTGCAGTTTTTCAAAAATAAAGTAGGCGAATTAAAATAAAAGTTTGATGTATTGATTTCCTATTAATACCTGTGAATAATCGGAACGATTGAATGGATAGTGAGAGAACGCGTGAATAATTATAAAGTTAACTTACTGGTTCGCAGATTTTTGACGAATATTGCATTCAGTGATCGACGTATGTGACTCGTCGAACTTGACTCGTCGCTTTCTCTCTCTAAAGTTAGACAAACATTGTAAAAATCAATGTGAATTTAAACAAAGATTTATTGTGATTGAGACAAACTAAACATTACTAGCATTTGTTACAACAATTGTCAAGTAATAATAAATTAAAAATAAAAATACAAATAATACGGATGATAAGGTATAACTTAAATAAATAAGTAAATAAATATATGATAATGGTCGGTACAAATACAAACGTAAAATAATTTTTTAG
Source organism: Cataglyphis albicans (assembly GCA_038406275.1). Taxonomy (NCBI): domain Eukaryota; kingdom Metazoa; phylum Arthropoda; class Insecta; order Hymenoptera; family Formicidae; genus Cataglyphis; species Cataglyphis albicans. Next base: position 3,151 of record JBCAUJ010179559.1, read on the forward strand.
TCAGAGACTCAAATAAAATGAGTATAAATAAAAGAGAGTAAAATCAAATATACAATAAAATTAAATAAATTATTTATAATTTGTAAAAAAGAATTGAAAAGTCATATATGATAAAAATAACAGGAAATATTGTCAATTTAATAATAAAGCTATATTAAAAACCAATGGTAACCAATAATAAAAACCAGTTGTAACAGTAAAATCATTAAAAACGATAAAAATAAAACTAATGCATCGTCCAATATCACAATAAAAATCAAATTGTAAAGGAAAATAAATTATAATAAAAAAAATAATTAATTAATCAAATAAGTAAAGTCTGAAACGTCATCTATATATCGTCTAAAAAAAATAAAATAAAAAATAATAAAAATAAAAAATAAAAATGATAATATTAAGAAAACCGCTAAAAGAATTATTGTTAAATTAGACGAGGCATAAAGTCGAATATATATAATTTGAGCGATAATATAATTGATCACGTCACGCAATTATTAAACTAAGGATGTTTCGTACCTATTTTTGAAATATTAGGAATTTAACTAAAATTGTACAAAATGTTCTTAAATATGTTCAAAAATTTATAAAAAAAATTATGAATTGATTTACTGAAGCGATTAAAAGTTATGAAAATTTTAATTTGGAACGAATTAATCCGTGATCTTATGGAAAACATGTGACCACGTCGATTCAAATGGCCAAAACAAATGGAAATAATATTCAGAATTTGTTTAAAATTTGCAAAAGTGTAGTTTATATATAAAGAAAATATTTGATTAAATAATATTTAACAAGTACTGACTGATTAACAAGATATTAAATATAATTCAATGAAATTGATCATATAATCCGATATGACGCAAAATTCACAGTGAAAATATGGCAACATCGCACTCAGCTAAGAAGAATGAGAGAGACGGAAATAGTGCGAAATAGCTAAAACGAACTTATAGCAAATTTTGATGAATATAAGATTGTTATGAGATATGCAATTGAAATTGACAGCCTTTCAGGCAGTTTTTATTAATTTGTTTTCTTCGGATGTTACATAATGTTTGGAATATTGAAGACGACATTTTGAAACACACAGACAAAGAATATACTAAAATTTCAATGTTTATTATAGTTACATTGAATCATTTATTATAAATAAAAAAAGGTTAAAATTTCTAGTTTGTTATATATATATATATATATATATATATATATATATATATATAACGAACTAGAAACTTTACATATAACATAACACCAAAAAAATATCCAAAACAAACTGTTTTATAAACGAAATAAGAAAGTGTTGCGATATATCATTAATCTACCCAAAAGGATAATTTAACGAAACCAATTGATTATTTTCTGCATGCTAGCTTTGTATATTTGTAATCCCTTATTTTTTATTCTTTTTTTAATAAAGTCTTTGAAGGCTCCTGCACCTGCAATCTCATATTTGTTTTTAAAAATATTTAATCTCCAATCTGTAATCTCGGCCACCGCTAATTTTTGCCTAATCGATGAGCCCACAGTATTTTGCACTGGCAACAACATTTGAAAATTTTCTTTGGTTTTATTTGTTACTTCCCAATGGTTTGTTCTGAGAACAAATTTGCACTCTCCAACAAAGTGTTATTGCTTATTTTTAATTTTTTCAATATTTTATAGAGAATTGCGCAATCATTTATTACATTGTATGCTCCAAAATTTGGATATTCAATGCATCAGCTAATTCACTGAGCGTACATGAATTTTTTCCTTTTCTCTATGTTTCTTTTCTTATAATTGACAAGGTATTTATAAAGCTATGAATTAATATTGAAAAATCACTTATTAAATTGTTTTTGGTGATTGCGCTGAACAATCTGGGACCATCAAATGCAAGATTATACGTTGCTATGCAACTTTTTTTTCCGAACGATTACAACCAAGTACAGAAATCTCCCAATGCAATTCTAATGGGAACTGATGAGACTTTTACACCATTATGCATAAGATCGCCGTAGCTATTGACTAGACCATGAACTTCAGTAACTTTTGGTGAAATTTCTTGAACTGGATTGATGTATGTTAAATAAATCGTTTTGTTACATTTTGCGGCAATTTGTAAAATATCGCAATCAGCAACCCAGAAGTTTCTAGATCAAGGAGGATAATAAAAATTTTACAAAGATCTTCTTCAGTACTGGAATCATTTTCTTCATTCACTGGAATAGCAGGTTCGGTTAAAAAAGCACAATTAATCTTGTAAGTAGCATCTTTTACGCCTTCTTTTCTATATTGTACAGCAGAACAAAGTTTTTTTTTAATAGCATACCTCTTTTTTTGTATGCAGGTGTTTTTTTCAACTAAATTTTTTGTTTTCTCGATATGCTAAATATAGTGTTTCCCTGGTGATAGATTTATTTTTTTGCTATTTCTTGCGTGTATGATTCGCCTAAATTTTTTTGGCCCCCAGCACAAGCGAAACGAATGTCTGCAAAAGCAGTCTGCTGTAACATCTTGATTTAGAATCTTTGCTGGCCATGGTTGCATTCAAACTTTTGTTTGCATTGCTCGATGCACTTATCGAGAATTTTTATGCATTTGAGGCTAGTTTATCAAAGATAATTCTTCAGTTCTTCGAATAATCTTTGATCTTGAAAACGTTCGAAAATAATTTTGTGATTATAATTTTCTTTTTTTTTCAACGAAGCACTATATACCACATTTCGTGTGGTATATATATTGAATACATAGTAGGGAATGCTCCGGATTGCATTTGCAAACCTATATTGTCACCCTATTTTGAGTTAAGGCAGTAGTGTATAAATGAAACACCTATGAAGATATATGATTCGATCTTTAGTTAAATCCTTATGATTTTTTTTGAATATTATATATCTTTTTCTTCACTCTTCCAGATGTGTGATTTACATCGGATTGCTTGATAATTGGATGACTAGATACAGCTCTACATGCTGCAATAGAGCTATCGTCGTCTTCTACCAATATCTCAACTTTAATACTTGTATTTTGCAGAATCTCATTCTCAATTACAATTTTCTTGGCAACATGAGCTTCCATTACCTTTGCCAATCAGTAAAAATTTTTATAACAATATTGGGCCCGATATTAGGCCATCTTTTTCGGTCATTTTCTTCATGTGATTGCATGGCGAGTAATCTAAAACCAGCCCACTCAAACAGCCTATAATGGCGTTAAAACCATTATTACTATCATATTGTCCCCTCGCGTCTCTGGTACTCCCAATCATATAAATAATAATTTGAACTACATTATTCCATGACACAGTAGGACTTTCTTGCGTGACAGACTTTTTAGCCTCTAAAGAATGTTGGAGATCATGAAAGAATATTGATGCTTCGATATCAATAGGAAATTTATTTATTGGCGGAGGATTAAGAATGAAATTGGATTGAAAATCTTCAGGTCTAGATAAAATAAGAAATATAAAATATTCTTAATTGAACATTTATTCTTTGTAGAAAAATGGCAGAAAATTTTTTAATTATACATATTGTAATTAAAAATAATCTTAATATTTTATATTTTATCTCTGTATTCTATGACGCGGAGTACAGGACAGAATTATATTTATTTCATAAAGTGTATAAATAATAAATATTATAAGATCTGAATTCAAGAAAAATCAGCTAACGTAATTTGTAATTTGAATTATATTTATTTCATAAAATGTATAAATAATAAATATTATAAGATCTGAATTCAATAAAAATCAGATAACGTAATTTGTTCAAATAAATTCAGAACAACAATTATAGTTGCTCTTCAATGTTAGCTGTATTGTAAATGTTTTTTTCCAATAGGACTGCGTCCCGACAGTTTTGTTTGGCTACATTTTCTACTGCACATTCAACTTCTTGTTCATATTTTTTTGAATGTTTTGAACTAAAAGCATGGGATATTCATACATGCCAGCAATTTTTGCAGATGTGGCCATCCTAATCCAGAATGTAAAGCACCTATAAACATTTTTCATATTAGTTACTTGCGTTGATAAATAATTTTTGAATAAGACAAAATTATACAACGGTATATAATGATATAGTTATAATTAAACATAGTATGGGAGACAGTAGGGTAAAGCTAGCGTTTTTCAATCTTGAATATTTTGAAAACTAATGAAGGGAATGCAACAAAATTTTTGATATTTTCAGGTTAATTTTAATAAAAGTTTTTAAATTGCAGAGATTTCCTATTCGCGAATTGGTTCACGAGATATTAAATGATAAAAATCTGTTTCACTCTACCCAACTATGTATAATATGATTGGTAAATAATAGCGAAGATAAAAGGAAAGAAAATCGATCATATCTATTACTGCTTTGAAGTTTATATCAAAACAAATATTGCGCTTGTCACTGGAAGACTGCACATGTTGACATTTTATTTATAAGGCGGTATTTATGGCACCGTATTGCCAAGTGAGAACCCAATCCTTGACGAAATTCTTTTTCAATATATTCTAAAGACAAAGTTTCTTTGTACAAAACACATTTGTCGGCCCAGAAACTTTAAATCAACAATGCGTCGTCTATTTAATAATGTTTCCTCTTCTTTATTGTTCTCCTGTTAAATTTTAGTCTCAATATTTTTCTGATCTTGAGTCTTAAAATTCAAGAAGCACTTTTTTGCGTTTCTCCCTAACTTTTTGCTGAAAAACCCACTTTTTATGCACTTTTTTGGCCACTATTTTTCCTTTCCAACGATAATTCACTGTGCCCTGTTAAAGACGAAATAAGTCAAATTTAATATAAATCTCACAGCTGTAATAAATTCAATATTGAACAATTTATGGAAATGTAATTCCATCTAACAGAGACATTATTTATCACCATTTTTATGGAGATATTGGTAAACAATGAAATGACGTCTAAGGAAATCAACGAGAAATCTTTGGCAATATGTATATCAGAAAGTTTTTTTATGAATTCAAAATTGTTCTTGATATGACTAACTGCACTGAGAAAACTTTGGAGCATTATGCGATGGACATAGGAAGCTTTCAGTTTATGGATCTTAGGTAATCCGTACGCTCACCGTGAAATACCATCGCTACAAAACAAGAATCTGTACGTCCAGTCTGAGATGTACTCATTATCTCCATCTCTTTCTCGATAACAGGTCTCGTAGATATAATGTGAGCTTTTTCAAGAGATCCTTTTTGACAATGCAATAAGTGTCACTGTCATTTGACAACTCTTCATTTTTCTTTTGTAATAAGCGTCTTGTCCAACGCGACCGTGTTGTTTCCTTTATCAGCACAAGTAATAATAAGATTCTCATGTCGTTTTAAAAAATCGTTAATAATAGAAGATAATTTTTTTATATGTGTGTTTAGTTCATTTTGGAGGCTAAAATAATTTGGACGTTTGTTAATGACATTTGATTTGTGTTGCTAGAGAAAGTTTCATAAGGTTATTTTAATGTTTTTAATAAACTCTGCATTTAATTTATCCTTATTTTTGATAGGGAGATTTAAATTGTCGCCCAATTACAAGAGGCTTTGCATCTTTTTAGAAATTCGCGTGGAAGACATGTTAACAAACCATTTTTCAATAAATGGTAAGAAAGGTTATTCTCTATCCTTAAACTTGGAGGTCAATCTCAATCTCGATATTATGACACTGTATTAACAGAGTTATGGAGCGGCTTAAAGGAAAACACATCACGTTCTTTGGCGATAGTATGAATCTGAATAGGCGAGCGGTAAAAGTAACGAATACGTTTAATTTCTCTCTCTTGTCCTTCTGTATAGTCCGTAATCGATCAAATTTTTTGTTGAGATTGTCAAAATGATTAGTAAAAAAGGGGTATAATGGAATATAAGAGCCTGGCACAGTTTTAAAGGCGCATAATTATTTATTAAAAAAAAAAACATTAAATTAACATGTATTAGGCGGACGTTTCGGCCCTTTCTTTGGCGTTCATCAGCGCAAAAATGACAAAATTAAATAAAAGACATTAATAGAAAACCGACATATTAAACTTTTATTTTAATTGGCCTACGTTATTCTTAAAAAATCGCATATTGCCCTAACAAGAATGCGATTTTATACACTGACACTGACACTGACACTGACACACTCAACATATCTCCGGTGTTTAGTCATTTAATTCTTAAGATTATATCTTTTATTTAATTTTGTCATTTTTGCGCTAATGAAGGCCAAAAGAAGGGCCGAAAAGTCCGTCTGATACATGTTAATTTAGTTTTTTTTTTTTTTAATAAATAATTTTATTTATTTTTAATAAATAATTTTATTTTATTATATAAATTTGAAAGTTATACATATTTTCTATATTTGACTTATGAAATTGTTGAATTATCGAACAGTAATGTCTCTTTGAATTTTTGAAAAATGTCTGTAAACACTAATCCTTGCAAGTGTCAAAATATCGGGCTAAAATCTTCTATATAAGCTTCTATATATATATATATATATATATATATATATATATATATATAAACAATACTACTAAACGATGTTTGATATAAATTTTGGCGAGAATCAATATAGTTAAAATTTTATGAGTTTAAATTTATCAAATTTTAATAAAAATAATTATCAGAACAAATTATCATAATTATAAATGATTAAATAAAAAAAAGCAATGCCAGATTCTATTTTGCAGACTTGTTTTAAGTATTGTTAAGTCCGCCTTCTGTTTGTTCGTCCCTGTGTGTCGCCTATGCTAGTGTATTGTCTTCGGGAGATGATTCCTTAACGCATTGCTAAAGGCCATTGCACGTTAAAAAATTTAAATCGCAATCGTAAAGCCGTAAGTAAATCAACCAATCACAGTTCAAACATTCTTATTATGTTTTAGAATGTTTGATTGTGATTGGTCAATTTTCTTATGGCCTTATGATTACGACTAAAATTTTTTAACGTGCAATGGCCTTAAGGGAGATGTTTATAACAACAGTTGGCATTTGGATGTTTTTAGTCGCCATCTTAGTCTCGTGGCGGATTCGATTCCGTGCGGACGTGATTGATCCCATTCTTCTTTTGTATCGAGTTTATCTGTTCTGTGTGTTCTGTGTTCTGTTCTTATATTAAAGTTCCTTCTGTTATTTACAATAAGTGTTGTTATTTACGACGCGTGTGTGCGAATTGTGACGTGCGCGATTCGATAAAACTCGAAGTGGACGCGCGGACGCAACATTTTGGGGGCTCGTCCGGGATTGAGCTAGACAACATAACATTGAATTTGAAACGCACAACGAGCTATGGCATCAGAGCAACGAGATCTTACATCTGGAGTTTTGACACGGAAAAGATTGTGAGCAGAGACTCCGCTTCGAGCTTCTCCGGAAGCCACGGAAACAGGACCGACGTTGAAAGCATTAACGCTTCAATCTGCGCTGCGGGAGATTCGTCAGCTGCGGGAGGAGCTAGCCGAATTTGAGGTACAGATCCAACAGTGGAATGAGATGCTTCACGGGATAGAAGAAAGGATGCGCCAGCTAGATGCCGATATATAGCTAAGTCGTTTAAATAATAGAAGTATCTCTAGAGCGGGTAGCTTTCAGGAGGCGGGAACGCGTGTAGCAATTTGAGAGCAGGAGTCGCGAGAATCTATTAATAGGGAATTAGGTTACAAATTATAGTCAGATATTTTTGATGATAGTTCGCTGTTCCGCTGAGAGAATTTTTTTCACAATTCAAGTTAATCGCGCGAGCTAACCAATGAAGTAATGCGACAAAGGCTATAGTGTTAATTTCCTGTTTGAAAGGAAAAGCGCGGGCGATTTTAGAATGCGTTGACGAAATTGAAAGTTTAGATTATGAAGAGTTGAAATCCAAATTAGAGTTGTGTTTCGGAGAGGGATGTTGCTCTCAGTCTTATTACTCGCAATTTACAAATAGAAAACAAAAATCGGGACAGGATGAGGCAACAGAGGATATGTTTCCATCGTCGTTTTTTCATTTTTGAAGCAAAACTTAATTATGATCCGTTATTTCATCTTTGAAATCGCGACAATACGAAACGAACAAGCAATCTTTCAATATACACTATTGGAAAATTTAATTGCGGTCCGTTGCTTTATTCTTGAAATCGAATAATGCAAAACAAAAAAGAAACTTTTCTATTATACATAATGCAATAAAAAAATGTGGGAAATGTCTAAAAGTTAGTATTACTTACAAGGAACATTCAGCAATGCAAAAATTCCAAAAAATCTGAAACTTTGCATAATTATAGAGTAATAGGTTATAATAACGAAACGATTTTTTGTTGCTGCTAAAAAATGGTTTCAGAAAAAAAATAACCCCTTTGAAAAAATCGGTTTTTACATTTTGAAGCAAATATCATTGAAACAAAAAAAAGTATGAAAAATAAAAGAAATATGAAAAAATTCTAACGATGCATCCCTCCATCGTTCGCAGTCTGTTCCAGAAGTCTGCCGCCCGGCGAACACCAGCCGAGCATAGGCAGAGGCGATTAGCGCCCTATTTTTATCGCACCATTATACGGCCATTATATGGCCTCCGCTAACCGAGCGACGCCGAGCGCTCCCGACAAGCACCGCTCGGTACCAAAAAATCTCGTGTCGTTTCCCCTACCACCAAGGAATGCCGTTAAACAACGCGGGCCCGCTGCAATTGATATAAAACGACTGAGAGATCGCTTCTCGAGGTCAGATCCGTCTCAAGCCGTACGCTCCGAGAACAAGCCAGAAAACTGCTCCGCAATCGATAGAACAACAGTGCACAGGAGAGGGACGAGTTTGCATCCTCCGCCGAGTATTCTCGACACCTACTCGCCTGCGAATCCTTCTTCGAAACCGCCTCCGTATAGCCCAAGAGCGGATGAGTTCGCCGCTCTTCCTGTATATTCGAGTATATTCGGGTCTTACGATCCTACCATCCGACCATCCGGACTCCGCGCTAATCGCATCCCTGAAAAGATCTGGGGATTCGCGCCGTGTGCCGACGTTTTACATGCACCACAGTCCGCTGCATCGCCTTTCGCGATCATCCCGCAATTAATAACAACACATATTATACGGCGATTAATAATTATAAATATTACGCGAAGTAACAGCCGATCGCACACGCCGATACACGAAGTATCGATAATCGCGCACGGCAGTCTCACCGCCCGCACCACCGCGCCTTGAATCAATTGTAACGTGCGAGTTAAAGCGGGGAGCACACACTTTTGCATAAGCGCATAATAATAAGCATAAGGAAATTGATTGGTTCATTTTCTTATGCATACTTTTGTGGACCAATCAATTTCTTTATGTTTATGGTTATGCGCTTATGCAAAAGTGTGTGCTCCCCGCTTAAGAATAACGCGCCCGCTCCACCGCATGTGTCCCGCGCCGTAAGGCTACAGCACGTCAACACTATGCGCCTGCGTCTCCGCACGCTCCTCGTCATCAATGAAGCCAAACGACACACTGGCACGCCCGTCTCGTCTCGCGTTATAACATCGCGGATTGTAAATATATATTTATTATAGTTTTATGTAACTGACCATTGCCGATAAAAGTAAATAAACTACTTATTTAACATCTTAAATCGATGTGTCTCAACCCTTCACGAACCCTGATCTCGACTGCGCTGTTTTCACGCATCCACAACCGCACGTGAAGCGACCCGTCACAAAATCGTTTAAATAAAAATTTTATAGTTCTAAATGCGTTTTACAATGGCGTATTTGAATTTTTCAAAAACTGTAAAATTTTTCAAAATACTCCTACTATTTATTATTTTTTTTTAAATTAAAAAAAAAATTAAATTATATTAAAGCTTATGTTGCACTGAATTCAATCATGTATGATAAAGTTATGTTGCGTAAATTAATTCTTGAGAAATAAAATAAAGACGCACGTTATCTACACTAACATTATTCATTCGCTGTTTCCTGATAACTTATCTCTTTTTTTTTTCTTCGTAAGATCTTGCAATACACGATTACGATGCTGAATTTTAGTAATAATATTTGTAACCCAATTATATAAATAATCTTTCTATACTATCATCTTTACTATCATCTACTATATCATTTATAACTATATCTAACATCTTTCTATACTACATTGTATCATAATAATATAAATAATGGAAGGACAATCGGTAACATTTGAAAAATATTAAATATTATAATTTTAAAATAATATTTTAAATTTCAATTTAAGATATAGATGCATAATAATATTCGAAAAATGTTCAAATGTTTTATAAAACTTTTTCATTAACAAAAATTAAATTAATTGTAAAATTAAATTAAATTATTTATAAAAATATTATTTATTTTATGTAATTATTACGTTAAATTAAGAAAAACATATACAAAATGCAATATTTGTTTTTTGTAATGTCATTATTTAAAGAAATAATCAAAAAACAAATATTGCATCTTGTATATGTTTTTCTTCTTTAAAATAACAATAATTTATTGGATTATCAAACTTTTTAAGACGCGATAAATATTCACTTTTGTACCAACTACATTTAAATACATTTTGAAATCTTGAAAAAGAAAGTTGATTATGTGTTAAACTTTGTAGTTTTATTATATTATTATGTGAATGTAAATTTATGTCATAATTATTTATAATGATATTATCAGAAAAATATCGAACAAAATTTTTTTAAATTTTAAAACCGAAAACATTTAAAAATCGTACAAAAGCAGTTTTTTTTTTGGTACTGTTACAATATTTACATCTATTCCATCTGCAGATATAATAGGCATAATGGTATAGCTATGAGTCAGGAAAGATAAAGATTGGACATTAGATTCGATTTTTTTTACTTCCGCATTAGTTGTGTGAATGAATTGTAGAAATGTTCTTTCAGAATATAATTTTAAATTAAAGCCACTTTCATCTGCAATATAAACCTAATTGAACCTGCACCGATGACACCAATATGTAGTTTAATCTGTCTCACAAATTCTTCTGCACTTTGACGTATTGTTATACCAATTGCATGAGAAGATTTTCGGGTTTTAAAATTTATTATTTTACGTGATACAATGCAATGCACTTTTTTAAAATTCCATATCCATCAATTTCTTGTTTTAAATGAAGAAAAGTCTATTTGCTCTTTGCTTGTAATGCCCATTTTCGCAAATCTATGTCATGAATGATAAGTCCTCTATATAATAACTTTTTAGAATTGCATTAGTACATATTCGACAATAAGTCCTTTGACGATAGGTCCTCTATCAATATCTTCTTGGAATTGTGTTATATATTCGACAATAAATACAAGTTTGTCCCTGTTTGATCCTCCGCGCATTACATTTTCTTCCCATCTGCAAATTGCGAAACAAATTTTACCTAGAAGAATAAAAGTTTGAGAATTTAATTAATTAAATATTTAGAAAATTTAATTAAAAAATAAGAAGACTAATGAACTCATGTAGATAAACGTAACTAAACGAATGCAGATATGCGATGTAAGCAATGTAAGTTTGAAACATGATTCAAATGGAACATATCGGAAAGTTTCCGATTCAACGGAAACTTTCTGTTTCCGTTATCGTTTATTATCTACTATACTATATCTATTTATATATAAAGCATCTACCTGCTCGTCCAGCTCGTATTATTTTTCTTATGGTTGAATTAAATTTTATCTTTCTAAAACGATTCTGTACAGCAATAACAGATAAATGTCTTTTTTTCCACTGTTCCGAAATTAAACTGCTTTTCTTTTGTAATTTAAGTTTATATTTCGACCTCGTTATCCATAATACAAACTTTGTCTTCATAATTATATTCTTCAGTATCAATATCATATACGTCCACAAATTGTACAATCGTACTTTCAACGGATCATCAATATTAAGTTCCCATTTGTATTCAATCGCAATATCATTATTTACAACATTTTTTATTAGATTGGAAATAGCATCATGAAATTCAATTTCATAGTGGAACAGGTGAAACAAAATTTGCAATGTTAAATACTTTAATTAATAAATTTATCACGTTTGCTATACTTATTCTTGCCATTTTAATAAATTGTTGTTTTGTCACCAACACAAGAAGTTCCTTTTCCATAAAAAATTAATTTAAGAAATCACTTCCTGGATTTATTTGAAAAAAAAAATTTAATTTGGAACTTACAATCAGAATGAATTTCTGTTAAATTGAATCATACAATAATTATTTAAATAACGTCAGGTTATGAGTGAAATTCGAAAACGTTCGGCTTTTATATCAGTCTGTCAATGAAATTTGATCTTAAACATCACGCCGTTATTTATCGAAATATTATCTTCATTTCAATAGATACAAGAACCAAAGATTTCTGCATTTCATATATCTAGTTAATTACTTGAAAAATAAAACGGTATATATATATATATATATATATATTGCGACGACTTTTTCCTTCGTGGATCGTCGAACACGCGCATCCGCCGTCGCGATCTCTTCGTCGCGCGAATATTGCGCCGACAAACAGGAGTAAAATTCGCCATGCGGGAGATGCGGGAAAAGGATTGTTGTCAAAAACACGAGGCAGAAAGAAAAGATACACGGAGTGATAACAGGGTGGAAGATGTTCCGCGCGAACCGTGACGAAATCTTTAATAATCCGCAAAAACATTAATTGGACGACAAATACGAAAACATGAATTAACGTCAAATATGGTCTTTCACGTATCAATTCGCTAAATATGCGAGATAGGGGCGAAAAAAATGCGAAAGACAGGAATACATTCTGTCGCGAGTGGAATCTAGCTCACCTAACGGTAGAGGAGCAAGGCGTATGTTGAACGAATGCGATAAGGAGGCAAGAGGCGATAAATACAGAGCGACGAACACGCAAAAAAAAATAGTAGAGACGTGCAATTCAACAAAAAGAAATAACAAATTTATTAATTTTACTGAGTGAGTCCGGATGGATTGACAATAATATGCTACAAACCGCGCGGGTATTCGCTGTTCCGCGGCAGCGAGACTATATAATAGAGAAACTCTTGCTCTGCGGAAATTAGAATGCTCATAATTAGTGATCGGTCAGGCCTTTGCTCGCGCGTAATTACAATACAGGGTCGATCGGCGATCCTCTTGAACCGAATATTTCGCTCTTTATTTTTATGAACGCAACTCACATGCACATTGTAATCGCAAGCATACGACTAGCATATATCAATCGCAACCCGTATTCAATAACCGCGAGATTACTCTATCGCCCATACACACAAAATCATACGATTTGACGATTAACAAAATTAAAAAAAATACATAGTCGCGAAACACTCACATTCGACAGCACACAAATCACGCATACACGACTTACAAGGGCGAGAAACGTTAATGTATTACGCAATATTTATGCAGAGCATAATAGCGTCTCTCTGAAGATTGCAGCACGCTACAGCTTCGAAGGACATGCAATAGCGACTCAATTCGCGGAAATCAAGATTCCGGACGTTTCGGAACTCGAATCACTTGTCAACGGGACAGGGATATTATCGAAATTACTCGATTTCCGACGTGAAAGACACCAAAATTTCGAGCTCGACTCAAACACGAAAATTACATGAATTCCCAGTTACGACAGAACGGCCCGACACTGATATAGCAATCGCGCGTGGCCGTATTAAAGAGAAGAAACCTCACCGAATCAGCCTCTCTCCGCAGACTAGAGGGCTCGACGGCATTCTCGATCTCTCGCCTCTTGCTGGATCGCTCTTCGTGGCCAGCCGGGGTCTTCTCCGACAGCTTACGCTCGCTATGATTATCTCGCGGAAACTAAATCTGAGCATCTGTTCCATTCTAACGCTCGTGCCAGTATGTTTCGAGATCGCCGCGATCGAAAGACGAGCGTTGGACCAGTCGGGGATGCGCAAACGGGGTGCGTATCATCACGACCAATGCGTGATAATGCGTGAGGAATCCGCCGAGCGGCACGCTCAAAATTGTACCGGGCGCGCGCACCGCCCGGAATCGCGAGGAATACTTCTGTTATTCCCTTTTTACGGGATCATTGAAGGATCTCGACCGGAAGCCGCTATCGAGAATAGGATTGCAACCCTCGTGGATATCTTTTCCGCCCGCCGCTTTTTGCTGCGGCGAAGTTCATCTGCGACCGCTCGGGTTTCTGGACAGTCCTGCGTCCGGGCGCATGGATCCTCTCGACCCCGCGTCTCTCGCGCCTCACGTGTTCTCCGGAATTTGGTTGATTTTTCGCTCTCTCCGGTTGCCTCTTACTTCTCGAAGATCGCCCGCTCTTCCAAAGTGGTATTAATTTGCTAGCTCTCCGGCCGCTCTTTCTCCTTTCTGATGAGACTCCCCAAATTTTGGCGTAATAACAAAAATACAAATCGAAATTAAATGCAAATAGCGCTCCTTTCGAAATCTCGACATGGTTCTTGCGATTTTAAATTGCGGCAGACGCTTATCCCGCACTCAGCGATCGGAAAGAGATCCGGTGGATGCGCGCGTGACGGCAACGTCACAATATATGTTATA
>JBCAUJ010179616.1:0-17584 GCA_038406275.1 Cataglyphis albicans
TATCTTGCGACTTTCTTTATGCCTCTAACTTGCCCTTATATCTTCCTCCACTCTCTCCTAACTATTCTCCACACTCTCTCACGCTCGCGTTTCCCCACGATCACATTCACACCTCATTCCACTCCTCACTTCCTCATCCACAGCTATCCAAAACACGCCCGTCAACTATCTCGCAACACCTTGCGCGATACCGGAAACGGAAGTCCACACGATGTATAGGTGTATGTCCATATACGTACAAACACCATTACATCGCTCACGCGGACGCAGAAAGAAAGGATAGAAAAGAATAGACAATCATGCGATCCTTGTTCCTCTAGCGTATCATTTTACGGCCGAGGTTATGCCCTGAAAATGCTTTTTGGCATTGGTGGGCAGAAAGCAGTAGTGCAACAAAGCTAACAAGAGCTCATTTTATATAAATTTTATATTTGCTTACGCACATATGTGTGTATTATGTACCACTAATATCTAAAAATTATAAGTAGAATTAAAAATTGTATGATAAATAATAACAGTAGAATTATAGTTCACAGAGTGAACTAATATACAATATGTAAAATACGGGCTTTTATTAGACTTGGCAATTCATTACTTTTGTAACGGGTCGCTTCACGAGCGGTTTTGTGCGCGCGGACAGCGCAGTCGGGATTAGGATTCGTGAAGGGGTTGAAATACAGTTAAGTAACGTTAGTTCAAGGTACGTTGTTTATTTGCCTCTCAAGGGCAATGGTCAGTAATTACAATTTTCTATTTTACTATTTGTTTACAGTTCTTAAGTATTACTCGCTTCTAGCAGTCGCACTGTTGTGACGCCGAGCTAGACGGGTTTTTACGCGTCTCGTCAAGTGTCTCGACTCGTAGCGCGGGGCGCGAGCGGTGAGACGGGCGCGTGTTTTGTCGGTGCGTGCGGTAAGGCGGGCGCGTGTTTTGTCAGTGCGTGCGGTAAGGCAAGCGCGTTGTTGTTGCGGATACCCTATGCGAGATGTTTTTATATATCGCAGTGCGATATTTGCAGGTGCGCATAAAAGCGCGTACAGGCTGTTGCCGGATGATCGGCGCGAACTGCAGGGCGGCGGCCTACAGTTGGTGTAAGCGTCGGTGTCGTGGACGCGGCGCGTGTTCCCAGACGGGGTTCGTGGGAGGCGTTATGCGCGGAGTTCGGACGGTCGGGTGAAAGGACCGTAAGACTCGAGAATACTCGAGAAGAGCAGCGAACTCGTCCACTCTTGGTCTTTTACGGAGGTTTGTGATGGGAGTTGTCTCTGGATAGTCGAGAATTCTCGACGGAGGCTGCGAACACGTCAACCTCCGGTTTACTGTCTTTCGACGGTTTCGGAGCGGATTCTGGAATTGTCTCGTGCGTACTGCTCGAGCGGATTCGATTGCCGGTCTGGTACAGATCCGTGATCTGTCGGGTTTTTATACCCCTTCGGTAACGGCATCCGCGTCGCTCTCGTCCCCCTCGGGGTGGAGGTAGCGGCGCGGGGTTTCTGCCGTTTAAGACGTTCGGCGTTTTCCGGGAGCGCTCGGCGCTGCTCGGAAGTCGGTTGTTCGTTTCTCCGACCGTGTTTATTATTTATTATTAAAATAGGGCGCTAAGCGCCTCTGCCTTTGCCCGGCTGGTGTTTGCCGGGCGGCAGACTTCTGACAGGCGACGTGTCGGGAACGATGGGATGATGTTACACATTGTTACACTTTTTTACTTGTTGTTTATTCATTGATACTTTATGTATTGCCAGAATAATAGAGCGATATGATGAGCATGATTATTAATATTTGGCTGATATTATTTTTTAACAATTATTGATTTATAGACCAACAAATGTGCTACCTTGATTTCTTTTTGAATATATCGATTTTATCGTGTAAAAACATCTGCTGCATAAATATTGATAACATGAAAGCATTTATAAGAAATATATAATATGGCTCAGTGCAAGACTATTCGGTCTATCACGACTCGAGTTCAATTCCACAGGCATCTCAACAAAATTTTTTTATATATTTTGTTATATAAATATTATTATATTTTGTGTGAGAATTATATTTAGAACAATTGCTAAAATTTTGAAAATATGTTAGCCATTTAGTAACTATACACATATATTGGACATATATGTATAAAAAATTTATTTTATGTATATATTAATAATATCTTATTATAAATCAATAATAACTCGGAGAGAAAAGCTAATAATTATCTTAAATATATTGCACTTATTAACATATTTTTATATATATTTTAAATATAATTATAATTTCCACACAAAATATAATAACGTTTATATAATAAAACATATAAAAAATTTTGTTGAAACGTGGGATCTGATGTGGGATTAAATTTGAATTTATTATGTGACTGAACAGCTTGTATTTTGCTTTATATATACTTTTATGCTATCAGTATTCGTGTAGTATATGTGCCTACGCGATATGAGTATAATTGAAGAAAAATAATATATAATTATTAGTATATGAAACTGCGATTACGATTGTTAAAATGTAATGTCAAACATTGATAATCGTGCTATTTCTATTTCGTTGACATTATACATATGAAATATCGATAACAAAGCAAAAAAACATCAAGTCTTAAACATCAAGGCATCCGTGATTTACATATTGTATATTTGTTCACTCTATTATCTATTATCCTACTATTTTTATTAATCATCATACAATATTTATTATTTATTGCATGTACAATTTTAACTATAATTTAAACATATATGCACATAAGTATATATGCAAATATATAATTAAAATATATAATAATTCTCAAAGCAAATACGCAAATATATAATAATTCTCAAAGAATGGGCGCCTGTTAAGGCCGTATTACATTACGGGTTGCGGGCTCAGTTGCGGTTAGGATTACGATTGACATTTGCGAATTAACCAATTAATTAGCGAGTTGCTTCGTTCTGATTGGTCAATCCGCAATTGTCAACCGTAATCCCCAACCCCAACCGCAACCGAACCCGCAACCTGTAGTGTAATACGATCTTTAGTCTTGTTGCATTACTGCTTTCAGCCACGAGAAGCCAGAAAGATCGTTCTCTCAGAATATGATTTCCAGAAATAACATATCTTCATTGGAACTTGAACGGTTAAGTATAGTTTACATTTACAATTATAACACAAAGTAAAATATACATACTACATGTAATAAAAAACAATTAACTGTGCTTGTAGCTATGGACGCCTTCACATGCTTCACCATTGCAGCTATTGGGTTCGCTCTAAATTGATAATTTGATACCTGCTTCGGCACATATCAAGAGACACGGTAGTGTCTCGCGCCAAGTATAGCGAGGCACACTATGTATCTATACGCGAGTCGGTCAGTTGCAAGTGTCTCATAATAACAATTCTCAGTAACGGCTGGACCGATCAAATTTTTAATAGGCTTAATATAGCTTGGGTTTTAATTATATAAGGAAAATGTCTTTATTTTTGCTGTACTTGATCTAAAATCAGAGATATTATGATGCAAAGTTTCATATGTGAAAATTTTATTTAAGAAACGTCCACGTCGTCATCGACAAATATGTATATATATAGTATAATATAAAATGTCCATTTGTTGCTTTCGACGAAAGATTGCGCTTGCGTTGTTCTGAGTTATATTAGCAACGCTCTGCAATTAGTAATTAGATTGATTGAAAAATTACTATGGTAACCGTATCTAAACTAAAGGCCTACATTTGTGTACAAGGCTGAATTGAATCTGATCATAGTGGATGTTTCTTTTTATTGGTCGAAACAAAGTTTAGAAAAACATGGCAGAACCAACAGAAATTGTTAGGGAAAACAATAATTTCAAAAGAAATGAAATAAGAAAATTACATACAATTTATATTTATTTAAATAAAAAAATTACAAACAGCTTATATTTTTTTATAAGTTTGTATATTTATTTAAATAAGAAAATTATGAACAACTTGATGAACATTTTTTTATAAATTCTTAAATTAAAGAATAAAAAAAGTTAACTCAAATAATAATAATATAACTATATTTAATATAATATTCAAAGATAATAATATACGATATTATAGAATGGCCATTGTTTTGCTATTGAGTATATTGATTTGGTTATTCTGCTTTGAAACACACAATTTTTATTTTATGTGAAATAAATCATCTTATAGTTTTCAAACCTGATTGATGACAATTGTCTGTCTGTTTGCTCTCTCTCTCTCTCCTTCTCTCTCTATCTATCTCTATCTATCTATCCATCTGTTCTATAATTAAATAATGTTAAAAAAATTATATTTTTATTATTAATTTAAATTATTTATAATATATTAGAGATAAATACTTTATTAAAGATTTAAAAAAATAAGAAAGAAAAGGAGAAGCGAAAGCAAGCAATAAAATTTCGAACATATATATATTTGGTTAAAATATTTTAGTATAAAAAATATAATTTTATTTTTTTTTCTTCATATCTTTTCTCTGACTTTTTTATCTTTCCTTTTCACGTTTTTTCTATTCTTCTCCTGAAATTAAAAGAATTATATAAATAAAATTTAATTAAATTAATAAAAACATTTATCACTCGCTATTTATGTAATATTAAATTAAATGAACAAGAAGCAAAAAAATATATAAAATATATAATTTCTGACAACGTACCTTTTATTGTTCTCATCCTCTTTCTCTTCCCCTTCCTCTTCCTCTTCTCCTCTCTCTCCAATAAAAACTGGGAGCAGACAGTTTGTACAAAAAATTTAGAAATTTCTGCTCCCTTTGGCGGCGGCTCGATCGCCTTCCTCTTGGGCTCCAGTCTTTAATAACAAAAAATTTTATTTTAGTTTACTTTCTATATATATAGCACAATAAGCATTGTAGTAGATTTATTTTATTGTAATTTTAATATTGTGATCTCATATAGAGAATAATATTTATGAATTTTTTGCTTTGCTTCATTCTATAAATATTTTTCTTACGTGTACTGCACTTGATTATATCTGGCTCTACGTATAGTACAGTAATATTGTAAATACATAACTTTAATTTAATGTTGTGATCACAGATGCAATCCATTTTATTCTATAAACATTTTCCTTACATTGCACTTTACAATATTTGCATATAATACAGTAATATTGTGAATATATAATTTTAATTCAACGTTGTGATCATAGATATAACCAAGTGCAGCGCATGTGACAAAAATATTTATTTATATAATGAAGCGAAGAAACATAAATACTTCTCTTGTTGCATTTGTTTGCTCTTGTTTGATTATATCGGATAATTATGACATTATGACATTCTATTGTAATTGCGATTATCATAAGTATGCAGAGTGAGAGTGCTGCACGCATGTGAGAAAAACATTTATAGAATAAAGTGAAGAAATATAAATAGTCTTTTCATGACCATGATGATTGTATCTATGATCGCAATGTTAAATTACAATAAAATGTCATAATGTCATAATTATCAGATATAATCAAATGCAATAAGAAAAGTATTTTATGTTTCTTCGCTTCATTCTATAAATACTTTTCTCACATGCATTGTACTTGATTATATTGTGCTCTGCATGTAATACAATAATAAAAAAAGGTTACAATTACTTACTTAAATCATGCTCCTCCTGTTGTACAACAGCAGCTCCTTCTGCATGTCTAGGCCTAGGCCTTTGCTGGACAGGTCCTTTCTGCCCTTGCACCACCGGGGACGCTGTGTTATATCCAGCTTTTGGTCCGCGCCATTTAAAAGTGGTAACTTGCGCGCCGACTGATGCGTTATTCGACACTGATGTGTCGGCTGAGGAGCCGGCCCGCGCTCCAGCTGCGCCCCAACTTGCGTGCAACTTGCGCGTCATTTTGCGTAAAAATTTGCGCGCTACACGTCAACCGGTGATCCCATCACCGAGTCAAGTTTCAACATAACATCTTCCATCGACATCTACAAAAAAAATAAAATTTTAAAAATTGTTGTTTTATTTTATAATTATTCTTATTAAAATACTTACATCGCGTTCACCATGTTGAACGTTTTCCGCCATGTTGTCAACTATGATTTCTTCTTATATTCGATCCTCAACTTTTATAAATAAATGAATCATAAGGTTCACAAACTATGCTATCACGAGATTTATTACTTCGTTTGGCATAATTTTTATTGCTTGCGTAGTTAGATTAGTTTATTTTACTACAAAACAAGAAATTTAAAAAATATTGACGGCGTTTCTTAAATATATTGTTAAATAATATAACAACAATCATAAAGGTAAAGAACTGATTAATTTAAATAAAATTTAAATAGTATTTTTATAATGTCATTATTTATAATCTTTTTATTTTTTACAGGTCCAAAAGATTATAAAAATTAATTGGCTGCTCTGGCGCTGCATAAAAGCTGCTGAAAGCGCTGAAAATATATTAGCTGCATTAGCGCTGAATATTGGCTTGCCTTAGGCGCCAAATTAGAAATATTGTATTTGAATTTATTAGGTGTCCAAATAGAAAATTAATCCTATTATAGCGTTGAATTTTATAATATATTTTATTGTTAAAAAATTAAATATATAATAATTTATATATATAAAATATATATAACATATGTATAAAATATAATAATATATATATTTCTATACGTTTTTATTAAAAAATGCGAGTTTAAAAAAAATCATACATCTATGTAAACTATTACATGTCTTATATAAAAAGATATAAAAGCTGCTATGTATCTATAAAAGACGGCTATAACTGTCTGTAAATAACGATTATTGTGTATCAATACAGTTACTTATAAAAAGATCTGTTAAACGTAAATAAAAGTAGTGTACATAAAATTTATCTATCTAAAACAACTCGTAAAGTTTTATTTTATATATATACAAAATGTCTGTAAAGACAAATAAAAAAATAGTTCTAATGCCTACAGAAAAAGATATAATTATTCGAGGCGAATGGTTAACTGACATTCATATGGAATATTTCAACAATTTTTTGAAAAACTGTACAGATTATAGACCTGTTGAAACATGGTGTACAATGTCTTGATAGATTCAACCTGTATTAGAGGATAAAAAACATATACAAATATTGCACAGCCAATCATCAAGTTTACATAATGGACATTGGGTATGCAGTTATTATAATAGAAAGAATATATTTATTTATGATTCATTAAATTCGAAAATTTTACTTAAACATCATGAAAAATTCTTGAGAAAACTATTTCCAATATATAACTGTAACGGTCGGTTTTCCCGAGCGTTGTCGGAGGATAGCTTGGGATCAGGGCTCGGAAGGGGTAGCAAGCACGAGAATGCGAGTGAGTTCTGCCAAATAAACAAGATTTATTTATTGTCCGAATGCGGGATTACAAAGTGTGGATGGATGCGTGTGTATGTGTGTGTGTGTGTGTTTGATCGTGTGTGTGTGTGTGTGTGTATGTGTGCGCGGATGAATGTAGACGGGCGCGAGTGCCCGCGAGTGGATCGGCGCAGATGAAAGCGGTGCGGGCGAGTGCCCGTACGAGGTTCCGTGGGTGATAAGCGGCGGTTACGGAGTCACCCTGACGGTGCGCGTCGGCGGGTGTCGCTACCAAGTGCACGCAGCGGTTGCACTTGCAGTTGGCGCTCTTTGGCGGCGGATTGAGCGCGTCGCTCGATAATCGATATGCGCGATCGATAGGCGATCTCACTCGGCGAGTGAGAAGCGCGATGGCGCGCGGTGATGTCGTCGCGAAGGGCGGAAGCCTCGCGACGCGGCAAATAGCGTGCCGATATTTTCGGCGCATAGGGCGGTCTTATGGCCCTAGTCGTGCGGATTCTCTCGCCGTAATAATGGCGAGCCCCGGTCGTTGCGTCGGATCGCGAAAGGCTTCGCGATGTATCCAGGTTTTGCGGGAGCGGTTCGCGGAATCGGAACATCCGGCAGACGGGAATATCCGTCGGTGGCGGATAGCTTCCCACCGCTAGAGATATTGCCGGATGATAGGATACTAGTTCGGAACGCTTAGCTTGGCGGGATGCTGGGAAAGCCCAGCAGAGGCGGAGTACACCCAACCTCGATCTCGCTGTCTAAGCGTGTAGGTTTCTTCGGAGAGCTCTGAGCGTCGTGTCGACTTCAGAGCAGCGGAGAAGGTTCTGATTCTTTACTCGGCGGAGCGCCTTTTTATATACGGTGTCGGCGGTATCGCGTCGGCGCGATAATTGTTTGTTCAACAATTTGTTTGAGCGCGTTCGCGGCTCGTGAATTTTCGGAAGCGGTCGGATCGGTTTCCCGAGCGCGCGACTCGTGCTCCGGTACGGTGTGCCGACCTGGTGATACAAACAATAAAACAATAACAACTTAATAAATACCAGATGTTTTGTTTTCGCTCGTCGGTTTACAAATACGATGGGGCGCATAGCGCCTTCGCTTTTAGGTCCCGTGACTGCTGGGCGTGGGACGGCGGTTTTCATGCGCTGGCCCAACTGATGGTCGTCGGGTGGCGGTGTCGGTCGGGTGGCGGTGTCGGTCGGGTGGCGGTGTCCGGCGGATGGACGGTCGGGTAACGATGTGCGCATCGTTACATAACTTCGAAAAGTATCCTGTCAAGTTCCCAGCTGTGCAACATTAATCAAATGGTAATGATTGCGGTGTTTTTGCAATAGGCTTTGCAATTTTATTGTTATTCAATATTAAATCCGAAAAAATTAGATATAATCATAG
Source organism: Cataglyphis albicans (assembly GCA_038406275.1). Lineage (NCBI taxonomy): Eukaryota > Metazoa > Arthropoda > Insecta > Hymenoptera > Formicidae > Cataglyphis > Cataglyphis albicans. Next base: position 8,688 of record JBCAUJ010179616.1, read on the forward strand.
TTTAATGCGTTTGCATTTAATAAAGATTTTTGAATTTAATGTCATTGAACATTTCCCACAAGATCCACAATATACTTCTCAAAAGGTGCTTCCATTAGCAGTAATAAAAGCAAGAGAGATTGAAGCACTTCATAAACGTATTATACGTCAAAGTGAAACAAAACAAACTTAAAATCTCTTTAGAAAAAGAGGATCATATTTATCAATTTAAGACAGAATTAAATAATAGTCAATTACAATTAATAACAAAAAATATTTTAAAGAATTTTATGAAAATGAATAATGATATTTATGAAGAAACTAATAAAATAAGGTCTATATTAAAAACAATATTGACTGCAAAATTAACAATGATTTGTTTAATAACAACGAAACAAACATTAGAATTGATAAACAAATATATATAAACAAAAAGTTTGAACAAAAATGCGCTAAAAAATATTTTCGATGATAAAGCATTGAACTAAACAATATTAATGAAGATAAATATCATGATTTAGAAAATCAATGCGTTAATGAACGAACGCGTTATATACAAAGTTTAGAAAATAATAATAAAGCAGAAAAACAAAATTCATTAGCAAGATTTAGAGAATAATCGTGGTAAGCAGCAACATAAAAACAATAACAAAATTAAAAAAAAAATTTTGCTAAATAGCGTGATCAATATATACAAAGCTTAGAAGATAATAACGCTAAAATACACGATCGATATCAGCAAAACTTGGAAGATAAACGTATTAAAGATCGATATCGATATGAACAGGATTTAGAGAATAGACGTGTACAAAAGCGTATGCGTTATTCGATAAATTTTCATTGCGAACGTGATAGATAAAAAAGATTGAATCCTAATCGCAAAATGGCTTTATAACAAACAATATTATCAGAAATGTAAAACGTTTGTACCTTCAATAACAAATTGTTATATTGCTAAAAAATTACTAAAAGATATAAACAATTCTGGTCAAGAAATTCTATAAAACTTCGTCATTCTTCAGAAATATTTATAAAAAATATTGTAAAAAAGCTTAAAATTAAAGGCAATATTGAGAAACAATTAGAAGCCGAAAAAATCGTACGTTGGTGTATGTATATTAAAAATAAATATTTGCAATATATACAAAATGTTAGCTTTGATTAAAAAGAAATCGGAAGTGAATTTGACTCTTGTCGCTGAATGTTTTACAATTAAAGAAAAATTACATCCTTTATGTGGCATATCTAGGCATACAGCCTTATCGGAAAATTTTATTGAGTCTGCATATCATAATGTAACATTATTCTTTGATGTTAAATAAAGAAGAACAAGTAATAAATATATTACCATTAATGGAAAATCAAGCAAAAAAATCGTGATTGTGCGATACTTCATGTAAAATAAACGATCCATTTTTATTTGATCGTTACCAAGAATTCTTCGAAACTATAAATACATGTACTTTAAGAAATGTACCAGAATTGGTACGATGTATTCACAATGTACTATGAAATTCACGAATGTACTATGAACTTCAAATGAGAAATTGTGCCATACGCATAGCTGTCATATCGATTTAACACTTTGCAAAGAAATGTTTCTTCCAATTATTATTGCCTCATTTTCCAAAAGTAAGAAATATTAAACATTTAATTTATTAACTTACAAATTTTTATCGAAAGATGGAAAATCTTGATAAGGCATTAATTCAGGTTGATTTAAATAGATTGAATGAAATTGTTACTTCTGCACAAGAAGAAGTAGATCTGTATAAACATCAACAAACGGACACATTTCTGAGCGATGATGATATTATTTATAGATATCATAAAGCATTTGAAACTTTGATCAAACGTTCAACAGACATACTACAACATATTGTGTGAGAGATCATTATCATGTGAGAGATTGTATTATAAAAGAAATGTTTCTAAAATCAATAGTTTTCAAGCACAAATAGACATTCAAATTTGGAGAGAGTTAATAGCACATAGTACATATACAACAAAAAAAATTAATGGAATATATATGTAATTATTATGCAGGAAGATTTCGTAAAGGTTTTATGCCTGTATATTGCATTTTGAATAATCTTTTCAGATGATGTACCTGATGTACCTGAAATAATATCATCTTTTAACATTTGAAAAAATTCTTATACATAAAGCTAAAGCATTTCAAACTGTTCTCAAAAAAGGAACTGTTATTAATAAAAAATTATCTCAAAGACATATGGTATAGAAAGTTGAAGTTAGAACATTTCATTTACCACTTCCATTACAGGAGACATTGAATAAATTATATTCTACTACTGATCCAATAAATGATAATCACGAATTATATATTTTAATTAGATCCCGACAAAATCGAAAATTATTTGGGAAGAGATAGTTAATATTAAAAAAATATTTGACATTTTAACGTGGTTAAAAAACGTAATAATACTTTATATTCTCATGATATATTACCATATTATATTACATAATGATTTATGTCTGACAAAATTAAAAAGTTCAGAATTCCAAATGAAAGAGACAGAAAATAATATAAAAGCGACATTGGATGATGAGCTTATTAAATGATCCGATAGAAGAAATTAAAAACGATATAAAAGTTATATTAGAGAATCAACAAAAAGCAATGTTAACTCAAATTACTGATGACAATGATGATTTACTATTACGAACAATATACTATATATCTTTTATATGAAAAGAAAACAAATAAAACTGCGACAACTTTATATCAAATGTTAAAAATTTATTTCTTTGGATAATCAGGAACAATATTTAGATTTAGTGTGTTTTCCAGATTTATATTTTTTTGGTATTAATGGACAATATAAGTTTAGGCAAATCAAACTTTTTGACCATGAATTTATTAAATGTCGTTTGACATCTAAACATTCACAGTATAGATTAAATCAACAATATTTATTTTATTTATTAAACGATGCAAATATTCGTCAATTAAGTCGTGGAATTTATGATAAAATGAACATAACTAATTCACGAGTTTGTTATACGGCTGCAGAATATTTAGAAGCAGTATCAAAAGAATTATTGGAATCTAATTTGAATACAATATTTATCATACTTTGAAATACAAAGCAATATTAGTGTAAACCGAGAAGCGATTTAAACTGTATGACGCAACATTGTGGACCCGCAACATAATTTTTAACATAAAGTCCGATCGAGTTATGGGAAGATTTAGGTGAATATATTCGTGAGGTAAATGGATGGCATGATACTTCCTTATGTGTTAGCATAATATACTTTAGATATTCCTTATGCGTTAGCGTAGTATATTTGTTGCTAGAGATCCTGTATCAACAGTCAGATTTTTCGATAATAAATTTCGAGCAATGCTTGATTTCATTAGCTGCAAATATCATTCAACTGGAGAAATAACACATTATTTCTGGCGACGAGAATATTAAGGTAGAGGTATACAACATTTCCATTTATTAATATGGATTAAAAATGTACCGATTTTTGGTGAATCTACTATTGAAGAAATCCCTAAATTTATTTTACAATACATAAGCTGCAAAATGCCGGATCAAAATATTTCGCCATTATTGTATAGGCGTGTTCATACGCATTGGCGACATATACATAACGATAATTGTCTTCACTCTAAAAAAGAAGGACGTAAACTTATACGTCGGTATCGTTTTGGAGTTCCTCGTTCCGTTACTGAAACTTTAAATATGAGAAATGTGACAACTTCGATAGCAGATAGAAAACAATTGAAATATAAAAGTAGATTTTATGATCTTCCTCGAATAGATGATGAAGTTAATATAAATGATTGTAATTCTGTTCTTCTTATTGCATGGGAAGATAATATGGATATACAATTTATTAATGAAATATCGTTACTTACGTGATACATACTAAATATATGAATAAAAAAGGAAAAAGTGAATTTTCTGATACCTTGATAATATGAATAATAAAAACAAATCATTAGCGAGTTATTTTTGGAATATTGCTTTACGATTTATGAATAATAGAGAATGTGGAGCTCTGGAAGCTGCTGATACGTTTCTAGGTATTCCTTTATATGGAACTGATCAAAACACGACTATCAAATGGTTAGACGTGAATCAGATACGATATAAAAAATTAAAAAGTTGCAAAGAAATTGAAGCTCTCGATGCTATATCGATATATTTTATCCATCTTTAATAGATAATCATTATCCACATAGACCAAATGAACTAGAAAATATGTCTCTTTATGAGTTTGCATAATGGTATGATATTTCAAAAATAAAATCGAAAAATGAGGATATTGAATATTATAAAATAAATAATAGTTATTATCTTAAACGGCCATAGCGTGGATATCTTATTAATCATTATAGATATGATGTTAATATACAGCCAGAAAATTATTTCTTTTTGTTATTGCTTATATTTCAACCATGGCAAAAATTAGAGGACCTTAGAAATGAATGCGATACTTATGCCGAATTGTTTCACAAAGTAAAACTGGATATTGTAGGGGCATTGCAGTATCATGAAGGATTAAAAGAATTGTAAAAAGCATTTGAAACTGCGAAAGAGTTAGTTTAGCAATGTTTAGATGACGATTTAAAAAAACAACAACTTTCGGATAATCCTGAAAATCCAGTAGGTATTCAATATATATAGGCTGGTAAAGCAATGCAATATTTTAAAGATTTTGGTGATAAAATGATTCGAGAAATCGATGTATCGAAAATGATAGCAAAATTAAATACGCATCAAAAACGAATATTCGATAGAGTTATTAATACTGTAAATTCTGATAATAAATCAATATTAAGATTATATATTAGCGGAGAAGGTGGAACTGGAAAATGTTTTTTAATTAGACTATTAAATGTTGGATAAAACAAAATCTTAATAAAGATGACAGCAGCATTTAATATAGATGGTTTGACAGTTCATAAATTGCTTCACCCGTTGAACATCATATTCCTAAATATAAACAATTATTTGATGTATTGAAAGTTTTACGAGCAAATCTTAAAGATGTTATATTTTTTTGTAATTGATGAAGTGTCAATGATATTTAATTCGATTTTAATGTATATACATCTTCCATTGTCTGAAATATTTGACACTAATGATTGTGATGATAGTGATGATTGTGATGTTGTGATTGGTTTGATCAAAAGCACATTCTTTTATTCGGAGACTTCAATTGCCTTCTGTACACAAAAATCCTATTTTTATGCGTTTATCTTGGTTCCTTGAGTGCTGTTAATTTATGGACTACATTATTTGATTACGATGAATTGACAATCAATATGCGCCAACAAGGAAATGACTCTTACCGTGAGTTACTGTCAAGAATTCGTATTGGTTTATTGACAAAATCTGATAAGATTCTTGAAAGTAGAAAAATATCTTTTAAAGGAGATTTTTTCGAATTTAGATTAAAAGAATTATATAATTTTATTGACAATCTGCCTTCAGATACCGTTTGTTTATTGCCTACTTGTTTTATGTGTAATGTTCTCAATGATGCAATGTTAAATCCCATTGTTTCTAAAGAAATATTATTAATTGCAGAATATAGAATTGAATGTATTTCATATGTAAAAAAAAAAGTATTAAGAATATTATTAAATAATAATGATGATAATAATTCTAAAACAGCCGATTCAAAACAAATAACAATTAAAATTGGAGCAAAAGTTATGATCCGGCGTAATATTGATGCTAGTTTGGGTCTTGTAAATAGTTACACATCACTCAATAAGTTTCCGGACTAACTAAGAAAAACAAATTTTTTTTTAGAAATCACGTGGGTCTGTCAACAATGTTGCCATAATGTGTCAGACCGGGGACTTATTGAGTGATGTGTTACAATTGCTACAGTTATTTTAATTGTACAAGATATATCTACTGATTATGTAGAAAAGATTAAACTTCTTTTATCAAGTTTAGAATATTTAATTGAAAGAGTAAGTGTTAAATTTGAGGTAATTGATGGAACGTTATCAGAAAACAGTTTCTATCTCTGAGTTATAAGATCACTATTCATAAAAGCCAAGGATTGAATTTGCAAAGTGCTGTTATGGATATTGGTAACTCTGTATTTAATTGTGGTCAAGTTTACGTTGTATTGTCACGAATAACATCTCTAAAAGAGTTATATTTGATTAATTCCTATCCTTCATCGGTAATAGCTAGGGAAGAAGCTATTATTGTTTAAAAGGGATATATAAACCCAAAGCAGGGAGTATAATCATTTAAAAGGGATACATAAACTCAAAGTAGGGAGTAATCATTTAAAAGGGATACATAAACCCAAAGCAGAAAGAATTTCTATTTCAAAAAAGCGTTATTGCAAAGTAAAAGATGTCTTATGGGCATTATCAAAAATAATTACTTCTGTCCAAAAATCAGATGGAAAAATTCGACAAAGTACTACTTGGGTCATACATAATTTTCAAAATACAGACGAGGTTTCATGCTATGCAAATGCGGTATTGCAATGTTTATTGCATTTAAATGTCATTAGACAGCAATTATTTAATTGCGATATATCAGATGTTTTTACGTATATTAATGCATCGATATGAAAATGGAATGCGTAATTTAAATACATATGTAATACGGCAATTTAGAAGAATATTTTACGAGCACTATAAAACGAAATGCATCTGATTTTCTTATAGTTCTTTGCGAAAAATATGATTGTTTAAGAAATTTAATAGAACATCAAGTAACTTCTATTGCGCGCTGCAAAACTTGTGGTAGTACAAAAACTACTGGTAATAATAATGTTATTATTTTAATTCCTATTAATAATTTGAAAAACAAGTTATAATCTTAATAATTTATTAAATGTTATATTTTCACATTGGTCTCAATCACACAATGAATCATGTGAACATTGTACTGAAAATGATTTTATATTGAAAAATAAAATAACGTTAACAAGAAAGATAGTTGTTCTTCATTTAATACTATTTTCATTACAGGATGATAAATTAATAAAAGCCCAAAAGTTTAACTTATGTTCTGTTCCAACAACTAAAGTATTACTAGCTAGACAATTTTATAAAGCGATGAATGTTATATTTTATCATGGTTCATGTATTGATGAAGTCATATTTATTTCATTATATATAAGTATATGTAGAGAAGGAACATCTAATATTTGGATCGAAGTTGATGATGCGCAAACTAAAAAAAGGCAGTGGCCTAGAAATGCTAAAGACATTTATATAATATTTTTACAAAAAATAGCTAATAAATAACTGGATATTGGATATTATAAAATAAAAAAATAGTTATATAAAAGAATTTTTATTAGAAATATTTTTATGATATCAAACTTGTGATTAATACTTAATAATTGTATTTCTATAAATCTCATATAAAAGAATGTCGCGTAATGTATCAATAATTTTGTGAACAACGCTTCACGATATGCATTATTCGTGAATTGTAAAAAAATATATTTTTACTATTCAAAATAGAATTATAGAACTGACTGTTTTCGCCTTATTTATATAATTAATAATTAAATTACATGAATAACAACGATTATTCAAAAGTTTAGAAGTATAGATTGTAGATAATAATGTATATTTCTGATATAATTTCTGATACTAATTTGTAATTATCCGTTATTCTTAAATTAAGGCTAGATAAGAAATTTGAAGACTTTAAATATCTATAATAAGCAAAAAGAACTGTCGTATTTTGATGAGAAAAAAAGAATGATATCCCTAAAAAAATTACCTTTTTAACAAAAAGGTAAAAAAAAGGCGCCAAGTACATACGCTGTGTGAAAAAATATTATATTAAAATAATAACATTTTAAATAAAAATATTTTTGTATAAAACAATTATTTAAATTTTCTACAAAAATAATGATATCAGAAAATTACGCTAAAACAATAAAAATTTATGCTATAAAATTTATTTCTTTTATTATTATTTAAGTAAAAACAATTTAATCAGATACTTTTGTATAAAATAGTTATTTAAATTTAAATTTCCTACAAATACAGGGTGTCCTAGACCACCAGTACATCCCTTTCCTTTCAAAAACTAAGCATTTTAGAGAAAAACGTTTTGAACAAAAATTTGTATTTTGAGTGGAACATAAGATGGTGTCAATAATTTGACATTGGATGGCATCGTTAAGGTCAAGTCAAGGACTCTTTTAATTTCTTAAATAGAATCCTCTATTTTGTATTGCATATCTTATAGCTTATGTCAGTAAAAATACTAGGCCGGTTCTAACTCCGGTCCTCCGAGGAGTGTGCGGGGCGAGGGGAAACAGCGCGGGAAACTTGTTTGCGCGGGGGGTCTGACGTGGCGCGGGCAGGGAATGAAGAGTGGACATATTTATGTTCGGTGCGTATATACAAAGACGAGCGTTGCTGATCCGATCACAGATACTGACAAGATAAAATCCCGAATAAAACATCCCCTTTTTGGAAAGAATTGTTAAGTGCCGATGTCCGGCCGCTATATTTATTATCAAATAGCATCTATTGCATGTTCGATGTAAACGGAATTTTTTGAGTGGTATCGTGGGAGCGGGACATGTTTAAACCGGTGCCTATATACAAAGACAAGCGTCGATGTCCGGCTGCTTTATAAACATTATAAACAAATAGCGTGTAACGACTGATGGTCGTTACGAAAGCCTCGCGGACCGTCCATCCGTCCGCAGGAGAGGCTTGCGCTCGGCGCCTCATAAATTTTTATCACTGCGCCACTGACGCGAGCCCATCACCGCCGCTGGCCGACGCGATCCCCCACTAGGGCGATGCGAGCCTTAATAAGGGGAGCCGGCCGGGTATATGAGTCGGCTCGGCACGGCTCGCGGTACCAGTTCCTGGTCCCGATCCTCGGGACGCTAGAAGCCTCAGAGCGCTCTCTGAGTCTCCAGCT
>JBCAUJ010179635.1:0-17566 GCA_038406275.1 Cataglyphis albicans
AAATAACCCCCCTAAAATTATTTATTTAATTATATTTATTATTTACTAATTAAATTATTATTCATTCTATTTAATTAAAAATAATATTAAATTTATAATTAATAATTATTTAAATATTTAATATATATATATATATATAAATATAAATATAATTTTAAATTTATAAATGTATTTAAATATATATTAATATATTAAATAATTAATATAATATTAATTAAATACATATTCTTAATGATTAATAATATTTAATAATTCTATTTTTTTTTTATATTTAAGATTTTAATATTTTAAAAAATCATTAATATTAAATAATATAAATGATTAATAATAAATAATTAATTTTAAATAAATTAATTATATATAATTATAATTATATATATATATATAAAATTTTAAAATTTATTATATATATAATAAATTATATATATATATAAATATAATTAATGTAAAATCAAATTTTACCTCTTTTTAATCACTTTTTTATTTTTATTTTCCAATATTTTATTTAATAATATGTTTCATATTTTATAAATAATTATATATATACATATATACATAACCTCAAAATAAATTTACCAACACCTACCCCCCCCCCTATTCAACTTCTCCCTTAAAAAAATTTAAAATTATATACATTTCCCTAAATTATATATAATTTTATAAATAAATACAAAAACATATAAAATTTTAATTTATTTTATTTTTAATCATAATTTAAAATAAAATTATAATTGATGTATAAATACATATTTATTTTTAAAACTAAAAATAAAAATTTTAATCCTTCCTCAATTAAATAAATTTAAAATTTCCACTAATATTCACCCCCCATTTTTTCTACTCTACTCTACTCCTATATTTTTTACTTTATTTTATCTTAATTTTTTTCTTCACTAAATTTATTTTATTTAAATTTCTTAATTTAATATTTTATTCATTTTTTATAAATTTTTACAAATAAGTAAGCTAAATTAAGCTTTTAGGTTCATACCCTAAAAATAGATTTTTTTATATTTCTCTTATTTTATAATAATTTTTTTAAAAAATTTATTTATTATATTTTTAAAAAACTATCTCATATGAATAATTTATTAATTTTATTTAATATTTTTTTTATTTAATAATAATAATAAATAATTTTTAAGATTTTAAGTTAAAATTAAACTTTAAACCTTCAAAGTTTAATATATAAATTATATTTTATAAATCTTACTTTAATTTTTTTAATTAAATAATAATTTTTAAAATATACTTTATTATGCATATACATATACATATACATTTACATATACATACATATATATATATATATATATATATATATATATAATTATTAAATTTAAATAAAATTAAAATTTAATTTATATTTAATAGAATTAAACTATTTCTAAAAATTTCAAAAATTTTTTATGCCTCGTACATCAAAATATATTTATTATTTTTAATTATTTTTATATTTTAATAATTAAAAATGATATGCCTGAAAAAAGGATTATTTTGATAGAATAAATCATACATTTTTATTTAATAAATGTTTTCATTATTTTATATAAAATTAATTTAAAATTATATAAATTAAATTTATCCCTATAAATAATTTTTTAAATTATTATATTTTTAAATTTATATATATCTTTTCTTTTAATTTATTTAATAAATTTTTTATTGTTTGAAATTTAATTAATTTTACTTTAATCTCTTTATTTTTTTTTGATCTTATAATAATATGATTTTTTATAGAAATTAATAATTTTTTATTTATTTGCTATTTATGTATGAAATTAATTAATAAAAAAATCATTTTTATATATTATATTATTCAAGAAATTGCATCTTTAATATTAATTTTTTCTCTGTCAACAAATTTTTTTTTTTTTAATAATGATTACTTAAATCTTAATTTTTTACTTGCTCTTATATTAAAACTAGGTATTCCCCCCTTTCATTTATGAATACCTCTAATTTCTCTTTATCTTTCATGAGATATTTTATTCTTATTTTTAACTATTCAAAAAATTATTCCCTTTTACATACTCTCTATTATTGAAGTAAAAAAAATCATTCTATATTTTATAATTCTCTCATCATCATTCATTTCAACTTTTAAAATAATTAATTTACTTAATTTTAAATTATTACTAACTTATTCTTCTATTAATCAATCTAGTTGAATAATAATATTAATTTTTCTAAAAACTTTATTTTGACTAATCTACATAATTTTTTATAGATTAATTCTTTTCTTAATTAATTTATTTTTAATTTATTTTAAAATCTCTTTTAATTTTTTTTTAAATAATTTTTCCTCTTTAAATTTTAATTTAATTTCTTTAATATTAATGTTTAATCTAGCAAGAATTCCTCCTTTCTCATTTTTTTTAATAAAATGATTAAGTATCTATATTTTTATTATTAATTCTAATTTACATTTAATTCTTATTTTAATAATTTTTAACTCTTTTATTTTAATCTATATTTATATTAATTTAATAAATCTAACAATATTTTTTTTTTCATTAAAAATTAAATTAATTAATAGCTTTATTAAATTTAAGTATATTAATTTCAAAAATTTATCTATTTATTTATATTTAAGATTTTTATTATCTTTAATAATTTTTATTATTTAATTTAATATTTTAATTTTTTGATAAAATAACTTTAAATTTGCAATTTAATATTTTTTTTAAACTATAAAATATAAAATTAAAAAAAAAATAATTTTAATAAAAAAAATAAAATTATTATTTTAATATTCTTTTAGCATTAGAAAAAAAAATTTCATCAATAAATTTACAATTTATTACTTTTATCAGACATAATGCTTTATTTTTTTTTTATTAAATTATTTAATTCAATTAATTTATTTTTTCAATTTTCTATCCCTCCTTTCTTTTTTAATTCAACAATTTATATATTATTAATTATTATACCTTATGAATAAATGATTATACTCAACTAATCATAAAGATATTGGAATTCTATATTTCTTATTTGCTATTTGAGCTGGAATAATTGGATCTTCTTTAAGAATAATTATTCGCCTCGAACTTAGATCTTGCGGATCATTATTAAATAATGACCAAATTTATAATACTATAGTTACTAGCCATGCTTTTATTATAATTTTTTTTATAATCATACCCTTTATAATTGGAGGATTCGGAAATTTTCTAATTCCATTAATGCTAGGATCTCCAGACATAGCTTATCCCCGTATAAATAATATAAGATTTTGATTACTCCCCCCCTCAATTACTTTATTAATTCTTAGAAATTTCATTAATGATGGAACGGGAACAGGATGAACTATTTATCCCCCCTTAGCTTCTAATATTTTTCACAACGGCCCTTCTGTAGATCTTACTATCTTCTCTCTCCATATTGCAGGAATATCCTCAATTTTAGGTGCAATCAATTTTATCTCCACAATTTTAAATATACATCATAATAATTTATCTATAGATAAAATTCCCTTACTCGTTTGATCAATCTTAATTACAGCTATTCTTCTTCTTCTCTCTCTTCCTATTTTGGCCGGAGCAATTACTATATTACTAACTGACCGAAACCTCAATACTTCATTCTTTGATCCAGCAGGAGGAGGAGATCCAATTCTTTACCAACACCTATTCTGATTCTTTGGTCATCCTGAAGTATATATTTTAATTCTTCCCGGATTTGGATTAATTTCCCATATTATTATAAATGAAAGAGGAAAAAAAGAAACTTTTGGAGCCTTAGGTATAATTTATGCTTTACTAGCAATTGGATTCTTAGGATTTGTTGTTTGAGCCCATCACATATTTACTATTGGCCTAGATGTAGATACTCGAGCATACTTTACCTCCGCAACTATAATTATTGCTATTCCTACCGGAATTAAAATTTTTAGTTGAATTACAACCTTACACGGAACAAAAATTTATAATAATTCATCTCTTTGATGAGCGATAGGATTTATTTTTTTATTTACAATAGGAGGATTAACCGGAGTAATACTTTCAAATTCATCTATTGATATTGTTCTTCATGATACTTATTATGTAGTAGCTCATTTTCATTATGTTCTATCTATAGGTGCTGTTTTCGCAATCATTGCTAGATTTATTCATTGATTTCCCCTAATTACAGGCTACTCATTAAATAACTACTTTTTAAATATTCAATTCCTTTCTATATTTATTGGAATTAATATAACATTTTTTCCTCAACATTTCCTAGGATTAAGAGGTATACCTCGACGTTACTCAGATTATCCAGATACATTCTTATGCTGAAATATTATTTCTTCAATTGGATCTATTATTTCAATTATAAGTCTAATTTTATTAATATATTTAATTTGAGAAGCTCTATCTTCTAAACGAATAATTATAAATTTTTTTTTCCTAAATTCTTCTTTAGAATGACTAAGATCATACCCCCCTGTTAATCACAGATTTAATGAAATTCCCTCAATCTAATAATTAATTTAATTAATTATTATTAAATTTAATTTTAATATGGCAGACAAAGTGCAATGAACTTAAACTTCATTTATAAAGATTATTACTTTTATTAAAAATTAATACTTGATTATTAAGACTTCAAAACTCAAACTCTCCTACTTATGATATAATAATCTTTTTCCATGATTGTACTATAATAACCTTAATTTTTATTACATTATTAATTCTTTTTATTATATTTACTTTAATTTATAATAAATTTACTAATCGATTTTTACTTCAATGTCATCTAATTGAATTAATTTGAACAATTATTCCCATATTAATCTTAACTTTTATCGCCATTCCTTCTATTAAAATTTTATACTTAATTGATGAAATATCTAATAATAAAATCACAATTAAATCTATTGGACATCAATGATATTGAAGATATGAATATTCTGATTTTATTAATATTGAATTTGACTCATTTATAATCTCCTCTTATAATCTAAAAATTAATGAATTTCGCTTATTAGATGTTGATAATCGATGTATTTTACCCTTTAATTACTCTATTCGAATTTTAACAACCTCAACAGATGTAATTCACTCCTGAACTGTCCCATCTTTAGGCATTAAGATAGACTCCACTCCAGGACGACTTAATCAATCTCTTTTATTTATAAATCGTCCTGGAATATTTTTTGGTCAATGCTCTGAAATTTGTGGTATGAATCATAGATTTATACCGATTGTCATTGAATCAACTAACTTCATTAATTTTAAAAATTGATTAAAATCTTTCCTTTAAAATTATATTATAAAATTTATATTAAAAATTAATTTTATTCATTAAATGACTGAAAAGTAAGTTTTGATTTTTTAAATCAACCCATAATAGTCTCACACCTATTTTTAATGTCAAAGAATTAGTTTAAATAAATAACATTAAATTGTCAATTTAAAAATATTTTTCTAAATTAAAATATTCTTTTATTCCTCATATAATACCAACAATATGAATATTTATTTTTATTATCTCCTTAATTATTTTATTTTTTATTATAAGAATAATTTACTTTTTTTATCTCCCTACTCTATCAACTAATTTATTTATTAATTTAAAAAAATCAAACTGAATTTGAAAATGATAATAAATTTATTTTCAATTTTTGATCCTTCAACAAGTTTAAATTTTTCTTTAAATTGACTAAGAATTTTAATTATTTTTTTTATTTTCCCCTATCAATTTTGATTAATCCCCTCACGATATATCATAGCATGAAATTTACTATTTAAATTCTTATTTAATGAATTTAAAATTTTAATTAATTATTCTTATTCAAATTTAATTATTTTCTTAAGATTATTCTCATTAATTCTTTCTTATAATTTTTTAGGATTATTCCCTTATATTTTCACCTCCTCTAGGCATTTAAGATTTTGCCTTTCTCTTTCTTTAACTATTTGAATCTCTATAATTCTTTATAGAATATTTAATTATACAAATGAACTTTTAGCTCATCTAACCCCCCAAGGAACCCCTTATATTTTAATACCTTTTATAATTATCATTGAATCTATTAGATTAATTATCCGACCCTTTACCTTAACTATTCGACTTACTGCTAACATAATTGCAGGACACCTACTTTTATCTCTTTTAGGATCATCAGGTGAAATTATTAATAATATTTTTATATTTATAATAATAATTTTTTCCCAAATTTTATTATTTATTTTAGAAATTTCAGTTTCTATCATTCAAGCATATATTTTTTCTATTCTCTCAACTCTTTATAGAAGAGAAATTTAATTTATAATTTTTCATATGACAAAAATCAATCAAAATCACCCATTTCATTTAGTTTCAATTAGTCCATGACCAATTATTATCTCTTTCAGTATTTTTAATAATTTAATTTCTATAATTATATGATTCCATAAAATAAATAATTACTTTATTTTCTTGTCAATTCCATGCACATTTATATGTATATATCAATGATGGCGGGATGTAATTCGAGAATCAACTTTCCAAGGATCTCATACATTATCAGTTTTTAAAGGATTACGAATAGGAATAATTTTATTTATTATTTCTGAAATCTTTTTTTTTATCTCCTTCTTTTGAGCATACTTCCATTCTTCTCTAGCCCCAACTATTGAAATTGGTCAATTATGACCTCCCTTAGGAATTAAAAGATTTAATCCATTTGACATTCCTTTAATAAACACAATTATTCTTCTTTCTTCTGGTATAACAATTACTTGATCCCACCATTCTATGCTAAATAAAAATTTTTCCGAAAGATTTAATAGTCTAATATTAACAATTATTTTAGGATTATACTTTACCTTCCTTCAAATTATTGAATATTTTGAATCTCCTTTTTCAATTGCTGACTCAGTATATGGATCTTCATTTTTTATTGCTACAGGCTTTCATGGCTTCCATGTTATTATGGGAACATTATTCCTCTCAATATGCCTTTTACGAATAAATTATCTTCATTTCAGAAGAACTCACCATTTTGGATTTGAAGCAGCAGCATGATATTGACATTTTATCGATGTTATTTGATTATTCTTATATATTTCAATTTATTGATGAAGATATTAATAAAACTTTACCTATTCACAAAATAAAATTATCTATTTAAATAATTATTATATTTATATAGTATAATATATTACATTTAATTTCCAATTAAAAAATTTATTTTAAAAATTAATATAAATAATCTTATATATAATTATTACATCTTTAATTCTTATTTTTTTTTCTTTCCTAATTTTACTTATAAATTTTTTTATCTCAAAAAAATTATTTAAAAATCGAGAAAAATCTTCCCCCTTTGAATGTGGATTTGACCCAATTTGTCAATCTCGAATGCCTTTAAGAATTCAATTTTTTATAGTTAGTCTAATTTTTTTAATCTTCGATATCGAAATTACTTTATTAATCCCTTTAATTTATATATATTTTTTTTTAAATAAAATTATAATATTTTCTTCTTTTTTATTTTTACTAATCTTAACTATTGGATTATTTATTGAATATCTCGAAAAATCTATTGACTGAAAAACCTAAAAAATTCTATTTTATCTAAATTTAATATTTCTAAAATAACAAGGATTTTAGTTAATTAAAATAACATTTAAATTGCATTTAAAAATTATATAACTTTCTTATATAAATCTTATCTTTTAAAGTAAACATCTTACATTTAATTTCGACTTAAAAATTGATTATTTTTTTAATCTAAAAGAACCAATTTTAATTAACTGAAACCAAAATAGAGGTATATTATTGTTAATAATTAAACTGAATTTTCTTATATTCCAGTTAAAAATTATTTTTTTTTTATTAATTAATTCACCAAATGAAATAACTTAAATTGAACTTCTAATTCAATATTTAATGAAATTGAAATTCATTTTATTTCATTTATTTATTTTTTCTAATAATTTTACTATTTCTCAATTAATCTTTTAATAATAAAATTAATAATTAATACTATTATTTATATAGTTTAAAATAAAACATTATATTTTCATTATAAAGATAATATTAATTCTTAATTATTTATAAATTCATTTATAAATATAATAATATTATATTTTCTTAATATCTTCAATATTATACTTTAAATATAAGCTATATAAATTAAATTTATTTATATAATAATTACCTATTATAAAATTATAAAAATTAATATTATTATTATCGAAAGAGTAAAAATAAACATAAAAATTTTATATAATTTTTTATTTACTTTTATCTCTTTAATTACATTTAAAATTAAATTTTTTCCCCTAAATTCAATTCATTTTTTATCCAATCTATAAGCCTCAATTCCAATATTTAAAAATGGTCAATAAATTATTAAATATATATAGTTTAAAAATCACATTGAACTAAAAAAAAATCTATAAATATATAACCTTAATAAATTTTTAAAATAAAAATAATATCCTAAAACTAATCCTAAAAATAATAATAATAATATTATTATCTTTATATCAATTTTTATTAATATAAAATAATTATCAAAAAAAAAAATTCAAGTTAATAATGATCCTCTAATTAATCTTAATAATATTAAAATAATTATAGAAAAGTTCATTAATTTATCTTCTTTATAAAAAATAAATCTTCTTCTAATTACCTCACCAAAATAAATATAATAAAACAAACGTAATGAATAAGAAACAGTAAAAGAAAGTGATAATATTCTTAATAACAATAAACTCATATTTATATTTATTATATATATAGACTCTATAATTAAATCTTTTGAATAAAATCCTGTTAAAAATGGAAATCCTATTAATGCTAATATTGAAATATAAAATCTTATTATAGTAAAAGGAATAAATTCATTTATCTTTCCACAAAATCGAATATCTTGATTATTATTCATTAAATGAATTATATTTCCTGCACATATAAATAATAAAGATTTAAAAATTGCATGAGTTAATAAATGAAAAAAAGCTAATAAATTTAATCCTAATCTTAAAATTATTATTATTAATCCCAATTGCCTCAACGTTGATAAAGCAATAATTTTTTTCAAATCATTTTCAAAATTTGCTATTAAACCAGATATAAATATAGTAAAAATTGATAAATATAATAAAATTTTATCTATTATTCTTCCAATTAAAACTTTATTAAAACGAATTAATAAATAAACTCCCGCAGTCACTAAGGTAGACGAATGAACTAATGCAGACACAGGTGTTGGAGCTGCTATAGCTAAAGGCAATCAAACTGAAAAAGGAATTTGAGCTCTCTTAGTAATAGCCGCAAATAAAATTATTATTAAAACTAAAATTATTGTCTTATCTATAAAATAAATTCTCCACCTTCCATATATAAATATAATTCTAATAGATATTATTAATCCAATATCACCAATTCGATTACATAAAACTGTTACTATTCCAGAATTAAACCTAATAAAATTTTGATAATAAATAACTAAACAATATGAAGATAATCCTAATCCATCTCACCCAAATAAAATCCTAATTAAATTTGGTCTAATAATTATTAAAATTATAGAAAAAATAAATAAAATTACTATAATCACAAATCGATTAATAAATTTCTCTTCCTCCATATAAACTATTCTATATAATATAATTATTGATGAAATTAATATTACCACTCTAATAAATAAACAAGAAATTCAATCAATTATTATAAAAAATTCTATATTAATAGAATTATATGAAAATAATAATCACTCTATTATAATTCCTAAATCAATTATATATAAATATAATCTTATAAATATAAATATAATAAATCTTATTAATATTATAAATATATAAATTAATAAATTAAAAATTACCTAGAATAATAAAAATTACTTCTTTAATTCCACAAATTAATATTTTTCTTTATATAAACTACCTAAGCTTAAAAATTATTATTTTTACCTTTAATATAATTTCTAATATATTAATCTTAAATTTAAAATTAATAAAATTAAAGGTCAAATATGAATTATTATAGTAATATAATCTTTTAAATTAACAAAAAATAATTTTTCTTCAAAATAATTTAATCCATGTTGAATATAAGAATATAAATATAAAGAATAAGCCCTTCTAAAAAAACAAATAAATACTAAATAAAATATCAAAAAAATTTCTCATCTAACTAATGTTATAATCATAAAAATCTCTCTAATGAAATTTAAAGAAAAAGGAAAAGAAAAATTAGCCACACATAAAAAAAATCATCATACTCTTAATGAAGGTAAAATATTTATTATTCCTTTATTAAAAAATATTAACCGACTACCGCTACGTTCATAATATAAATTTACTATAAAAAATAATCCCGAAGAACATAACCCATGAGAAATTATTAAAATATATGCTCTAATAATCCCTATTTTTATTAAAGTTAATATTGAACATATTAAAATATTCATATGAACAACTGATGAATAAGCTACAAGTCTCTTTATATCTACTTGAACTAAAGTAATTAATCTAACAATAAATCTCCCTACAATTCCTACTCTAATTATAAGATAATTATACTTAATTCTTTGAATATAAAATATTTCAATAAATCGTAAAATACCATATCTCCCTAACTTTAATAAAATTGAAGCTAAAATCATAGATCCATAAACAGGAGCTTCAACATGAGCCTTAGGTAACCACACATGAAACACATATATAGGTAACTTAATAAAAAATGCTATAAATAAAATTAAATAATCTCATAATCTTAATTTATATACCACTATTATCATTTTTATTAAATTTATTTCTAATGAACCATTAAATTTCAATATTTCAACAATATAAATTAATAATGGCAATGAAATAAATATTGTATATATTAATAAATAATAAGAAGCTTTTAAACGTTCAAAATTCATTCCTCAATAAATAATAATAATAAATGTAGGAATTAATCTTAATTCAAATATTAAATAAAACACAATTAAATTTATAGATGAAAAAAATACAATCAAAATCAATAATATTAATAAAAATATTAAAATTTTTTTAGACTCTCTTTGATAATCTTTATTTAAATCTCCTTTTATACACTGAATTACCAAAAATATCAATCCTATTACCCATATTCTTAAAATTAGCAGATAGTAAGAAAAAAAATCACATCCTAATAATATTCTAATATTAATTCAAATCAAATCCTTAAATATAAATTTAAATAAAAAAAATAATCTTAATAAAAAACAGATATTATAATAGAATATAATTTTTAAATTTTTTATTATTAATATAAATAATATAAATTTAATTATAAAAAAAATTTTTATCATAAATATTCAAATAAAATCTTAATTATTTTAATCTTATTTAATTCCATCATAATTCTTTTCTTAATAATTTAATCCCTTCAACTTAATTAAAACTTTCTAATATTAAATAAATAATATAATTCATTACCATGAAATCGAACAATTAACACTAATAAAGTTAATCCTAAAACTCCCCCACAAACACTAAATACTAAATAATAAATTATATATACTTCTATATTTATTATTCTAAAAATTATATACATAATAAAAGAAATATTTAAAATTATTAATTCAACTATTATTAATACTACCAACATAAATTTATATATAAAAACTAATAAAATTAAAACAATTATATATAAATATATAAAAATTAAAATATCTATATTAATCATAATAATTTATTTTTATAAATAATTTTATAAAATAAATTTTATTTTCCTTAATCTTTATGATTAAATTTTATATAGTTTAAAAAAAACATTAATTTTGTAAATTAAAAATAAATTTATTTAATTTTATAAATAAGATGTTTACTAATCCATAAATTATTCAATATTAATCAAAAAAATAATTATTAATTATACCTCTAATCTCCAAAATTAATATTCTAAATTAAACTATTTCTTGTATTATTATTTATTCAATCTTCCTAAATATTATTTTTATTTACTAATTATTTACTAATTATTTACTAATTATTTACTAATTATTTACTAATTATTTACTAATTATTTACTAATTATTTACTAATTATTTAATTTTATTTTTTTATTAAAATTATAAATTTTAAATTTAATGTATATAAATTTATGAATATGAATAAAGAACTATTATTATTGAATAAATTTATTTTAATGATTATTTTTAGAATCATATTTTTATTAATATCTACTTTATCTTTTCATCCAATTATTATAATAATTATTTTATTAATTTATAGATCAATTATTTGTTTAAAATTATCCACATGAAAATCAAATTACCTATATTCAATTATATTATTTTTAATTATAATTAGAGGCTTATTAATTATTTTTCTTTATTTTTCTAGATTAATTTCAAATGAACAAATTAACTTTAAATTCAATAAATTCTTATTTATATCATTTATTATTAATTTAATAACTTTTATTTTCTATTGAAATTCTAATCACCTCTCTTTTCAATTAATAAAATATAATTATTCTGAAACTAATCATTTTATAAACCTAAATGAAATAAGTTTTCAAAATATTTTAAATTTATATGAATATCCCTTTAATAATATCACTATTACCTCTATATTTTACTTACTAATCACTCTTTTCTCTATTATTAAAATTTGCTCATTAAAATCTATTTCCTTACGAAAAATTAATTAAATTTTAATATATAAATATTATCTCTCTCTTCTATTTTATGAACAAAAATTTTTTAAATATATTTAAATTATCCCTTCTAAATCTTCCCACACCTATTAATATTTCATATTGATGAAATTTTGGATCCCTTTTAGGAATATTCTTAATCATTCAAATTATTAGGGGATTTTTTCTTTCAATACATTATTGCCCCAATATCTCAATAGCTTTTTCTAGAATCATTCACATTATTCAAAATGTAAAACTAGGATGATTAATTCATAACATTCACATTAATGGAGCATCAATATTTTTTATTTGTATATACTTACATATTAGACGCGGATTATACTATAACTCCTATAAATTAAAAAATACCTGATTAATTGGAATATCAATTTATATCTTATCTATAGCTACAGCCTTCCTTGGATATGTTCTTCCCTGAGGACAAATATCATTCTGAGGGGCAACCGTAATTACTAACCTTATTTCTACTATCCCCTACATTGGAAATTTAATAATCCAATGAATTTGAGGAGGCTTTTCAATCAATAACGCTACATTAAATCGATTCTACTCTCTTCACTTTATTCTCCCATTCATAATCTCTATAATAGTAATATTACATTTATTTTTTCTCCATGAAACAGGATCTTCTAATCCTCTAGGAATTAATAGAAATTTATATAAAATTCCCTTTCATATTTATTTTTCTATAAAAGATATAATTAGATTTAGAATTTTTTTATTTTTATTCTGAATTATTAATCTTGAATATCCATATATTTTTAGAGATCCTGATAACTTTACCCCAGCTAACCCAATAATTACCCCTATCCATATTCAACCCGAATGATATTTTTTATTCGCCTATGCAATTCTTCGATCCATTCCTAATAAATTAGGAGGCGTAATCACCCTCCTATCTTCTATCATCATCCTATACTTCCTCCCCCTAATTAATATTAAATTTAATTCAATAATATTTTATCCTTTAAATCAATTAATATATTGAATTTTTATTAATACATTTATTTTACTAACGTGGGCTGGAGCCCAACTTATTGAATATCCGTATATTATAATTAGACAAATTCTCTCTTATATTTACTTCTTCTATTTTTTATTTTCTTTTATTTTTATAACAATTTGAGATAAAATTTTATTTAATTAAATTTAATATATTTATCAAAATATTTACTTTCAATTTTAATTTATTATATTTTTATCTTAATTCATCAGTATCACACTCAAGTTAATGATCTTACTAAAAGTTTATGATTTGAAATCATAAGAAAGAAATTTAAATTTTCTATTAACTTTTATTTTTATTATATAATTTATTCTACATTTATTATATATAATTTAAAAATTATTATTTTTATTAACTAATATTTTAAATCATTAATATTAAAAAAAACTTAAATCTTATAATTATCAACAAATAAGTTAAAACTAAAGGTAAAATAATCTTTCAACACAAATATATTAACTCATCATATCGCATTCGTGGTAATAAACTACGTATAAAAATTACTATTGAACTTATAATAACTACAAATATAAATATTCAAATTCCTGAATATTGCAATAAATCCGTAAATATTATTAATCTTAAAAATCTAAAAAAAATAATTATTCCATATTCAGTCAAAAAAATTAATGTAAACCCCCTTCTAAAATACTCAATATTAAATCCAGATACTAATTCTGATTCACCTTCAATAAAATCTATGGGCCTTCGATTTAATTCAGCTAAAATTCTAATAAAATAAATTAAAAATAATGGAAAAAGAACTACAATATATCAAATATAAATCTGGTATTTACAAAAATCCAAAAATGAATATCTCTCCCTTAAAATTATTAAAACTATAATAATTAATATAAATCTAACCTCATAAGATAATATCTGAGAAACTGATCGTACTGATCCTATCATTGAATAAACTGAATTAGCCGATCATCCCATAAAAATTATGAAATATCTCCCAACAGATATAAATACAAATATTAATAATAAAGAATAATTTAAAAAATACAAATTAGTAATATAAGGAAATAATATTCATATAATAAATATTAATCCAAATCTTAATACTGGACACAAATAAAACAAAATATAATTAGACTTATAAATACAAAATAATTCTTTATTTATTAATTTAATTGCATCTCTAAAAGGTTGAAAAATTCCCATAATTCCTACTTTATTAGGACCCTTGCGCAAATGCACATAACCTAAAATTTTTCGTTCTAATAAAGTTAAAAAAGCAATCCCTACTAATAAAATCAATAATAAAATAATTAAATTTAAAACATTTAATTTAATATAATTAAAAAATTCATCTATAAAAATTATCACTTATATAATTAAATTAGTATATATATATATATTTAAATTCTAAATTTAAAACACTTATCTGCCAAAGTAATAATATGTAATTAATTTTTAAATATTTAATTTTATTCATTATAAAAAATTATTTTAAATAACTAGTCCTTTCGTACAAAATTATTTTTTTATTATTATAGATAGAAACCGATCTGGCTCACACCGATCTTAACTCAAATCATGTAAAATTTTAATAGTCGAACAGACTAAAATATTAAATTTCTCCATTTAATTTTTACTTTAATTCAACATCGAGGTCGCAATCATTTTTTTCAATATGAACTTTTAAAAAATATAACGCTGTTATCCCTAAGGTAATTAATTCTTCTATAAATTTTCTCATTTATTAATAAACAAAATAATTTATTCATTATTTTCAAATATCTTTGTTATTACAATATCTCTTTAAATTAAAGTTAAATTAATTTAATTATCCTCCCAACAAAATATAAATTTAAATTTTATAAATATTCTTAAATTATTTAATTAAATTTATATAAAATTCTATAGGGTCTTCTCGTCCCATAATATTACTTAAGCATTTTTACTTAAAATTTAAATTTTAATCTTTTATTATAGACAGTTAAAATTTCATTCATTCCTTCATTCCAGTCTCCAATTAAAAGACAATTGATTATGCTACCTTTGCACAGTCAAAATACTGCGGCTATTTAATTATATAATCATTGAGCAGAACAGATCTTATATTAATTTCATAAAACTATGTTTTTATTAAACAGATGAACTTTATATTTATTATTTTTTCCTAATAATAAATTTTATTTTGCCTAATTCCTTAAATAAATTTTTAAATTAATTCTTAATTTATACTCTTTTATTTTTAAATTTTTTTATACTAATTTTATCATTATTAATTTATAATCTTTATTTATATAAATATTTTTTTAATTAATTAAATAAATTATCTTATAATTAAATTTTATAAATATATAATTTATAAATTATTAAATTTTTTCAATAAATTTAAAATTTTAATAACATTCTTATAAAAATAAAATTAATATATTTATATTTAAAATAATTTATAGATTATCCCATAAATTTTTTATATAAATCTTATAATTAACTTTATAATAATAAAATTACTAATTATTTATATATAAATTAAATTTAATTCAAAAAAAACTAGATACCAAAAAAATTGATTAAAATATCTTCTCTAAATAAATATTGAAAATAATTATTTTACATTAAATTTCATACTTATTTAACTCTTTTTCTATCGAGAAATTTTCAATCTTTAATTTTTTTTTTATAAATCCTGATACAAAAGGTACAATAAATTATATTTACTTTTCAATGTTTAATTAAAATTCATTTACATTACTTTTTATATCATAAAAATTAATTATTTTATTTTACATACTTAAACTATTTATTCTATTTTAATATAATTTTATTTATCAATTAAATTTTCATTTTTCTAATAAAAAAAATTATTTTTTTTACTAAAATTTTATTAAATTTAAAATAATCTTTTCAATGTAAATGAATTATTTTATCTTAAACTAAAATTTTTTTTTTATTGATTCTAAATACACTTTCCAATATATTTACTTTGTTACGACTTTTCTCACAAATTCTATTAATGAAAATGACGGGCAATTTGTACACATTTTAAATAAAATTCAACTTATAAATTTATACAAATTTACATTTAAATCCTATAATTATAAAATTTTTAAAATTATTTTAACTCTAATAATAAAATTAAATGTAACTCATTTAAATCTTAATTATTCTACATTTTGATTTGAATTATTATTCAATTAAATTTTTTAATTCTTACCTCTTAATAAAATTTTTCAACAACAATACATAAAATATATAAATTAAGTATTTCCATTCGTGGACTATCAAATTAATCAACAAGTTCCTCTAATTTTATAAAATGCCGCCAAATTTTTTATTTTTAATGCTTCTACATTTACTATTTTAATTAATTTTTTTTCATTAAAATAATAGGGTATCTGATCCTAATTTCTAATAAAATTTATTTAAATAAATTTTTTAAATAATTTTATAATTAATTTCCTAACTTTATCATATTTCACCAAAAATAAAATCTTAAATTAATTTATTCTTACCTAAAACATATAATTTTAATCAATTATTATAAATTTATTCTTATCTCAAGTTTAACCGCAATTGCTGGCACTTTAATTTATCAATAATTAAATTTAAATTTCTATTATTAATTTTCATTAATTTAATTATTTTAAATATTAAATAAATAAATATTTTAAATTATTTAAATTTTATATATATATATATATGTTAAAACTTATTTATATTTTAATTTAAAAAATAACTTATAAAAAAAAAATTCATTCTATTTAATTACAAATAACTTTTTCATAATATAATTATTATTTTTTTATTAAAATTTTTTCCCAAATTTTTTTTACTTACAATATATAATTAATAAATAACCCCCCTAAAATTATTTATTTAATTATATTTATTATTTACTAATTAAATTATTATTCATTCTATTTAATTACAAATAACTTTTTCATAATATAATTATTATTTTTTTATTAAAATTTTTTCCCAAATTTT